>CM022303.1:94223127-94256552 GCA_011799875.1 Thinopyrum elongatum | reverse complement strand
GGGTTATGTTTCAACGACCCCCCCCCCCCCTCCATCAATGGACAAAAAAAATCTATGAAAAAAAATAAGATGAGCAGGGGCGGCGGCGGGGGGGTGGGGGGCAGGGCAGGGGCGCGGGGGAAGGGGGCTCACAGCTGGGGGCGGCGTCGGGGCAGGGGCAGGGGCACGACGGCGTCGGGGCAGGGCAGGGGCGCGGGGAGCGGCGCCGGCGTCAGGGCAGGGCACGCGTCGGGGCAGAGGGCGTCGACGGCGAGGTGGAGCAGCCTGACGGCGAGGGAGTCGACGGCGAGCTCTGGCAGCCTGGCGGCGTCGATGTGCTCGGCGTCGTCGGGGGCATCTGCAGATGAAATCTGAAAAATTCCTAAGTGATGCTTATATACACAAAGCATTGGTCCCGGTTGGTGGCACCAACCGGGACGAAAGGCCACTTTTCGTCCCGGTTGGTACCACCAACCGGGACTAAAGGTCTATTTTCAGCAACCCAAAGGGCGGGAAGAAGAGACGTTTAGTCCCGGTTGGTGGAACGAACCGGAACTAAAGGGTGGCATTGGTCCCGGTTGGTGGCTCAAACCAGGACCAAAGGCACCCTTTCGTCCCGGTTCGAGCCACCAACCGGGACCAATAGCCTGGCACAGCGGTGTGGTGGGAGTTTAGTCCCACCTCGCTAGTTGAGAGAGGGCAGGACTGGTTTATAAGGCGCGCTGCAGCTGAGCTTTCGAGCTCCTCTCTAATGTAGGTAGTACTTGCCTAAACTTTGTCACTGCCATGTTGGGCCCGCGGGCCTGCATCCTAGCCAATGTTATTGGGTTTCTAGTCGTATTCAGGCCATGGTGGCCCAGTAGGCGGCATTTTTTTTATGTCATTTTAGTTTGCAATTAAAGTTTTTAACATAAAATACTTTATGAAAATTCTTTTTGCTATTAAAGTTTTTAACAAAAAATACTTTGATAATTTTAGTTGCATAAAATTTATATAATTTTAAGTTAATATTATTTTGATAATATTTTTTTATTTTTTATGTCATTTTAGTTTGCTATTAAAGTTTTTACATAAAATACTTTATCTGAAAATTTCTTTTTGCTATTAAAGTTTTAACAAAAAAAATACTTTGATATTTTAGTTGCATAAATTCATATAGATTTGTTTGTTTTTAAAATACTTATTTTGATAACTAATAGAGGTTTATAAAAGCTTTTTAGTTGAATCTTTTGCTATTGTAAGAATATCTATAGTTTTGTTTTAGTGATCATAACAAAATATTTTAATTGATTATTTTTAGTTCATTCTTTTTGCTATTAGAGTTTATTAGAGAAGCTTTTTAGTTCATCTTTTTGCTATCAGAGTTTTATAAAAGTTTTAATTCATTCTTTTGAAAAGCACTACAAATGAACTCTGTGAAAAGGTTGAAAGTTGGCATGGTATCATCATTTCACACCACATAGCATGTGCTAAAAAGTTGAGAGGGTTACGGCAAAAACTGGATGCACTTCGTGTACAAAAATGGACAATCTTCGAAGTATCAGGGTTTCGGACGAAACTAATCTGTTACAAAGGGATTTCATTTTTTTGAACTTATTTCAACTCCAAACTTTTGTGCGTTCAACAGCGTACCATTCAAAGCCACTCATCAATTTTCAACCCTTTCTGACTCATTTGTGTTTTTCATGCATTTACTTGATTTTTTAGCTAAATGACCCTGAATTGAACGCACTACAAATGAACTCTGAAAAGTTGAAAGTTGGCATGGTATCATCATTCACCCACATAGCATGTGCTAAAAGTTGAGAGGGTTACGGCAAAAACTGATGCACTTCGTGTACGAAATGGAAATCTCTTTCGAAGTATCAGGGTTTCGGACGAAAACTCATCTGTTACAAAAGGATTTCATTTTTTTGAACTTATTTCAACTCCAAACTTTTGTGCGTTCAACATGCACCATCAAAGCCAATCATCAATTTTCAACCTTTCTGACTTATTGGAGTTTTTCATGCATTATACTTGATTTTTCAGCTAAATGACCCTGAAATTGAGAAGCACTACAAAAGAAACTCTGAGAAAGTTGAAAGTTGGCATGGTATCATCATTTCACCCACATAGCATGTGCTAAAAAGTTGAGAGGGTTACGACAAAAACTTGATGCACTTCGTGTACAAAATGGACAATCTCTTTCGAAATATCAGGGTTTCGGACGAAAACTCATCTGTTACAAAAGGATTCATTTTTTGAACTTATTTCAACTCCAGACTTTTTGTGCGTTCAACATGCACCATTCAAAGCCACATCATCAATTTTCAACCATTTCTGACTTTATTTGGTATTTTTCATGCATTTACTGATTTTTTTAGCTAAATGACCCTGAAATTGAAAAGCACTACAAATGAACTCTGAAAAGGTTGAAAGTTGGCATGGTATCATCATTTCACCCACATAGCATGTGCTAAAAAGTTGAGAGGGTTACGACAAAAACTTTATGCACTTCGTGTACAAAATGGACAATCTCTTTCGAAATATCAGGGTTTCGGACGAAAACTCATCTGTTACAAAAGGGATTTCATTTATTGACATGTAATTGCAGTGATATTCTAGATAAAAGCTGTGACGCCCCCGGCTCAATCGTGCACTAATCATACACGCAAATGCAAACAATCAAGCCTAAGGACTCACGGGAAGATATCACAACACAACTCTAAAACATAAATAAAGTCATACAAGCTTTATATTACAAGCCATGGGCCTCGAGGGCTCGAATACATAAGCTTGCGTACAAGCGTCAGCGGAAGCATCAGATATCTAAGTACATATATTAAAAAAAAGCACAGATAGGCCCTTAAAAGACGGGGCTAAAGAAAACACTATGATCGAAAGGCACAGGCCTCCTGCCTGGGACCCTCTGAACCTACTCTTGGTCGTCGTCGAACTCGTAGTAGTATCCACCCTCGGGGTAGTAGTGGCGATCGTCAGCGGGGACAGCCATCTCAGGGGCTCTGTCATCTGGTTGCATCAAATGGATATGGGGGAAAAAGAAAGCAAAGCAACCGTGAGTACTCATCCGAAGTACTCAGCAAGCAAGGATCTACACTACATTTGCGACATTATCAAAGGGAGGCTGTATATGTGGACTGGGCTGCAGAAATGCCAGAATAGAGAGAAGGCCTAGTCCTATCGAAGACTAGCATCTTCAACGGTCTTGCAGCATTAGAAGAGTGTAGATTAGTACAGCATAAAGTAGTAATATCACTAAGTCTCAACCCCACCCAGAGATCCTTTCTCGACTTCCTGCGAGAAAGCAATCCCAGAGCCATACATTCATCAACCTCGTCCTGAGATCCCATCTCGACTCCCTGCGAGAAGCAATCCCAGAGCCATAGTGTCCAATTCTAGTTGTATCGATCGGGATACAACTCCGAGTGTCCGTTACCGAGGATCCGGCTATGCATAGATTAGTTCTTCCCTCCAGGGGTGCACCAACTTACCCACCACGATCGCTTAACTCCGGCCGGACACACTATTCTGGGCCATGCCCGGCCTCGGCCAAACGACACACCGCAACCCTACCTAGAGCTCAGCAGAGAGGTCCCCGCCGGTCTACATCCTAAGCGCAAGGGGGTCTTGGGCCATCGTCCCTCGCCCTCCGGGTCGTTGCGCACAGGGTGGATACCAGCGTCGCCTCGGATGGCCGACACGATCCGACCGTGCCGCAATGCTGAACTGGACGTCTGACAGAGCTTTCGGCTGATGCTATGATGCCGAGTACCCATATATATTCCCGCGTGATGGTTAGTGCTATCGGACCAGAGGCCCACTCGAATCAAATATCCAAATCGTTAGTACCTTGGGGGTGCGGTAACGAGCAGAGACTCACGATCGATGTGACCCCGTCGCCCCGTCTCGAGGACTTGCGGCAAGGGCCAAGAATGCCCGGCCACGCCTCGTATTCTCACTCGGGCACCATCCAGGTCAACCCGTCTTCACATCACACGCGGGTACCCCTCAGGGTCGACCCGCCTTCCCAAGTAACAGTGTAAAGTCCAAGTATCCATGTGTCCATAACATCAGGGGAATCCAAGGTATCACCCTCGTTGGATTCCTACTCGATGTATCCGTCAAGGTGAACTCGGAGAAATCACCCTCGATGGGATCACACTTGAGGTGTTGCACGACAGCGTCGTTATCAGAGATGGTGAAGGAGGAATCACCCTCGATGACCACGACCGAATAGCTACTCTACAGAGTTAACATCAGAAGTGCTACACGAGGTATCACCCTCGGCACTCGATAGTAACGCTGCAGTGTCGTTACAACTAAGGGGGTGAAGTGCGGTGCCGGGGCCTGGTCTTCAATCCCGTTGATCGGGTCTTCTGATAATCCAGCGGGGCAACAAGGGACAAAGTGGGGTTCTCTAGTGGGTCTCTACCCAGCCTATACTAGATAGTTTAGGATAAGCAGGTAAGGTTTCAATAGCAGGTTACAATAAACAGGCTATACATCAGAATAGGTTAAACAGTAGCAGCAGCAATTTCTAATGCAAGCATGAGCGAGAAAGAATAGGCGATATCGGTATGCTCAAGGGGTGGGGGGGTGCTTGCCTGGAAGCTCTGCTGAAAAGGAAGAAGAGTCGTCGGTGACGTAGTCGACCACAGCGGCATCAGCAGCGGTCTCGGGGTCTACCGGAGAGAAGAGGGGGAAGGAACAGTAAATATAAAGCAAACAAGAGCATGACATGACAATACACAGAGCTAGGGTGTTCGGACATGGTGCTACACGATATAGGTGAAGAGGGAAAACATCCGGGAATTTTTCCCGAAGTTTGGCATTTTCGGACAAATGAAACGGAGGGGGACGGTTGCATGTTTGCTATGCTAGGGACGTGTGGTGGATGAACGGACCGCGTATTCGGATTCGTCTCGTCATTCTGAGCAACTTTCATGTAGAAAGTTTTTCGATCCGAGCTACAGTTTATTTTATATGATTTTCTAAAGTTTTTAAACACTTTCTAGATTTATTTATTTATTTAAATTCAAATTATCCAAAACAGTAAAAGGTGACATCAGCATGATGAAAAGATGATGTCAGCAGTCAACAGACGGCTGGCCAGGTCAAACCTGACATGTGGGTCCAGTGGGGCCCACATGTTAGCCTCTGTTAGTTTAACCAGGTTTTATTTAACCTAATTAGGATCAATTAGTGGGTGGGCCCCAGTGGTCAACGAGTGATCAATAACTAATTAGTCAATTTAATTAATTAACCTATTTTCTATTTATTTAAATTTGTTTAATTGACTGGACCCACATGTCAGTGGGTTGACCCAGTCAACGAGTCAACTGGGCCCACCCGTCAGTGTCTCAGGCGGGTCCCAGTGGCGCCAGGTGGCAGCCACGTCAGCTCCGGCGACCGGAACGTGGCCGGCGAGCCGTTTCGCGGCGGGGGTTCGCCGGACCTGGCCGGAAAACGTCCACAGGCATCCGTTTGCCGCGGGGCTAGGTGCGTTCGGCTGCGGGCGAAGTCGCGCTTCAAAGGGCGGTGCCTGCGGGGGCTGCCGTGGCCGGGGTGGGAGCTGGCAACGACGGCAGGTGGCGGTGGCTACGGGCGGCGCACGGACTCGGGATTGCAGCGCGCGGATGAGCAAATGAAGCGGCTGGGGAGGGCCTACGCGACGTGGTAAGCACGATGCGCAGCAGCACTGGGCCCAATAGTCGCCGTGGCTACGCCGGCGATGAGCTCACGCGGTGGCGTGTTCGGGCGAGAAGGGGGCGGCGCGTACGGGGCAGAGGAGAGCGCAAGGAGAGGGGGAGGAGGACGGGGTGCTCACGTAGAGCCTGTAGGTGTGCGAAAGCGAGCTCGGGGAGGGCTTGCCAGAGCGAATCGACGACGACGTGCGGCGCCGATCCGAGGAGGAAGAAGGGCTCGGGGAGGCGCGGCGGCGGCTCCGGGCTTTGGTTTGTTGGCGTAGCCGACGTAGTCGACGTCGAGGAGGCCGCTGGACACGTCGGAGCGGCAAGGAGGGCTCGGAGGCCGTGGCTACGGCACGGTGGCGGCCATGGTTGCTCTCGGGCTTGCGGGAGGGGAAAAGAGACGAGGCAGGGAGACGGAGAGGAGTGGTCAGGGGAGGCCAGAGGTGCGCAGGGCGCTGCCATTTATCCACCGGGCAGGCGCAGGAGCGCGTTGTCGAGCAGGGGGAGGGGGGGCCTGGCGCGGGCTTGCGCGCGCGGCGACAGCAGCTAGGGGAGGAGCAGTGCGAGGTGGCGGACGGCGCTGGGTGGGCTGGCCGGCTGGCTAACTAAGGCCCAGCCACTGCGGGCCTTTTCTTTTTATTTTCTTTTCTGTTTTTTTAGTTCCTGTTTTGCAAATTGTTTAGCTCCAAATAGACTTTTGAAAAATAGGTGAACTAGCCACATATTTAGAGTGCAGTTTTATTCACTGTTAGAAATTGGTTTGGAGGCAAATAAATTTTATTTGGATTTTAATTAAATGAAAATGGATTAAATATCTCTATTTTGTTGCTGTTTGAGGCACATAATTAATTTAGTAAAAGTTGATTATAATTTTGTAATAGTCTCTGGAATATTTACAATATTATGAACATTTTAGTTTCTGGATTTGAACAACTTTTATTTTCACCTTTAAATAATTCGAAGTTTGAATTAGGAGTTCGAAATGCAACATGATGCAAATGATGACTAGGCACTGTTGAACTTGCTGGCAAGGCATTAACTAAGGGTGATCACTGTTGTTAATTACACGGGGTGTTACAAAAGCCATCATCAGAATAGTTCTGGAGAGAAAGTCTTCACTTTTTCTTCACGTGTGTCCCTTGCTTATTGCGCCGTAACCATGGATAATCTTCATCGTTTAACCATGTGCTTGGGTCAGCCTTCACTTTGAAGTGAGGAATTTCATGAAAGTTTTCATAATCTTCAGACATGTCTGTCTTGCCCTCCACTCCCACGATGTCTCTTTTCCCTGAAAGAACTATGTGGCGCTTTGGCTCATCGTATGATGTATTCACTTCCTTATCGCTTCTTTTTCTTGGTTTGGTAGACATGTCCTTCACATAGAAAACCTACACCACATCATTGGGTAGGACAAATGGTTCGTCTGTGTACCCAAGATTGTTGAGATCCACTTTTGTCATTCCGTACTGCGGGTCTACCTGTACCCCGCCTCCTGACAGATTGACCCATTTGCACCGAAACAAAGGGACCTTAAAATCATGTCCATAGTCAAGTTCCCATATGTCCACTATGTAACCATAATATATGTCATTTCCCCTGTTGGTTGCTGCATCAAAGCGGACACCACTGTCTTGGTTGGTGCTCTTTTGATCTTGGGCGATCATGTAAAATGTATTCTCATTTATCTCGTACCCTTTGTAAGTCAATACAGTTGAAGATGGTCCCCTGGCCAACGAGTACAGCTCATCTCCAACAATCTTGTCACCCATGAGATGTGTTTGCAACCTACTGCCGAAAGTCCTGATGTGTTCACATGTAATCCAATCGTCACACTGCTCCGGGTGTTTGGAGCGCAGAATATTCTTGTGTTCATTGACATACAGGGTCACCAAGGTAGAATTCTGTAGAACTGTGTAGTGTGCTTGACCCCAAGAATGCCCGTCCCTACATATTATTGAGTCCGCTCCTAGCGTGCCTTTTCCAGCCAGTCTCCCCTCATACCGCGATTGAGGGAGACCAATCAGCTTAAGGTCAGGAATGAAGTCAACACAAAACCCAATGACCTCCTCTGTTTGATGGCCCGTGGAGATGCTTCCTTCTGGCCTAGCACGGTTACGAACATATTTCTTTAAGACTCCCATGAACCTCTCAAAGAGGAACATATTGTGTAGAAATACAGGGCCCAGAATGGCAATCTCGTCGACTAAATGAACCAGGACGTGCGTCATGATATTGAAGAAGGATGGTGGGAACACCAGCTCAAAACTGACAAGACATTGCACCAAATCATTCTTTAACCTTGGTAGGATTTCTGGATCGATTACCTTCTGAGAGATTACATTGAGGAATGCACATAGCTTCACAATGGCTAATCGAACGTTTTCCGGTAGAAGCCCCCGCAATGCAACCGGAAGCAGTTGCGTCATAATCACGTGGCAGTCATGAGACTTTAGGTTTTGGAACTTTTTCTCTAGGATATTTATTATTCCCTTTATATTAGACGAGAAGCCAGACGGGACCTTCATACTGAGCAGGCATTCAAAGAAGATTTCCTTCTCTTCTTTGGTAAGAGCGTAGCTGGCAGGACCTTGATACTGCTTTGGATGCATGCCGTCTATTTCGTGCACACGTTGCTGGTCCTCCCATGCCTCCGGTGTATCTTTTGTCTTCCCATACATGCCCAAGAAGCCTAGCAGGTTCACACAAAGATTCTTCGTCACGTGCATCACGTCGATTGTAGAGCAGACCTCTAGGTCTTTCCAATAGGGTAGGTCCCAAAATATAGATTTCTTCTTCCACATGGGTGCGCGTCCCTGATGTCTACTACGCAACTTTATTCTTGTAGACTCGTGTTGGGCCTCCAAGCGCAGAGTTTTGTAGGACAGTAGCAATTTTCCCTCAAGTGGATGACCTAAGGTTTATCAATCCGTGGGAGGCATAGGATGAAGATAGTCTCTCTCAAACAACCCTGCAACCAAATAACAAAGAGTCTCTTGTGTTCCCAACACACCAAATACAATGGTAATTTTATATGTGCACTAGTTCGGCGAAGATATGGTAATAAAAGCGTAGTAATGATAGTAGATATTGATTTTTGTAAGAGGAATAATAAAAAACAGTAAGGTAGCAATTGATAAAACGGAGCACAAACGGTATTGCAATGCTTGAAAATGAGGCCTAGGGTCCGTACTTTCGCTAGTGCAATCTCTCAACAATGCTAATCTAATTGGATCATATAACCATCCCTCAACGTGCGATGAAGAATCACTCCAAAGTTCCTATCTAGCGGAGAACATAAGAAGAAATTATTTGTAGCTATTCTTTCCAATCGATCTATCAAGAGTTCGTACTAAAATAACACCAAAGCAAGTTCAGATTCATAATACTCAATCCAACACAAAAAACCTCAAAGAGTGCCCTAAGATTTCTACCGGAGAAACAAAAGACGAGAACATGCATCAACCCCTATGCATAGATTACCCCAATGTCACCTCGGGAATCCGCGAGTTGAGTGCCAAAACATATCTCAAGTGAATCAATATAATACCCCATTGTCACCACGGGTATTCATATGCAAGACATATATCAGGTGCTCTCAAATCCATAAAAGTATTCAATCCGATAAAACGAAATGTCAAAGGGAAAACTCAATTCATCACAACAAGATAGAGAGGGAGAAACACCATATGATCCAACTATATTAACAAACCCCGCGATACATCAAGATTGTGCCATCTCAAGAACACGAGAGAGAGAGAGAGAGAGAGAGAGAGAGAGAGAGAGAGATTAAACACATAGCTACTGGTACAAACCCTCAGCCCCTAGAGTGGACTACTCCCTCCTCATCATGGTGGCCGCCGGGATGATGAAGATGGCCACCAGTGATGATTTTCTCCTCCGGCAGGGTGCCGGAACGGGTCTAGATTGATTTTTTGTGGCTACAGAGGCCTGCGACGGCGGAACTTCTGATCTAGGGTTACCCCCAGGGTTTTTGGAATATTTGGCAATTTATAGGGCGAAGAGGCGGTGCGGGAGGCCACCGAGGTGGGCACAACCCACCTGGGCGCGCCTGGGGGCGCGCCTGGGCCCCCAGGCGCGCCCTGGTGGGTTGTGCTCCCCTCGGAGCTCCCCTCTGGTACTTCTTTGGCCCACCGGGTGTCTTCTGGTCCAGAAAAAATCTCCAAAGAGTTTCGCTGCGTTTGGACTCCGTTTGGTACTGATTTTTTGCGATGTAAAAAACAAGCACAAAACAGCAACTGGCACTAAGCACTATGTCAATAGGTTAGTCCCAGAAAAATGATATAAAGTTGCTAAAAAATGATTGTAAAACATCCAAGAATGATAATATAACAGCATGAAACAAGAAAAAATTATAGATACGTTGGAGATGTATCAGTCCCTCAGCGTCATTCGGAACAGATAGTCCGCCAGGAGCCTTTCCAAAGATTACTTGTAAATCATTGACCATAGCAAGTATGTGATCACCAGTACGGAGGGCGGGCTTCTTCCGGTGATCTGCCTCACCTTTGAAATGCTTGCCTTTCTTTTGACATTGATGGTTGGTCGGAAGAAATCGACGATGTCCCAGGTACACATTCTTCCCGCATTTGTCCAAATATATACTTTCGGTGTCATCTAAACAGTGTGTGCATGCGTGGTATCCCTTGTTTGTCTGTCCTGAAAGGTTACCGAGAGCAGGCCAATCATTGATGGTTACAAAAAGCAACGCATGTAGGTTAAATTCCTAATGTTTGTTCTCATCCCACACACGTACACCTTTTCCATTCCACAGTTGTAAAAGTTCTTCAACTAATGGCCTTAGGTACACATCAATGTCGTTGCCGGGTTGCTTAGGGCCTTGGATGAGCACTGGCATCATAATGAACTTCTGCTTCATGCACAACCAAGGAGGAAGGTTATAGATACATAGAGTCACGGGCCAGGTGCTATGATTGCTGCTCTGCTCCCCAAAAGGATTAATGCCATCTGCACTTAAACCAAACCATATGTTCCTTGCGTCACCTGCAAAGTCCCCCCACCTTCTCTCGATTTTTCTCCACTGCGACCCGTCAACAGGTGCTCTCAACTTCCCGTCGTTCTTACGGTCCTCTTTGTGCCATCGCATCAACTTGGCATGCTCCTTGTTTCTGAACAGACATTTCAACCGTGGTATTATAGGAGCATACCACATCACCTTGGCAGGAACCCTCTTTCTGGGACGCTCGCCCTCAACAGCACCAGGGTCATCTCGTCTGATCTTATATCGCAATGCACCGCATACAGGGCATGCGTTCAATTCCTCGTACTCACCGCGGTACAGGATGCAATCATTAGGGCATGCATGTATCTTCTGCACCTCCAATCCTAGAGGGCATAGAACCTTATTTTCTTCGTACGTACTGTCAGGCAATTCGTTATCCTTTGGAAGCTTCTTCTTCAATATTTTCAGTAGCTTCCAAAATCCGTTGTCAGATACACCATTGTCTGCCTTCCATTGCAGCAATTCCAGTGTGGTACCGAGCTTTGTGTTGTCATCTTCGCAATTTGGGTACAACCCTTTTTTGTGATCCTCTAGCATGCGATCAAATTTCAACTTCTCCCTTTCACTTTGGCATTGTCTCTTTGCATCAACAATGACCCGGCGAAGATCATCATCGGGCACATCGTCTAGTTCCTCTTGATCTTCAGCTTCCCCCCTTGCAGTATAACCATATTCAGGGGGCGGATAGTTGTCATCATCCTCTTCTTCTTCGTTGTCTTCCATCATAACCCCTCTTTCTCCGTGCTTGGTCCAAATATTATAGTGTGGCATGAAACCCTTCTGAAGCAGGTGGACTTGAAGGGTTTTCGAGTCAGAGTAATCCTTCGTATTCCCACAGATAGGGCATGGACAATACATAAAACCATTATGCTTGTTTGCCTCAGCCACTTCGAGAAAATTATGCAGACCCTCAATGTACACGGAGGTGCGTCTGTCACCGTACATCCATTGCCGGTTTATCTGCGTGCATTATATAATTAAGTGTATCAAAAACCATTACAGAACATCATGAATAGAGAAGTGACCAAATTAATACAAGTTCATCATCACATTAAAACCAAAGTACAGTAGTGATCAAATGTTATTACTGAAAAATAAATACATAAAGTTCATACATATTTCTCATAGAACAACATATAGCTCTCGAGAGCATCTAATTAAAACATACATTGAAACTATGTAAAACATTTCAATGCAACAACAAATGCGGTCATAATCGCAACTAAGGTAACAATTGATCCAACGGCATAATGATACCAAGCCTAAGTATGAATGGCATATTTTTTAATCTTTCTAATCTTCAAGCGCATTGCATCCATCTTGATCTTGTGATCATGGACGACATCCGCAACATGCAACTCCAATTCCATCTTCTCCTCCTCAATTCTTTTCAATTTTTCTTCAAGTAATTGTTTTTTTTTCAACTAAATTTAACCTCTCGACAAGAGGGTCGGTTGGAATTTCCGGTTCACATACCTCCTAGATAAAAACATCTATGTCACGTTGGTCGGCATAATTGTCATAAACACTAAATGAAACAAATCATAATAAAAGATAATATACCACATCCGAATCATAGGCAGGACGAGGGCCGACGCGGGCGGATACTAAAACCATGGCACTATATAATAACGAACAATAATAAAAGTAAGAAAATTATACAAGTATCTATCTAAATCATACAAGTAAGAATTTTTTTCTTTTAGAAAGAAGATAAGAACAAGAGGCTCATCACGGTGGTGCCGGCAACGAGATCGGCGCGGGCGATCGACGGCGGTGAGGACGGGGACAGGACGGGACGGACCGCCAAACCTAGACAAATCTTGAGGAAAATGGAGCTTGGAGGTCGAGCTTGGAGAGGAGAAAGCTTAAGTGTGGCTCGGGCATTTCATCGAACACCTCATGTGCATAGGAGGTGAGAGCAGAGCAACACACACCTGCACACGCCGGCCGGTCAAAAAACAGAGGAGTGAGCGGGCAGGGGCGAGCATATATATATGCATCCCTTTAGTCCTGGTTGGTGGCTAGAACCGGGACTACGCCAGGAGCGAGGCCCTTTGGTCCCGGTTCATGTCTGGAACCAGGACCAAAGGGGTCAGACGAACCGGGACCAATGGCCCCCGAGGCCCGGCCGGCGCCCTGGCCTCACGAACCGGGACTGATGCACCCATTGGTCCCGGTTCGTAGGAGAACCGGGATTAATGCCCTTTTCTGGGCTGAACCAAAGCCTTGTTTTCTACTAGTGGTACGTTCCGAGTGCAATGTCGGGATACTATAACCGTTTTGTGTGTTTAGATACTGCTGAAATTCAAAGCAGAATAATTGGCACATGAAGCATATATTTCGATGCGATTCCTGCAGAAAATGTAGGAAGAGAATCATTTGATACCTGATTACAAAATGTAGTAAAAAGCAATACTCAATGCACATATTTGTACACATAACGCTAGCTAGCTACTAGTATATCCTATTTGCACGTACGGAGTACATCCGCAACGACTAGTTAGCTACGGAGCAAGTGGAGCACTAAGGATTGAACTACCAGAATCATCATCTAATCGCCAGCTGCGACGGCATTGATCATCAGCGGCTAGCCTTTGGGTAGCTAGGGACACACTTGACAGTCTGACGGGCCAGGAGCCATGTGATGTGTCTACGAGGCCGATCGCATATGTGTAGGTGCAGCACACAATGATTTGACGGTTAGTGTTGGTCCTAGTCCACTCCTCATATCGACGATGATGAGGTCGCTCGCCATTTCTGAGCTGGTTATTAGATATACAGATCTCGGGTCGATCGGATGGATGACGATGATCACACGCACGCGTACTCTCCTCCCTGCCTGCCTTTAGTTGTTTGTTGCATGCATGATTTGCACCACATTCCATTGTCGGGCAATTATATATATGTGGTCGACTAGTGATCCAAGTACCCCAACCACATGTATACTTGATCGATACGGTGGTTCTGTACAGACTGATCTAAGGCTGATTTTTTTTATTTTATTTTTTGCAAGGAAAACATCAGGTCTATTCAGCAAACATCATGCACTAGTGCGAGAAGTAACAGAAGTAACAAAAATTACATTCAAATCCATAGACCATCTAGCGATGACTACAAGCATGAAGCGAGTCGAAGGCGCGCCAGCGTCATCACTTATCTCCCATAGGGCCAGCCAAATATCTTGATGGCTCATTTTGTTGTATGGCATGCGCATAAAGTTTAGTCTCACGTTATTAATGGAGAAGAGGTGCCACCAATATGTAAGGGGTTTTCTCTCACATCTCTCACATATACAAGAACACAAGACGACAATGTGCGCTCGTTTGTCTTGTCACACCACGCGACGCGTGCATTGTGTTTTGTTTTTTTTTTCAAACAGATGCATTGTGTTTTGTCAATGCTCAGAACCGAGTGGAGGGTTATGCTAATCCAAAAGCACACATGTCTTTATTTTAGTTCAGATTAAATTAGTTCAGAATTTGATCATTATATCGACACAAAAAATAGATGCCAAGCAGTTTTTTCCTTGATTCGAATAGTTAGAATAAAATTTTGGAAAAAAGGATGAAAATGAATAATATTTTTATAAAAAAATATTTACATCAATGGAAAATGGAAATATATTAAAACACTGGATTTACAAAAATCTAAAAACATAATATTAAAGAAAATAATTAGCAAAATGACTAAGTAATATTAGCAAAATATTGTTGAAGATAATAAACTTTAGAAAATAAAAAGATACAAGATGAACAGCTGTGTTAGCGGTGCATGACATAAGGGTCTAGATTTAACAACCTCTTCTACAACCAATTTTTTCCACTTAGGGAAGATTGATTACATAGGTCCTCTTATCTGAACTAATTGGAATGTGAGTTGGGAAAAACAAATAAAACATCATAATTTCCTTAGAACCATATTGAACATTATCTTCCCATAAAAAATATTATCTTATTTTCTCAAAAACAAGAAATATTTTTAAACACTTTTTAATTGAAGATGTACTAAAACTCTGAAAATAGTAACATTAAAGAAAATTAGAAAATGGAAAATTATGAAAATATCTGTGAAAAGTTATTGCATCGCATGAGACTTTTAAGGATAAAATTCATAAAAGATGAACTCTTGCCTTTGTGGTTCATAGCGTTCAAGGCCTATATTTAACTGTTTCTTCCACAACCAACTTTCTACCTTTTTCTATTAGGGGAGATTGATTAGAATTTTTTTTCAACCCAACTAATCAGAATAAAAGTTTGGAAAATTAATTGTGTTTCGTGGTTGGTTACTTAAGGGGATAGGAGAGTGATAGGTTTAACTTCTTCTACAATTTTTTTTCTTTTGGGGGATTTTCTTAGAGAGATTTTTTTATAAAGTTTGGAAAGACAGGGAAAAGGTCAGATATTTAAAAGAATAAACATTGACAATACCTTAATTGAAATCAATTTAAATACTTTTCAAAACAAAGATTTATTTGAAAAATCTAACTATTGAAGCCTTTTTAATATGAAATGTCAAAATAAATAGAATTTCTGAGAAAATATATTGAAAAACATGAGACCTCTAAGGATATAAAATTTCACTTGTGTTTCTATTGATAATTTATTTAATCACTTGTGTTTTTTGGTTGTTCAAGTAAGGGGTTAGATTTAATGGTTTCTTCTACGACCAAGTTTCTGATTTAACATTTAAACATGTTTGAAACCAGAAAAATGACGAGATGAACGATTGTTTGTGGCCGGTTGGCCAAGATTTGAGTGCGCCTTGTAACTCCAAATTTCTTTGTTTTACTTTATTCCCGGCGATGATCATTCAGTGAGAGACGATGTTCCTGTCGACTACGAGACGTCTGTGGTGACTTTCAATCTCAAGATTTGCCGACACAATTTCTCGGAACTGCTCATAGGTGTACGATACACGTCTGTGCGTTTATATGAGTGACTGTTCGTTTGTGTAGGTGAGCGTCTATGTTTGTACTGTGTTTATGTAAAACAAAAGGGTGTTAACAATAAGGCATGATTAGTTCCGATGCTTAAGCAGAAACAAGGCGTGCAAAAACCTTTACCCGGCTGGCTCTCTCCCACTAAAAGGCTCTAGCCCATGTTAGCATCTCTGATAATCTCCTGACAGAACCTCTGGAAGGAGGCTTAATCACATCCTTGATCTCCTTGAGAAGCACTACGGTAATGCTGCAATCATGCGACGATGCAACAGCTTGCATGTTGATTATGTTACTATTAATCCCCACTTGTACGCACACTGATTGTACTATCATGAGCTTAATTATTCTACACGAACCGGTGCGATTTCTCTTTGCTCACATGACCCTAACGTAATGCAATCTCACCTGGGAACCTGGAGTAGCCAGCGATTTAGCCAGTTGATTACTCCGGCAGTGCATCCCCAGTGCCTTGTCAAGGGTCAAGGGCCGCCATGGAAACTCGCCACAGGATCTCCAAAGGGGATCCACCCCACGCGCACCAGCTCATCATTGTCGCCCGCCCCCTCCCATCATCCCCGGTTAACCTATGGTTCCGATCCCCCTATTTATACCCGCGCACCTGCGCATCATTTGCTCATCACCACCGCCGGCGAGCTCTCTCCTTCCTCTCGACCTTCCTAGCTACACGGACAGACAGAGCTCAGCTAGTTAGTTAAAGATAATGGCGCCTCAGAGCCTGGATCTTGGTCTGAGCCTTGGACTGGGCCTCGTTTCCCAGCCCTCCCAGCCGAGCTTCTGGTACTCCGGCGGCAATGTGGCGGCGGACCAGGAAGTGGGCCCGACTCCGACTGCCGTAGCGGTGGAGGAGAAGAGGTGTTCGCCTAGCAGCCCGGCGTCGAGCGGCAGCGGCAGCGGGCTGAAGCGCGGCGCGGAGAGGTCCGCCGGCAGCGGCGACGAGGACCAGGACGACGACGGCGGCAACGCGCGCAAGAAGCTCCGCCTGTCCAAGGACCAGGCCGCCGTCCTCGAGGAGTGCTTCAAGACGCACCACACCCTCACTCCGGTACGTGTCTCGCTCTCGCCTCATTGCACGCAACGCAACACGGTCGATCACATCACAAGGATGATTCATGGACGTCGAGAATGGGGAAATGACATGGATTTCTTTTGCATTCACAGAAGCAGAAGCTGGCGCTGGCCAACAGCCTCGGGCTGCGGCCGCGGCAGGTGGAGGTGTGGTTCCAGAACCGCCGCGCCCGCACCAAGCTGAAGCAGACGGAGGTGGACTGCGAGTACATGAAGCGCTGGTGCGAGCAGCTCGCCGAGCAGAACCGCCGCCTCGAGAAGGAGGTGGCCGAGCTCAGGGCGCTCAAGGCCGTACCGGCGCACAGCGGCGCCTCGGCGGGGCCGCTCACCACCCTCACCATGTGCCTCTCCTGCAAGCGCGTCGCGTCCACGTCCTCGGCCTCGGCCTGCACCGTGCCCAGCTTTTCCACCAATGCCGGCACCGGCATGCCAATGCCATCCCCGGTGGCGCTGCCAGAGCACCGGCAGTTCTTCTGCGGGTTCCGAGACACCGGAGCAACGTACGGCGGCTCTGCTGGCCTCGCGAAGGCCGTCAAGGCGGCCAGATAGAACGAGCTATCTCTGTGACGCCGCCATGATCAGCATGCCAAGCAAGCTAACCAAAAAATGGCGGCATTGTCACGACTCACAAATTTAAGCAAGTGTAGCAGAAAGTTTAATCTTTTTTCTTCTCTGTCTCCGAGGGAAATGCAAGTTAATTAGTTTTAACAATCTACCTAGGATCGATCGATCGATGAGTTCCTGTGGGGATGAATGTATGCATGTGAAAAGTTGATGAAATAACATGAGAAACTAATTCATACTGCTACGAACTTACAAACATGTTGAGTAAAAGTACACCAACATGTCGAGTAATTTTCCATTTTCCCCCCTGTCTTTCATGGTTGTTGCAGTGGGCAGCGTAGATCGAGGTTTGGTGCATTATTACTACTTGACTACTTGACTTGGTTTGTCTGATGTATCATCTACTCAATTTTGAGCTGCCAGACAAGTTGCATCTTAAAGGTGACTTCTGCTTTAGATTAGTCATCTAGCAAGAGAAGCTATGCTATTAGTATACCATTGCACTTGCCTATCTTACCGGCAAATTTTCCAAGTCCAAGTAACATGTTAGGTGCATGGTCTCCTCATTTTGATTGTTCAGGTATTTCATCTTGTCGTTTCTATGTGTTTGGGCCTTTATATTTGCTCCAGAGTCCCAGCCGGAAGATCAGCATATCCCAACCTAAAAAAAGCTCACACGCCTCACAAGGCCGAACTAACGTGATGTAGAGGACGTTGAAGGACCAAACTGCAAAGGAAAGCCGTCCCCGCCGCCTCACCGAGAAATGTTGCGGACCTTGACCTCATCGGCGTCCGAGGTCGGCAAAGATCTACACCAACAAGCAATCAACATTGTCGTAGCTGACACCGTCGAGATTGAGAGGCTTGAGGAAAATGTATTTGTCAGATCGCTGTCGTAACCACCACAAACAAATCCACTGTCTAACTCTACTTAAAGCCCAAAAGCGGGGAAAATAGAACTACCTATGGTATATCATGATCTCCCCGCACTCCCACACTGACAGAACAAATGGAGGAGGGGAATGGCTTATCAGTAGAGGAGAAGTGGCGGCATGGTAGGAATGCTTGGAAAATCGCCTCTATAGAGTTTGATGAGGAGATAGATATTTTTTTCTTGCAAACCATTTACAGATTCATATGGTGTTTCAAGGTGTAGGTTTATTAGGACCAGTTGAGATGACTGGTCTTAAAGAGCTCTTTGTGTTGTAGGAGTACAGGGGGATTCTCGTAAGCAAACAATTATTTCAAAGGGATTTGAATTTTTTTTCACATCCAGACAGACCAAGTATAACAGGTGGTTAACAAGATTGTGCCGACAATGATTGAAAAATAGCAAGCTTTAGTTTGTGCCTAGCTTGGTTGTTGAAGAACCTCCTCGTCTGCGTGGTGTCGTGGGATGTTTAGTGCGGTTGTGGTCACTCTTGTAGTTTGCATATTGCGGATCTGATCACTTTAGGTTTTATTTTCTTTTTTTACTCGTCTATGCATAGTTTTGGTCTTATATGACTTTGGTATTTAATGATGTCTTTTTTGTGTGCATGCATTGGTGTTGGTTATGTGCATCTTAACTCTGCAGAGGCTAGGTGTGTACTCATTGTGTTTATCTCTTTCTGATGCTCCATTTTGAGCCAATAAAGTTCACCCGTTGTCGTGAAAAAATATCCACGCCTAGGACGATGACGGCGGCGGCACACTTCAGTGCTTCTAGTCGTCGCTAGGTGGTCTACGAATCTGGATTTAATTTTTATTATTTTCTGATGCTCGCTGTACTGTCATGATTGGAGATGAATAGATCAAAAGTTTCCGCAAAAAAAAAACTTGCAATTATTCTATTTCAAATTAATTGAATTCTTATTTTTCTCTTAAGTAAAATATGGTAAGTAACAAAAAAAGGCAATACCCACATCTGGAATATAAAAGATATTTTACAATGAATTTAGTGACACTATATGTGGTATGCCCGGTTGCGTTTCCGTGTCAGGGTTGTGAGCATATATGGTTGTTGAGGAGTGACAATCTGACTTGTTGTAGTAACTTCTTCGTTGAAAGGGGGCTGAGAGTACAGGGTGACATTGGTTTGGTGGTGCTCTTAAGCACAGGGATTCGAGGTTCGGAGTGAAAACTCTTAGGTCTGATCTGGACTGACTGTACCTAGAAAAGATGGTGTTCTTACATCATTCCCTTGTTGAATGCATTGTTTGGAGCTTGCTCGGACTTCCTCTTCAGGGTGAAAACTCAATATTTAACCCTTCATGGGTGGATCTGGCGATGGCGGCGCTCGCGTGTCGTTCCCTTCTTGAAAGCGCCGTTGTCGAATCACTTTCCCTATATCCGGGTGCTGTCATCGATAGTGGTTGATGATGTTGATTATTGATGCATGTTATAGCTCACTACAGGATTTTGGAGTTCTCATTTTTCTTTTCTTTTTTAGAGTGTGCGTTAGTGTTGGTTATGTGCATTTTAATTATGCAGAGATCGGATGTGAGTTCATCATGATTTGTATTCTCTTGATGCAACATTACAAGTTAATAAAATACATTCTTTATTGGAAAAACTGATACTATATTGGTCGTGAGATTGATAATGCGGCCATCAGAAAACACACGACGACAGGCCGAAGTGCACGCACACACGAGCGTGACCGACGAATCAGATGCCGGCCGGGGGCGCGACCGCACGAGCACACACATGCAACGTCGACGACGAAAGTGTCCGGAAAACGACGATTAAAGGGCGTGATTCAACGGCGCCTAACTACTAAACTACTAGTACTGGTATTTTGATTGATACTAATTTCTTCCAGTAGTGGTCGCTAAGAGTGGTTGACGTGCAAGTTTTGCGACTTCGTTCACCTACTTGAAAACTGAAGAAGTAACCTGTAGGGCTAGAAAAAGTTCGGGACCAGGAAATAAAGACTGCCTATTTATCTTGTAGCGGAAACGAAAACAGCGTCGGTCGATCTCAAACCGCTAGATCACCATTCAATGGCCATGATCAGGCTTGCACGGACAATGCTACACTTACACTAGTAAAAAAAGGGCCTAATGTGAAGCACATTAGTCCCGGTTTGTAACTGAACCGGCACTAATGGTACCGGTTCCAACGGCTAGGAGGGCGGCGCTCATTAGTACCGGTTCGTGGCGAACCTTTAGTACCACGAACCGGTACTAAAGAGGTGGTGGAAGGAAGCGCACGGTTCTAAACGGACCATGCAATCTCTAGCCCCGGTTAAACAAGGAAGGAAGCGCACGAAATCCGGGTCCGGTGGCTGACCGGCGCTCTTGCGCACTTGCGCACGTAATTATGGGCGATCGGCTAGACCAGATTAGATTAAGCGGCTAGCAGAGCAGGCGACAACGCGCGTATTATGCTAATCCCTCGGTCCACGCATCTTCCCTGCACGTACGCAATTATTGAGATAATCTATGTAGACGCACAGGCACAGGCACAGGCACAGGCACAGGCACAGGCACAGGCGTACTACTGGACCGTCGATCGATCCATCTGCGCATGAGAAGAAATGATTACCGGCCACCATGGATCACATGCAGGGCCGGGAAGAGGGGAGCAGAGATCGATCGAGCCATGCATGTGCACCCGGAATAATTCGTCAGTTACCCATCGACCGGTTGGAGCGATCCATTCCATTCCAGGCTACGGAAAGGCAGTTGCCCTAGTAAGCAGCCACTTGGTCCATCGGGCGGGCGAGCGGGCACACCACACATGCACGGCCGGTGTCTTTGACAGCCGAGCCCGGCCATGTCGGCCAAATCAATGTGGGTAGCACCGTAGCAGCTACCGGCACAAGAGATAATAAGCCTAGCAGGCCGGGTACGTGCGGCATTATTGGCGGTGAACAAAATTGGCGGGCCTGCTAGTGGAACGCCACGTCACATTGGTCCGGCACGTTTGAGTGTTGGACCGAAAGAGAAAAGCCCGGCCTCGAAGGTCGACCGATCGACGACAGAGTCATTGGACTTGGACAGAACGACTGGGGCGACTCGCATTGCATCGGTTGCCACCGCTATGTGTAGGTGCAATGCATGTATGTTCACCCGGCCGTACGTCCGTGTTCTGCACGTGTTCGTCGCCGTTTCCCAACCACCGGTTGGTTCATTTTTGCACCTGCTCCACGCCATTTGGTGTACTGCACTGAGCCTACCCTGCCTACCCCTGAAACGATCCTTTTTTTAGATGCATGCACAAAACTTTAACTACATTTTCCACGCGTGCGTTGGCCCAGTCGATCCAAAGTTGAATGATTCCATGGCACCGTCGGCGTCAGCCGTCAGGTAACCGCAGCCAATAATTCATCGGGTGTGAGCCGAGCGAGATCTGCGACGATCGATACACACATCTGGTCTGGGGAGGCTGGCCGGTGCGCAAACGGCTCCATGCATGCGTGGATCATTTGCTCGATCCGTGGCAACGGAAAGCTAACCAACGCCGAGCTGGCCGTCACAATGCATGCTGGCCTCACCAGTAGAAAACAGGGCTTTGGTCCAGACCAGCCCAGTCCATTTCCCGGTTCAGTCAGGAACCGGGACACATGGGGGCATACGTCTCGGTTCGTGCGTCAGGGGGCCGACCGGGGCTCGTGGGGGCATTGGTCCCGGTTCGTCTGGACCCTTTGGTCCCGGTTCCAGACACGAACCGGGAACAATGGGCCTCGCTCCTGGCCCACATCCATTGGTCCCGGTTCCTTTGGTCCCGGTTCCAGCCACGAACCGGGACCAATGTTGTGCCTATATATATACCCCTCGCCCGCGAGCAGAGCACTCCACTGCTCTATTTTTTTCTGGCCGGCGAGGGGAGGGGTTTGTGGTGCTCTAGCTCACCTCCTATGCATATGAGGTGTTCGATGAAATGCCCGAGCCACACTTAACCTTTCTCCTCTCGAAGCTCCTTGTCCAAACTCCATTTTTCTCAAGATTTGTCTAGGTTTAGCGGTCCGTCACGTTCCGTCCCCGTCTTCACCGCCGTCGATCGCCCGTGCCGATCTCGTCGCCGGCATAACCGTGGTGAGCCTCTTGTTCTTATCTTCTTTCTAAAATAAAAAAATTCTTACTTGTATGATTTAGATAGATACTTGTCTAATTTTCTTACTTTTATTATTGTTTGTTATTATATAGTGCGATGGTTTTGGTATCCGCCCCCGTCGGCCCTCGTCCTGTCTATGATTCGGATGTGGTATATATTATATTTTATAACTATTTGTTCATTTATTGTTTATGACAATTATGCCGACCAACAAGACATAGATTTTTTTATCTAGGAGGTATGTGAACCGGAAATTCCAACCGACCCTATTGTCGAGAGGTTAAATTTAGTTGAAGAAGAAAACAATTACTTGAAGGAAAAATTGAAAAAAAATTGAGGAGGAGAAGATGATATTGGAGTTGCATGTTGCGGATGTCGTCGATGATCACAAGATCAAGATGGATGCCATGCGCTTCAAGATTAGAAAGTATAGAAAATATGTCATTCATACCGAGGCTTGGTATCATTATGCCGTTGGATCAATTGTTACCTTGGTTGCGATTATGATCGCATTTGTTGTTGCATTGAAATGTTTTATATAGTTTCAATGTATGGTTTAATTAGATGCTCTGGAGAGCTATATGTTGTTCAATGAGAACTATGTATGTACTTTGGTTTTAATGTGATGATGAACTTCTATTAATTTGGTCACTTATCTATTCATGATGTTTTGTAATGGTTTTTTACACACTTAATTATATATAATGCACGCAGATGAACCGGCAATGGATGTACGGTGACAGACGCACCTCCGAGTACATTAAGGGCGTGCATAATTTTCTCGAAGTGGCTGAGGCAAACAAACAGAATGGTTTTATGTGTTGTCCATGCCCTATATATGGGAATACGAAGTCTTACTCTGGCCGGAAAATCCTTCACACCCACCTGCTTGAGAAGGGTTTCATGCCACACTATAATGTTTGGACCAGGCACGGAGAAATAGGGGTTATGATGGAAGACAGCGAAGAAGAAGAAGACGATGACAACTATGTGCCCCCTGAATACGGTGATGCTGCAACGGGGGAAGCTGAAGATCAAGAGGAACCAGAGGATGTGCCCGATGATGATCTCCGTCGGGTCATTGTTGATGCAAGGAGACAGTGCGAAAGTGAAAAGGAGAAGCTGAAATTCGATCGCATGTTAGAGGATCACCAAAAAGGGTTGTACCCCAATTGCGAAGAAGGCAACACAAGAACATTCTGCGCTCCAAACATCCGGAGCAGTGTGACGACTGGATTACATGTGAACACATCAGGACTTTCGGCAGTTGGTTGGAAGCATGTCTCAGAGGTGACAACACTGTTTCTGATGAGCTGTACTCGTTGTCCAGGGGACCATCTTCGACTGTATTGACTTACAAAGGATACGAGATAAATGAGAATACATTTTACACGATCGCCCAAGATCAAAAGAGCACCAACCAAAACAGCGGTGTCCGCTTTGATGCAGCAACCAAGAGGGGAAAGGACACATATTATGGTTACATAGTGGACATATGGGAACTTGACTACGGACATGATTTTAAGGTCCCTTTGTTTAAGTGCAAATGGGTCAATATGTCAGGAGGCGGGGTACAGGTAGACCCACAGTACGGAATGACAACAGTGGATCTGAACAATCTTGGTTACACAGACGAACCATTCGTCCTAGCCAATGATGTGGCGCAGGTTTTCTATGTGAAGGACATGTCTACCAAACCGAGAAAAAGAAAAGATAAGGAAGCGAATACATCATACGATGAGCCAAAGCGCCACATAGTTCTTTCAGGAAAAAGAGACATTGTGGGATTGGAGGGCAAGACAGACATGTCTGAAGATTATGAAAAGTTTCATGAAATTCCTCCCTTCAAAGTCAAGGCTGACCCAAGCACCCTGTTAAGCGATGAAGAATATCCATGGTTACGGCGCAATAAGCAAATGACACAAGCAAAGAAAAAGTGAAGACTTTCTCTCCACAACTATTATGATGATGCCTTTGATCTAAAATATCACTGCAGTTAGATGTGAAGAAATGAAATGCCTTTTGTAACAGACGAGTTTCCGGAAACCCTGATACTTTGAAACAGATTGTCCGTTTTGTACACGAAGTGCATCCAGTTTTTGCCGTAACCCTCTCAACTTTTTAGCACATGCTATGTGGGTGAAATGATGATACCATGCCAATTTTCAACCTTTTCAGAGTTCATTTGAAGTGCTTTTCAATTTCAGGGTCATATAGCTAAAAAAAATCAGTAAATGCATGAAAAATAACAAATGAAGTCAGAAAGGGTTGAAAATTGATGATGTGGCTTTGAATGGTGCATTTTGAACCACACAAAAGTCTGGAGTTCAAATATTTCAAAAAATGAAATCCCTTTGTAACGACGAGTTTCCGTATGAAACCCTGATACTTCGAAAGAGATTGTCCGTTTTGTACACGAAGTGCATCCAGTTTTTTGCCGTAACCCTCTTAACTTTTTAGCACATGCTATGTGGTGAATGAAATGATACCATGCCAACTTTCAACCTTTTGAGAGTTCATTTGTAGTGCTTTTCAATTTCAGGGTCATATAGCACAAAAAAATCAGTGAATGCATGAAAATAACAAATGAAGTCAGAAAGGGTTGAAAATTGATGATGCGGCTTTGAATGGTGCATTTTGAACACACAAAAGTTTGGAGTTCAAATAAGTTCAAAAAATGAAAATTCTTCCTTTTAACAGACGAGTTTTCGTTCGAAACCCTGATACTTCGAAAGAGATTGCCCGTTTTGTACACGAAGTGCATCCAGTTTTTGCCGTAACCCTCCAACTTTTTAGCACATGCTATGGGGGTGAATTGATGATACCATGCCATTCACTTCAACCTTTTAGAGTTCATTTGTAGTGCTTTTCAATTTCAGGGTCATTTAGCGCAAAAAGAATGAACTAATAGCAAAAAGAATGAACTTAAAATATATAATTAAAATATTCGGTTATGATCAACTAAACAAAACTATAATATTCTTCAATAGCAAAAAGAATCAACTAAAAAGCTTTTATAAACTCTAATAGCAAACTAAAATACAAAATCTGTTCTTGATTAAAACAGACATTTAAAAAATCTAAAATTACCAAATATAATATAATGATAAAACACAATAATATTAAATAGCAGAAAAAGAATCACTCAAAAATCTATTTTTATAGTAAAGTTATTCACAAACTAGTGATTCACACAAATTTAAAAGAATTCAAATTTAAAAATTAATGGCACTAACAGAAAGTCTATAATTTTTGTGACCTAACAGCAAAAAGAATAACAGGAAAACTGAAAAAAAAAAGCAAAAAAAAAAGCAAAAAGAAAACAGAAAAAAATGCCACCTACTGGGCCACCATGGCCTGAATATGACTAGAAACCCAGCTAATTGTGCCAGGATTCAGGCCCGCAGAAGGCCCAGCAGGCCCACAGGCATAGCATGTCAGATTAGGCCCATAGGCCTGCATTCAGAGGAGTTCAATGGGGATGAGGCAGTCGAGCTTATAAACCGTGCGGGGCGCTCTCAACTAGCGAGGTGGGACTAAACTCCCACCACCACGCCGCTGTGCAAGCCCATTGGTCCCGGTTGGTGCCAAACCGGGACCAAAGGTGTTGGTCCCGGGTCGTGGCACCAACCGGGACCAATGCCCCCCTTTAGTCCCGATTGGTGCTACCAACCGGGACCAAAGGTCTCTGTTTTCCCGCCCTTTGGGCTGCTGAAAAGAGACCTTTGGTCCCGGTTGGTGGAACGAACCGGGACCAAAGGTAGGCATTGGTCCCGGTTGGTGCCACGAACCGGGCCAAGCTTCATGATATAAGCCCACACATAGCGTTTTCCAGTCCCAGTTCATCTTCCCCCCAACGCCGTCGCGCGCCGAACAGACGACCCGCCGAGCCCTCGCACGCAGCGCGCCCTCGGTCCCTCGGGTCCCCTCCGACCGAGCCACTACTCAGTAGCTCACCTCGCCCTCCTCCCTTCGCCCGTCCCCCTCTCCCGTCCCCTCTCTCCTGCTTCCTCTTGCCCCTCCCCTCATCCGCCCTGTCATCCTTTCATCTCTTCCTTTCCCTCCCCGCCCTCCCCCCCACTCTCCCTCCTCCCCTGCTCTCCCATTCGTCTCCGCCCTCCCCCTGTCGTGCTTGTTTTTTTTTTGCGGGCTGTATACGTGTATATGTTCATGTATATGTTTTTTTCATGTATGAGATGTATATGTTCAGTATATATTCACGTGTATATTTTCATGTAGGAGATGTATATGTGCACTTTGTATACAACTTCGTTTGTTTCATATGTACGAAATCTAGAGTGAAAACAAAACAAACATATAAGAAAAAACAAAGGAAAAAAAAGAGAGAAAAAACCGCCCGGTCCCGCCACCACCGCATTTTCATAAAGTTTTTTCACAGAATCCACTTCGCACCGACCACCCGCGGAAGCAAGTCTTTTTTTGAAGGTAGTTTTTTTTGTTAAATGAAAATGTTGGCTTCGGCTCTATCATCACGTTGGCATCGGCTTCACTGTTTACTAAGTTAAAATGATGTTAATAGAAAGTTTTCTCTCAAAACGTATCCCCGATAACTTCGACATTAGGGGGGACGTCGATCAACCCCCTCTCGCCCGCCCAAACTCTCGAGTCCACCCAACCCCCTCTCCGAAAGTTATTAAGTTTGATCATATGTCAAAGTTTGAATTTTGACATATGCAACATTTGATCATATATCAAAGTTTGATCATATGTCAAAGTTTGAATTTTGACATATGCAACATTTAATCATATATCAAAGTTTGATCATATGTCAAAGTTTGAATTTTGACATATGCAACATTTGATCATATATCAAATTGATCAGACGTCAAAGTTTGAATTTTGACATATGCAACATTTGATCATATGTCAAAGTTTGAATTTTGACATATGCAATATTTGATCATATGTCAAAGTTTGAATTTTGACATATGCAACAATATTTGATCATTGTCAATTTTGCTTTTGACATAGATTTATCAAGAATGCCCCCATTATGGATGTGCACAAGTTGATCCAATTTTTTTTTCTGATCTCATAATATATATATATTCTTCTATATGTCACGTTGTCTGTCAAAGTATTGAAGAAATCCATGGCTTCATCATTTGCCAGAAGTACAGGCGTATGATGCTACGAAGCTCTTCAAAGTTGTTTGGAATGAGTTCCTGATAGAATAATTCGCTTTTTGGTACGAATTTCAGCAAAGGCCTTCCAAATAGCGATATTCGGAAGGCTCTTGCTGAACTTTGTACCAAAAATCTATTATCCTATCGGGAACTCAAGATTGCCACCTTATGGCGCAATGGCAGCACCTCAAAGTCAAGGCGGCTGTCGGTTCTGTTGCACCTCCTCAACCCGGCGCAACTTTTCATTGCTTTCCGATTCCAGAAGGCTATGCTGTTGTGATGGTCGATGAAATAACGGAGGGATTTGAGGAGCTCGAGTTTGACCACCCTAAAGGTGAAGGAGACTCACTGGGTCTTGCTCTGAAGACTCCATGTCTATGGCGGAAGGAGCTCATCAACCTTCCGAACTGGACGCCTCCGCCTCCTCCTCCGGCGAGTCAGGGCACTCCGCCGCCTCCTCCTCTGGCGAGTGATCAAGGCACTCCGCCTCCTTCTCCTCCGGCTGCTCCGGCGCGTGGCGGCACTCCGCCTCCTTCTCCAGCTGCTCCGGCGCGTGGCGGCACTCCGCCTCCTTCTCCGCCTGCGCCGGCGCGTCCGAGCAGCGCCGCTCCTTCTCCGCCTCGTCAACAACAGCGGAAGACAGCCGCCGCCGCTCCGGCTGCTCCGCGCGTCGTAGCACTCCGCCTCTCTCTCTCCGCCTCGTAAGCAATGAAGGAAGACAGCCGCAGCCGCTCCCTGCTCCGGCATCTAGCAGTACAACCAGAGGCGGGAGGCATACAAATTCGGTCCATCTCTCAAGCCTCTAGAGAAGTTACCATACCAGATGACCGAGGAGGAAAACGCGGAGATCTGTCAAGCCCAAGTGAAAACTTTTTTGCAAAGAAAAATCCACCTCCAGAGGAAAAGATGGATCCGGTGAAATTGAAGCGCACTTTGAAGAACCTGAAGCGACCACCACCGCCTCTGCGCGATGACAACCTTGTCCGCGCTCTGAAAAAGACAATGGAAGGAGGCGCGCGGTCGGGAACTACTCTCAAGTGACAAAAGGTTACAAGAATGAAGAAGAGGGAACAAATTCCCCGCTCGGCGAACAGGCAAACCAATCGTGCCCCCCGCTCAAGGTGTCTAGCGATATCGTTGCAAATCTGCCGGGATGATGCCCGGTACCAATCCTGGTGATATACCCGCCCGACGATGCCATTTTGATACAATGGAGGTGGACGAACACAAATACCAGTACGGGAAGCCTCTCATCAGACCTGTGATCCTCCTCTAACACGATGATCGAAGATTACCTAAGTGGTACATGGACACCTACAAGTCTGGGAAGGATATTTTGATGCTGAGAGTTAAAGAGGAGCACGACCTCGTTGGAATTGATCTGTTGTCTGTTCCATTTGAGGAGTTTTTTCCAGTTTTTCAATCAAAAGGACCTCGATAAAATAATCATCACTTGCTACTGTCTGTAAGTACTATACTTCTGTAATTAAGTCTCTATATATAGCTCAGCTCTTTCATTGCATGTATATATAATTATCCTCACTATATTATGCAGATTGAAGATCGTCGAATGCAAAATGCACAAATCTATGATTTGGGTTCATTAACACAGATCTCATAGATGAATGGACGGTTACATATAATGCGAAAGAACCGAGGCCAACTTGCTACAATCGTTGCTTAAAAATCAAAACAAAGATAAAATACTCTTTCCTTACAACTTCAAGTGAGTGTTACTGTCTTCTGCATATTCGGTTTCCCTTATTACTCGAGGTTATAGTAATGTAATTGATGAGTTATGCATCGTGTGCAGCTTTCACTTTATTCTTCTAGAGATTAAGCTTGAGCAGGGACTAGTAACCGTCTTAGACTCAAGACGAAAAGATCCCAAGGAGTATGCGGCCATGACTGAAATGCTCCAGAAGTAAGTTCAATCGATCATTATCGCACCATACCGGCAACTTTGGTCATTTCCTGATATCAAGTAATTATTTTCTTTGTCTCGCAGGGTTTGGAAAGTGTTCACCACAGAAACTCCGGGACTGCCGGGGGAGCTGCGATTTACACACCCGAAAGTAAGTACTACTAGCTAGTTCTGCGTATCTCCCATTGATTCTAGCTAGTTTCATCAATAACATTTATAATGCTTGATTATTAGTTTGATTGACCTTTATTTCTCGTAAAGTGGTTGTGGCAGAAGGCGGGAATAATTTTTGTGGATACTACGTTTGCGAGTACATCTACAACGCGACGACCTCTAAGTGGGGCTACTCTGAAAACAATATGAAGTGCGTAAGCATAATATTCATAATTTTATTTATTACCATCATTTGTGTTGAGTTTCATTCATATATGTGATTGACCCCCTTCTTCAAATTAGATTTGGCAGATGCGGGATGAACTCCTACCACAAGATCGCATAAAGCAATTCAGAGGAATTGGCGGGATTCTTTCTTGACCACGTCATCAATCTAGCCGGGGAATACCATGTGGAACTTGACATCAAATATTAGGGATTGTAAGAGATCTTATATTGTATATATGTAGCTAGTACGTCGGATAGATATACGAAAACTTGTTGTTCGACCAATCTCTCGGAGAAGGAGGAGGTCGATCACTTCTCTCTGTATATGTTCATGACGATCTTGTGTACTTAATGGTTTCCTTCATTTGCTTACTAGGTAGCGTGTCGAGTCCTCTCTATACGTATAGTACGTAGCGTCGACCAAGCACGGAGATAAGAGAGGACACTTCCTCTCTAGCTATTAGCTAGCTAACGCAATATATGAAACCCCTAAATAACCCTACAAACCTCCCAAACCCCCCCCCCCCCCCCCCCCCCCCCTTTCAAAAAAAAAACCCAGCTCCTGAGCTGCTGACACGTGGATGATCTTTGGTCCCGGTTGGTGTTACCAACCAGGACTAAAGGCCCCCTCTCTGGGCTCGCCGCAGCGGCCACGTGAAGCCCCATCTGTCCCGGTTCGTATAAGAACCGGGACTAAAGGTGTTGGGCTTTAGTCCCGACCCTTTAGTCCCGTTTCTCGAACAGGACAAATAGGCCTTACGAACCGGGACAAATGGGCATTTTTCTACTATTGCCTACCCCCATTGCTAGCTGCTGCAGCTGCCATTAATCCTACCACTGGCCGGTTTATGGTTCGTACGTTTTACACGTTCATACGCACCGGCCTCCAATTATACCAGCCGAGCCAACCAACTTTTATTCTTCCAAATAAAGGTACTCACTGCAGCAGCGTACTGTAGATAGATAGATGGTGCAGTGCGTGATATTCCCCTTTCGTGGCCAGCTGGGTACGGATCGGGCATATGTATTTTGCCACTTCCGCAATGTACTACTGGCCCTACGAGTATGTAATTAATTTCCTCCATGTCGACCATGCCTTGCCAGCTTGGGCAGAGAGAGCTCGACCGTTTGACTCACTGACCATGAGCCTGGCTGGCCGCGGTGTATCTTGTTCGTGCGTATTTTCTCTCGTCCTCCTCAAACTTTCTTCTTTCTGTTGTAACATAATCTCCTTGCCTGCTAGCACGAAATGAGTACACCATTTCTCAAAGGAGAGAGATAATTAACCAGCAGCACCCCCTCAACAAAAGAAGAAAGAAAGGTTGAGCAGCGACAGCCAATTATTGCTTGGCGCTGGTAGCGGCCAATGATGAACAACCGTCCACACCGGCCTGTCTGTCTGTCCGTGTCCGTCCAACTGAAGAAGTAGAAGAACCGATGGATGGATCGGTCCGTGATGGGAAAGGATGAAACTGCACCAACCAGATCAACCAGATCAGATCAGATGAGATGTACACCGCACTGCGCGGGGGTTAGATGTAGATAGATCCATCCACGGTCCTGTCAGCTATTCACCAGATGGATGCAATGCCGTAGCAGCACTGGTACACTTTAACTATTTTTCACCAGATACGTGTTTTGGTAGAATTCATGGGTACCAGTACACTTTACTTGTTTTCAGAGAGAGAAAAATAGGACGAAACCATGCACAACTGTTGTACTACAGCAGGCATTCCCTTGTTCGTATAAATAATAATGACACTCCAGAAATGGTTCTGTGCGAGAGACACAAAGTACATTATAGTATGCGGTAGCTTGTAAAAGGATTGGATTACTTGCTAAGAAAAGATGGAGAATGGCGCGTCCCTTCCTTACAGCGCGTTTGGCAAAATTTAAGAAGGGGATGGAAGTTTAATGTGGGAGTTGTATTGAGATTAGACATGGGATACCGCGCAAAAAAAAAAAAAATTAGACATGGATGAGTCGTTTTATTCCCAATCCCCTGCTTGGCACACGATGGGAATTTATGTTGTGAGAGTTTGACGAGAACTGTATTTCTGGTTCGAGGGAATTGACAAGGGAATAGAGAAGGGAAATTAACGTAAGTTATGATGAGGGTTAAGATCGACTCACTAAAAAAACATTTTCTTTCAACTCCCACCCCCTCCTCTGTTAATAAAACGGTGGGAGTTGGAGTCTCAAGTCCCATGACTATTCTCTTATGGACCTCAATCTTCTAACCAAACAATAGATTGAAGTCTCGTACCGCTTCAATACTCATTCCCTAGCTCTAATTACACCCAACCAACACGCTGTTAGGGATATGTTGAATCCTCCTCTTTCTCAGTCGCTGATACCGATGGGGACGGTGGTGCAGCTAAATGAATCACGGAGCCAATTATTGACACCACCTGATACTCTACCTTACTACGACTAGTACTAGTATAACTTCTTCTCTCCCCTGGTTCCACATAAGCATGATTACAAATTCTCGGTGCTTTCGGTTAACAGAATCTCTCAGGTCTCAACCTACCATTTCTTAGCGACATATTAATCAACTAACACAACATATATGTACTCATTTGCTAGTTGCCGAATGGTGCTGATCTTTCCTTGATTGATTAGCCACTCTATCATCACCTACTACTTCTGTGATAAATACAATAATAGTCCAAGTGCATGAGTGCTGCTCACTCACCTACTATGCATATGCAATGACACCAGGTATAGTACGTAGGGTCAGCAATAGCTAATAATTTGAGGATAAAACAAGCGCCCACTTGAGCCGACAACAACATCTAGGCGGCTTGGACGCCACCCTACACCATTATTCAAACACCCCATCTCCTCTTGCTCTTGCTCTTTGATGATGCAGCTTTCAGTACAAGATTGCCCATGTCCTCCCTGTCATGCCAAGATACATAAACAACATGGGGCCTATCATTGCGTCCATGCGTACCAGTTCCCTCCATCTGCACTTCATAATGGAAATAAACTGCCAAATGCAATGCTGATGCAAACATGTTCCTTTGATTAAACTAGTACGGGTTTGAATTAAAATCAGCTAAGCTTCGGCTGTAAGTTTTCGTGACGCCACCCTTTACAGATTGCTTCACAAGTTTTGGAGCGCCCAATGCAACAGTTTCTTCATTAAAGGTCAAGGTTAAAAGGAGCTTTCATCGTACCTCTACAAGATAAATGTCGGTTGCTTTGAAAAACAAACGGAAGAGCCTTTTCCGGTGAGCAAGTATTACAAGTGTGCTAATGTATGCTGTATGCATTGTAATACTAGCCCAATGGCACTACTAGTATGTAGAAGAATGTTCAAATCTATTGGACTAGCTTCAGCTAGCTTTAGTAAGACTCGAGCTTTTTTTTTTTGCAGGGGTATAGCCTCGAGTTAAAGTTAAAGCTTGACCGCCTGCAACTAACCAGCTGCAGGGAGACTAGATTTTCAGGTACGAACAAAAGTCCCAATTAACGATTACATTCTCTAATCTTATATAAATACCACTTTGCTTTTTTTTTGCGGGGTATATACACACTCTTTTGCTTAACTATGCATTCTCATAATAAACAACTTACCTGCAGCTTAAAAGAATGTTCTTTGCTGTCAACAAGGGAAAGG
>CM022303.1:94201872-94223102 GCA_011799875.1 Thinopyrum elongatum | reverse complement strand
CGAACCATTCGTCCTAGCCAATGATGTGGCGCAGGTTTTCTATGTGAAGGACATGTCTACCAAACCGAGAAAAAGAAAAGATAAGGAAGCGAATACATCATACGATGAGCCAAAGCGCCACATAGTTCTTTCAGGAAAAAGAGACATTGTGGGATTGGAGGGCAAGACAGACATGTCTGAAGATTATGAAAAGTTTCATGAAATTCCTCCCTTCAAAGTCAAGGCTGACCCAAGCACCCTGTTAAGCGATGAAGAATATCCATGGTTACGGCGCAATAAGCAAATGACACAAGCAAAGAAAAAGTGAAGACTTTCTCTCCACAACTATTATGATGATGCCTTTGATCTAAAATATCACTGCAGTTAGATGTGAAGAAATGAAATGCCTTTTGTAACAGACGAGTTTCCGGAAACCCTGATACTTTGAAACAGATTGTCCGTTTTGTACACGAAGTGCATCCAGTTTTTGCCGTAACCCTCTTAACTTTTTAGCACATGCTATGTGGTGAAATGAATGATACCATGCCAACTTTCAACCTTTTGAGAGTTCATTTGTATGCTTTTCAATTTCAGGGTCATATAGCACAAAAAAATCAGTGAATGCATGAAAATAACAAATGAAGTCAGAAAGGGTTGAAAATTGATGATGCGGCTTTGAATGGTGCATTTTGAACACACAAAGGTTTGGAGTTCAAATAAGTTCAAAAAATGAAATCCTTTTAACAGACGAGTTTTCGTTCGAAACCCTGATACTTCGAAAGAGATTGCCCGTTTTGTACACGAAGTGCATCCAGTTTTTGCCGTAACCCTCAACTTTTTAGCACATGCTATGGGGGTGAATTGATGATACCATGCCATAAACTTTCAACCTTTTAGAGTTCATTTGTAGTGCTTTTCAATTTCAGGGTCATTTAGCGCAAAAAGAATGAACTAATAGCAAAAAGAATGAACTTAAAATATATATTAAAATATTCGGTTATGATCAACTAAACAAAACTATAATATTCTTCAATAGCAAAAAGAATCAACTAAAAAGCTTTTAAATAAACTCTAATAGCAAACTAAAATAACAAAATCTGTTCTTGATTAAAACAACATTTAAAAAACTAAAATTACCAAATATAATATAATGATAAAACACAATAATATTAAATAGCAGAAAAAGAATCACTCAAAAATCTATTTTTATAGTAAAGTTATTCACAAACTAGTGATTCACACAAATTTAAAAGATTCAAATTTAAAAATTAATGGCACTAACAGAAAGTCTATAATTTTTGTGACCTAACAGCAAAAAGAAAACAGGAAAACTGAAAAAAAAAGCAAAAAAAAAAGCAAAAAAGAAAACAGAAAAAAATGCCACCTACTGGGCCACCATGGCCTGAATATGACTAGAAACCCAGCTAATTGTGCCAGGATTCAGGCCCGCAGAAGGCCCAGCAGGCCCACAGCATACAGTCAGATTAGGCCCATAGGCCTGCATTCAGAGGAGTTCAATGGGGATAGGCAGTCGAGCTTATAAACCGTGCGGGGCGCTCTCACCTAGCGAGGTGGGACTAAACTCCCACCACCACGCCGCTGTGCAAGCCCATTGGTCCCGGTTGGTGCCAACCGGGACCAAAGGTGTTGGTCCCGGGTCGTGGCACCAACCGGGACCAATGCCCCCCTTTAGTCCCGATTGGTGCTACCAACCGGGACCAAAGGTCTCTGTTTCCCGCCCTTTGGGCTGCTGAAAAAGACCTTTGGTCCCGGTTGGTGGAACGACCGGGACCAAAGGTAGGCATTGGTCCCGGTTGGTGCCACGAACCGGCCAAAGCTTCATGATATAAGCCCACACATAGCTTTTCCAGTCCCCAGTTCATCTTCCCCCCAACGCCGTCGCGCGCCGAACAGACGACCCGCCGAGCCCTCGCCGCGCGCCCTCGTCCCTCGGTCACCCTCCGAACCGAACCAACGGTGACAGTCAAGTAGCTCAAAACTCTCGCCCTCCTCCCTCGCCCGTCCCCCTCTTCCGTCCCCTCTCTCCTGCCTCCTCTGCCCCTCCCCCTCACTCCTCGCCCTCGCCTCTCCTCCATCCACTCCTCTTCCCCTTCGTCCCCCTCCCTCCCGCCCTCCTCCCCCACTCCCCCCTCCTCCCGCTGCGCTCCCATCCCTCGTCTCCCGGCCCCCCCCTCTCCCCCCTTCTCACTCTCCCCCTCCCGTCGCCGCGTGCTCTGTTTTTTTTTTGCGGGCATGTATACGTGTATATGTTCATGTATATGTTTTTTTCATGTATGAGATGTATATGTTCAGTATATATTCACGTGTATATTTCATGTAGGAGATGTATATGTGCACTTTTGTATACAACTTCGTTTGTTCATATGTACGAATCTAGAGTGAAAACAAACAAACATATAAGAAAAAACAAAGGAAAAAAAAGAAGAGAAAACAAACCGCCCGGCCCAGCCACCACCGCATTTTCATAAAGTTTTTCACAGAATCCACTTCGCACCGACCACCCGCGGAAGCAAGTCTTTTTTTGAAGGTAGTTTTTTTGTTAAATGAAAATGTTGGCTTCGGCTCTATCATCACGTTGGCATCGGCTTCACTGTTTACTAAGTTAAATGATGTTAATAGAAAGTTTTCTCTCAAAACGTATCCCCGATAACTTCGACATTAGGGGGGACGTCGATCAACCCCCTCTCGCCCGCCCAAACTCTCGAGTCCACCCAACCCCTCTCTCCGAAAGTTATTAAGTTTGATCATAGTCAAAGTTTGAATTTTGACATATGCAACATTTGATCATATATCAAAGTTTGATCATATGTCAAAGTTTGAATTTTGACATATGCAACATTTAATCATATATCAAAGTTTGATCATATGTCAAAGTTTGAATTTGACATATGCAACATTTGATCATATATCAAATTGATCAGACGTCAAAGTTTGAATTTTGACATATGCAACATTTGATCATTATTCAAAGTTTGAATTTTGACATATGCAATATTTGATCATATGTCAAAGTTTGAATTTTGACATATGCAACAATATTTGATCATTGTCAATTTTGCTTTTGACATAGATTTATCAAGAATGCCCCCATTATGGATGTGCACAAGTTGATCCAATTTTTTTTTCTGATCTCATAATATAATATAATATTCTTCTATATGTCACGTTGTCTGTCAAAGTATTGAAGAAATCCATGGCTTCATCATTTGCCAGAAGTACAGGCGTATGATGCTACGAAGCTCTTCAAAGTTGTTTTGGAATGAGTTCCTGATAGAATAATTCGCTTTTTGGTACGAATTTCAGCAAAGGCCTTCCAAATAGCGATATTCGGAAGGCTCTTGCTGAACTTTGTACCAAAAATCTATTATCCTATCGGGAACTCAAGATTGCCACCTTATGGCGCAATGGCAGCACCTCAAAGTCAAGGCGGCTGTCGTTCTGTTGCACCCTCAACCCGGCGCAACTTTTCATTGCTTTCCGATTCCAGAAGGCTATGCTGTTGTGATGGTCGATGAAATAACGGAGGGATTTGAGGAGCTCGAGTTTGACCACCCTAAAGGTGAAGGAGACTCACTGGGTCTTGCTCTGAAGACTCCATGTCTATGGCGGAAGGAGCTCATCAACCTTCCGAACTGGACGCCTCCGCCTCCTCCTCCGGCGAGTCGGGCACTCCGCCGCCTCCTCCTCTGGCGAGTGATCAAGGCACTCCGCCTCCTTCTCCTCCGGCTGCTCCGGCCGTGGCGCACTCCGCTTCCTTCTCCAGCCTGCTCCGGCGCGTGGCGGCACTCCGCCTCCTTCTCCGCCTGCGCCGGCGCGTCCAGCAGCGCCGCTCCTTCTCCGCCCTCGTCAACAACAGCGGAAGACAGCCGCCGCCGCTCCGGCTGCTCCGCGCGTCGTAGCACTCCGCTCCTCTCCTCTCTCGCCTCGTAACAATGAAGGAAGACAGCCGCAGCCGCTCCGCTGCTCCGGCATCTAGCAGTACAACCAGAGGCGGGAGGCATACAAATTCGGTCCATCTCTCAAGCCTCTAGAGAAGTTACCATACCAGATGACCGAGGAGGAAAACGCGGAATCGTCAAGCCCAAGTGAAAACTTTTTTGCAAAGAAAAATCCACCTCCAGAGGAAAAGATGGATCCGGTGAAATTGAAGCGCACTTTGAAGAACCTGAAGCGACCACCACCGCCTCTGCCGGATGACACCTTGTCCGCGCTCTGAAAAAGACAATGGAAGGAGGCGCGCGGTCGGGAACTACTCTTCAAGTGACAAAAGGTTACAAGAATAAGAAGAGGGAACAAATTCCCCGCTCGGCGAACAGGCAAACCAATCGTGCCCCCCGCTCAAGGTGTCTAGCGATATCGTTGCAAATCTGCCGGGGATGATGCCCGGTACCAATCCTGGTGATATACCCGCCCGACGATGCCATTTTGTACAATGGAGGTGGACGAACACAAATACCAGTACGGGAAGCCTCTCATCAGACCTGGTGATCCTCCTCTAACAACGATGATCGAAGATTACCTAAGTGGTACATGGACACTACAAGTCGGGAAGGATATTTTGATGCTGAGAGTTAAAGAGGAGCACGACCTCGTTGGAATTGATCTTTGTCTGTTCCATTTGAGGAGTTTTTTCCAGTTTTTCAATCAAAAGGACCTCGATAAAATAATCACACTTGCTACTGTCTGTAAGTCCTATACTTCTGTAATTAAGTCTCTATATATAGCTCAGCTCTTTCATTGCATGTATATATAATTATCCTCACTATATTATGCAGATTGAAGATCGTCGAATGCAAAATGCACAAATCTATGATTTGGGTTCATTAACACAGACTCATAGATGAATGGACGGTTTACATATATGCGAAAGAACCGAGCCAACTTGCTACAATCGTTGCTTAAAAATCAAAACAAAGATAAAATACTCTTTCCTTACAACTTCAAGTGAGTGTTACTGTCTTCTGCAATATCGGTTTCCCTATTACTCGAGGTTATAGTAATGTAATTGATGAGTTATGCATGCGTGTGCAGCTTTCACTTTATTCTTCTAGAGATTAAGCTTGAGCAGGGACTAGTAACCGTCTTAGACTCAAGACGAAAAGATCCCAAGGAGTATGCGGCCATGACTGAAATGCCTCCAGAAGTAAGTTCAATCGATCATTATCGCACCATACCGGCAACTTTGGTCATTTCCTGATATCAAGTAATTATTTTCTTTGTCTCGCAGGGTTTGGAAAGTGTTCACCACAGAAACTCCGGGACTGCCGGGGGAGCTGCGATTTACACACCCGAAAGTAAGTACTACTAGCTAGTTCTGCGTATCTCCCATTGATTCTAGCTAGTTTCATCAATAACATTTATAATGCTGGATTATTAGTTTGATTGACCTTTATTTCTCGTAAATGGTTGTGGCAGAAGGCGGGAATAATTTTTGTGGATACTACGTTTGCGAGTCACTCTACAACGCACGACCTCTAAGTGGGGCTACTCTGAAAAACAATATGAAGTGCTGTAAGCATAATATTCATAATTTTATTTATTACCATCATTTGTGTTGAGTTTCATTCATATATTATTGACCCCCTTCTTCAAATTAGATTTGGCAGATGCGGGATGAACTCCTACCACAAGATCGCATAAAAGCAATTCAAGAGGAATTGGCGATTCTTTCTTGACCACGTCATCAATCTAGCCGGGGAATACCATGTGGAACTTGACATCAAATATTAGGGATTGTAAGAGATCTTATATTGTTATATGTAGCTAGTACGTCGGATAGATATACGAAAACTTGTTGTTCGACCAATCTCTCGGAAAGGAGGAGGTCGATCACTTCTCTCTGTATATGTTCATGACGATCTTGTGTACTTATGGTTTCCTTCATTTGCTTACTAGGTAGCGTGTCGAGTCCTCTCTATCCGTATAGTACGTAGCGTCGACCAAGCACGGAGATAAGAGAGGACACTTCCTCTCTAGCTATTAGCTAGCTAACGCAATATATGAACCCCTAAATAACCCTACAAAACCTCCCAAACCCCCCCCCCCCCCCACCCCCCCCCCCCCTTCAAAAAAAAAACCCACGCTCCTGAGCTGCTGACACGTGGATGATCTTTGGTCCCGGTTGGTGTTACCAACCAGGACTAAGGCCCCCTCTCTGGGCTCGCCGCAGCGGCCACGTGAAGCCCCTCTGTCCCGGTTCGTATAAGAACCGGGACTAAAGGTGTTGGGCTTTAGTCCCGACCTTTAGTCCCGGTTTCTGAACCAGACAAATAGGCCTTACGAACCGGACAAATGGGCATTTTTCTACTATGCCTACCCCCATTGCTAGCTGCTGCAGCTGCCATTAATCCTACCACTGGCCGGTTTATGGTTCGTACGTTTTACACGTTCATACGCACCGGCCTCCAATTATACCAGCCGAGCCAACCAACTTTTATTCTTCCAAATAAAGGTACTCACTGCAGCAGCGTACTGTAGATGATAAGATGGTGCAGTGCGTGATATTCCCCTTTCGTGGCCAGCTGGGTCCGGATCGGGCAATGTATTTTGCCACTTCCGCAATGTACTACTGGCCCTACGAGTAGTTAATTAATTTCCTCCATGTCGACCATGCCTTGCCAGCTTGGGCAGAGAGAGCTCGCCGTTTGACTCACTGACCATGAGCCTGGCTGGCCGCGGTGTATCTTGTTCGTGCGCGATTTTCTCTCGTCCTCCTCAAACTTTCTTCTTTCTGTTGTAACATAATCTCCTTGCCTCTAGCACGAAATGAGTACACCTTTCTCAAAGGAGAGAGATAATTAACCAGCAGCACCCCCTCACCAAAAGAAAAAGAAAGGTTGAGCAGCGACAGCCAATGTATTGCTTGGCGCTGTAGCGGCCAATGATGAACAACCGTCCACCCGGCTGTCTGTCGTGTCCGTTCCGTCCAACTGAAGAAGTAGAAGAACCGATGGATGATCGGTCCAGTGATGGGAAGGATGAAACTGCACCAACCAGATCAACCAGATCAGATCAGATGAGATGTACACCGCACTGCGCGGGGGTTAGATGTAGATAGATCCATCCACGGTCCTGTCAGCTATTCACCAGATGGATGCAATGCCGTAGCAGCACTGGTACACTTTAACTATTTTTCACCAGATACGTGTTTTTGGTAGAATTCATGGGTACCAGTACACTTTACTTGTTTTCAGAAGAGAAAAATAGGACGAAACCATGCACAACTGTTGTACTACAGCAGGCATTCCCTTGTTCGTATAAATAATAATGACACTCCAGAAATGGTTCGTGCGAGAGACACAAGTACATTATAGTATGCGGTAGCTTGTAAAAGGATTGGATTACTTGCTAAGAAAAGATGGAGAATGCGCGTCCCTTCCCTTACAGCGCGTTTGGCAAAATTTAAGAAGGGGATGGAAGTTTAATGTAGGGAGTTGTATTGAGATTAGACATGGGATACCGCGCAAAAAAAAAAAAAATTAGACATGGATGAGTCGTTTTATTCCCAATCCCCTGCTTGGCACACGATGGGAATTATGTTGTGAGAGTTTGACGAGAACTGTATTTCTGGTTCGAGGGAATTGACAAGGGAATAGAGAAGGGAAATTAACGTAAGTTATGATGAGGGTTAAGATCGACTCACTAAAACATTTTCTTCAACTCCCACCCCCTCCTCTGTTAATAAAACGGTGGGAGTTGGAGTCTCAAGTCCATGACTATTCTCTTATGGACTCTCAATCTTCTAACCAAACAATAGATTTGAAGTCTCGTACCGCTTCAATACTCATTCCCTAGCTCTAATTACACCCAACCAAACACGCTGTTAGGGATATGTATGAATCTCCTTCTTCTCAGCTCGCTGATACCGATGGGGACGGTGGCAGCTAAATGAATCACGGAGCCAATTATTGACACCACCTGATACTCTACCTTACTACGACTAGTACTAGTATAACTTCTTCTCCCCCTGGTTCCACATAAGCATGATTACAAATTCTCGGTGCTTTCGGTTTAACAGAATCTCTCAGGTCTCAACCTACCATTTCTTAGCGACATAATTAATCAACTAACACAACATATATGTACTCATTTGCTAGTTGCCGAATGGTGCTGATCTTTCCTTGATTGATTAGCCACTCTATCATCACCTACTACTTCTGTGATAAATACAATAATAGTCCAAGTGCATGAGTGCTGCTCACTCACCTACTATGCATATCGCAATGACACCAGGTATAGTACGTAGGGTCAGCAATAGCTATAATTTGAGGATAAAACAAGCGCCCACTTGAGCCGACAACAACATCTAGGCGGCTGGACGCCACCCTACACCATTATTCAAACACCCCATCTCCTCTTGCTCTTGCTCTTTGATGATGCAGCTTTCAGTACAAGATTGCCCATGTCCTCCCTGTCATGCCAAGAACATAAACAACATGGGGCCTATCATTGCGTCCATGCGTACCAGTTCCCTCCATCTGCACTTCATAATGGAAATAAACTGCCAAATGCAAATGCTGATGCAAACAGTTTCCTTTGATTAAACTAGTACGGGGTTTGAATTAAAATCAGCTAAGCTTCGGCTGTAAGTTTTCGTGACGCCACCTTTACAGATTGCTTCACAAGTTTTGGAGCGCCCAATGCAACAGTTTCTTCATTAAAGGTCAAGGTTAAAAGGAGCTTTTCCATCGTACCTCTACAAGATAAATGTCGGTTGCTTGAAAAACCAAACGGAAGAGCCTTTTCCGGTGAGCAAGTATTACAAGTGTGCTAATGTATGCTGTATGCATTGTAATACTAGCCCAATGGCACTACTAGTATGTAGAAGAATGTTCAAATCTATTGGACTAGCTTCAGCTAGCTTTAGTAAGACTCGAGCTTTTTTTTTTGCAGGGGTATAGCCTCGAGTTAAAGTTAAAGCTTGACCGCATGCAACTAACCAGCTGCAGGGAACTAGAATTTTCAGGTACGAACAAAAGTCCCAATTAACGATTACATTCTCTAATCTTATATAAATACCACTTTGCTTTTTTTTTGCGGGGTTATACACACTCTTTTGCTTAACTATGCATTCTCATAATAAACAACTTAACCTGCAGCTAAAAGAATGTTCGTTGCTGTCAACAAGGGAAAGGCCAGGATTCAGGCCCGCAGAAGGCCCAGCAGGCCCACAGGCATAGCAGTGTCAGATTAGGCCCATAGGCCTGCAGTTCAGAGGAGTTCAATGGGGATGAGGCAGTCGAGCTTATAAACCGGTGCGGGGCGCTCTCAACTAGCGAGGTGGGACTAAACTCCCACCACCACGCCGCTGTGCAAGCCCATTGGTCCCGGTTGGTGCAGGAATGGGGGGGGGCTCATTGTGGGGGGCGCAGCGAGTGGTTGATCGGCAACGAGGCCGGGGCTGGGGGGACTAGGGGGCGGGAAGAGCGGGGAGAAAAAGGGAAGGAGGGAGAGAGGAAGGAAGAAGAGAGGATGAGGGAGAGAGGAGAGGCAGGGAGATCTCGAAGGGATGGGAAGGGTGAGGATCGGAGCGAGGACGAGGATAGGGGAGAAGAGGAAGGGCGAAGAGAGAGGGAGATGAGAGAGGCTGAGAGGGAGGGAGGGAAGAGGGCGGGCGGCGAGGGGTCGGCGGCGTCGTGCTGTTCGGGCAGACGGCGTTGGGGGGAAGATGAAATGGGACTGGAAAAAGCTATGTGTGGGCTTATATACATGAAGCTTTGGTCCCGGTTCGTGGCACCAACCGGGACCAATGCCTACCTTTGGCCGGTTCGTTCCACCAACCGGGACCAAAGGTCTCTTTTCAGCAGCCCAAAGGGCGGGAAACAGAGACCTTTGGTCCGGTTGGTAGCCACAATCGGGACTAAAGGGGGGCATTGGTCCCGGTTGGTGCCACGACCCGGGACCAACACCTTTGGTCCCGGTTCGTGGCACCAACCGGGACCAATGGGCTTCACAGCGGCGTGGTGGTGGGGAGTTTAGTCCCACCTGCTAGTTGAGAGCGCCCCGCACGGTTTATAAGCTCGACTGCCTCATCCCCATTGAACTCCTCTGAACTGCAGGCCTATGGGGCCTAATCTGACACTGCTATGCCTGTGGGCCTGTGGGCCTTCTGCGGGCCTGAATCCTGGCACAATTAGCTGGGTTTTAGTCATATTCAGGCCATGGTGGCCCAGTAGGTGGCATTTTTTTCTGTTTTCTTTTTTGCTTTTTTTTTTGCTTTTTTTTTCAGTTTTCCTGTTATTCTTTTTGCTGTTAGGTCAAAAAAATTATAGACTTTCTGTTAGTGCCATTAATTTTTAAATTTGAATCTTTTAAATTTGTGTGAATCACTAGTTTGTGATAACTTTACTATAAAAATGATTTTTGGGTGATTCTTTTCCTGCTATTTAATATTATTGTGTTTTATCATTATATTATATTGGTAATTTTAGATTTTTTAAATGTCTGTTTAATCAAGAACAGATTTTGTTATTTTAGTTTGCTATTAGAGTTTATAAAAGTTTTAGTTGATTCTTTTGCTATTGAAGAATATTATAGTTTTGTTTTAGTTGATCATAACCGAATATTTTAATTAATTATTTTAAGTTCATTCTTTTTGCTATTAGTTCATTCTTTTTGCGCTAAAGACCCTGAAATTGAAAAGCACTACAAATGAACTCTAAAAGGTTGAAGTTGGCATGGTATCATCAATCACCCCCATAGCATGTGCTAAAAAGTTGAGAGGGTTACGGCAAAAACTGATGCACTTCGTGTACAAAACGGGCAATCTCTTTCGAAGTATCAGGGTTTCGAACGAAAACTCGTCTGTTAAAAGGAATTTCATTTTTTTGAACTTATTTGAACTCCAAACTTTTTGTGTGTTCAAAATGCACCATTCAAAGCCGCATCATCAATTTTCAACCCTTTCTGACTTCATTTGTTATTTTTCATGCATTCAATGATTTTTTTGTGCTATATGACCCTGAAATTGAAAAGCACTACAAATGAACTCTCAAAAGGTTGAAAGTTGGCATTGGTATCTCATTTCACCCACATAGCATGTGCTAAAAAGTTAAGAGGGTTAGGCAAAAACTGGATGCACTTCGTGTACAAAACGGACAATCTCTTTCGAAGTATCAGGGTTTCATACGGAAACTCGTGTTACAAAAGGGATTTCTTTTTTGAAATTATTTGAACTCCAGACTTTTGTGTGTTCAAAATGCACCATTCAAAGCCACATCATCAATTTTCAACCCTTCTGACTTCATTTGTTATTTTTCATGCATTTACTGATTTTTTTAGCTATATGACCCTGAAATTGAAAAGCACTTCAAATGAACTCTGAAAAGGTTGAAAAATGGCATGTATCATCATTTCACCCACATAGCATGTGCTAAAAGTTGAGAGGGTTACGGCAAAAACTGGATGCACTTCGTGTACAAAACGGACAATCTGTTTCAAAGTATCAGGGTTTCCGGAAACTCGTCTGTTACAAAAGGCATTTCATTTCTTCACATCTAACTGCAGTGATATTTTAGATCAAAGGCATCCTCATAATAGTTGTGGAGAGAAAGGTTACTTTTCTTTGCTGTGTGTCATTTCTATTGCGCCGTAACCATGGATATTCTTCATCGTAACAGGGTGCTTGGGTCAGCCTTGACTTTGAAGGGAGGAATTTCATGAAACTTTTCATAATCTTCAGACATGTCTGTCTTGCCCTCCAATCCCACAATGTCTCTTTTTCCTGAAAGAACTATGTGGCGCTGTCATCGTATGATGTATTCGCTTCCTTATCTTTTCTTTTTCTGGTTTGGTAGACATGTCCTTCAATAGAAAACCTGCGCCACATCATTGGCTAGGACGAATGGTTCGTCTGTGTAACCAAGATTGTTCAGATCCATGTTGTCATTCCGTACTGTGGGTCTACTGTACCCCGCCCTGACATATTGACCCATTTGACTTAAACAAAGGGACCTTTAAATCATGTCCGTAGTCAAGTTCCCATATGTCCACTATGTAACCATAATATGTGTCCTTTTCCCTCTTGGTTGCTGCATCAAAGCGGACACCGCTGTTTGGTTGGTGCTTTTTGATCTTGGGCGATCGTGTAAAATGTATTCTCATTATATCGTATCTTTGTAAGTCAATACAGTCGAAGATGGTCCCCTGGACAACGAGGACAGCTCATCAGAAACAGTGTTGTCACTCGAACATGCTTCCAACCAACTGCCGAAAGTCCTGATGTGTTCACATGTAATCCAGTCGTCACATGCTCCGGATGTTTGGAGCGCAGAATGTTCTGTGTTGCCTTCTTCGCAATTGGGGTACAACCCTTTTTGGTGATTCTAACATGCGATCGAATTTCAGTTCTCCTTTTCACTTTCGCACTGTCTTTGCATCAACAATGACCCGACGGAGATCATCATGGGCACATCCTCTGGTTCCTCTTGATCTTCAGCTTCCCCCGTTTGCAGCATCACCGTATTCAGGGGGACATAGTTGTCATCGTCTTCTTCTTCTTCGCTGTCTTCCATCATAACCCCTATTTCTCCGTGCTGGTCCAACTATAGTGTGGCATGAAACCCTTCTCAAGCAGGTGGGTGTGAAGGGTTTTCCGGCCAGAGTAAGAACTTCGTATTCCTATATAGGGCATGGACAACACATAAAACCATTCTGTTTGTTGCCTCAGCCACTTCGAGAAAATTATGCACGCCCTTAATGTACTCGGAGGGTGCGTTGTCACCGTACATCCATTGCCGGTTCATCTGCGTGCATTATATATAATTAAGTGTGTAAAAAACCATTACAAAACATCATGAATAGATAAGTGACCAAAATTAATAGAAGTTCATCATCACATTAAAACCAAAGTACATACATAGTTCTCATGAACAACATATAGCTCTCCAGAGCATCTAATTTAACCATACATTGAAACTATATAAAACATTTCAATGCAACAACAAATGCGATCATAATCGCAACCAAGGTAACAATTGATCCAACGGCATAATGATACCAAGCCTCGGTATGAATGACATATTTTCTATACTTTCTAATCTTGAAGCGCATGGCACATCTTGATCTTGTGATCATCGACGACATCCGCAACATGCAACTCCAATATCTCTCTCCTCCTCAATTTTTTTCAATTTTTCCTTCAAGTAATTGTTTTCTTTTCAACTAAATTTAACCTCTCGACAATAGGGTCGGTTGGAATTTCCGGTTCACATACCTCCTAGATATAAAAAATCTATGTCTTGTTGGTCGGCATAATTGTCATAAACATAAATGAACAAATAGTTATAAAATATAATATATACCACATCCGAATCATAGACAGGACGAGGGCCGACGGGGGGCGGATACCAAAACCATCGCACTATATAATAACAAACAATAATAAAAGTAAGAAAATTAGACAAGTATCTATCTAAATCATACAAGAAGAATTTTTTATTTTAGAAAGAAGATAAGAACAAGAGGCTCACCACGGTTATGCCGGCGACGAGATGGAGGCGATCGACGGCGGTGAAGACGGGGACGGAAGTGACGGACCGCTAAACCTAGACAAATCTTGAGAAAAATGGAGTTTGGACAAGGAGCTTCGAGAGAGAAAGGTTAAGTGTGGCTCGGGCATTTCATCGAACACCCATATGCATAGGAGGTGAGCTAGAGACCCAAACCCCTCCCCTGCCGGCCAGAGAAAAAATAGAGCGAGTGCTGAGGGATACTGCTGCTGCTAGAGGGGCTGGGCGAGGTGGTATATATATAGGCACAACATTGGTCCCGGTTCGTGGCTGGAACCGGGACCAAAGGAACCGGGACCAATGGATGTGGGCCAGGAGCGAGGCCCATTGTTCCGGTTCGTGTCTGGAACCGGGACAAAGGGTCCAGACGAACCGGGACCAATGCCCCCACGAGCCCCGGTCGGCCCCCTGACGCACGAAACCGAGACGTATGCCCCCATGTGTCCCGGTTCCTGACTGAACCGGGAAATGGATGGGCTGGTCTGACCAAAGCCCTGTTTTCTACTGGTGAGGCCAGCATGCATTGTGACGGCCAGCTCGGCGTTTGTTAGCTTTCCGTTGCCCGGATCGAGCATGATCCAGCATGCATGGAGCCGTTTGCGCACCGGCCAGCCTCCCCAGACCAGATGTGTGTATCGATCGTCGAGATCTCGCTCGGCTCACACACCGATGAATTATTGGCTGCGGTTACCTGAGGCTGACGCCGACGGTGCCATGGAATCATTCAACTTTGGATCGACTGGGCCAACGCACGCGTGGAAAATGTAGTTAAAGTTTTGTGCATGCATCTAAAAAAAGGTCGTTTCAGGGGTAGGCAGGGTAGGCTCAGTGCAGTACCCAAATGGCGTGGAGCAGGTGCAAAAATGAACCAACGGTGGTGGGGAACGCGCGACGAACACGTGCAGAACACGGAGTACGGCCGGGTGAACATACATGCATTGCACCTACACCTAGCGGTGGCAACCGATGCAATGCGAGTCGCCCCAGTCGTTCTGTCCAAGTCCAATGACTCTGTCGTCGATCGGTGACCTTCGAGGCCGGGCTTTTCTCTTTCGGTCCAACACTCAAACGTGCGGACCAATGTGACGTGGCGTTCCAAGCAGGCCCGCCAATTTTGTTCACGCCAATAATGCCGCACGTACCCGGCCTGCTAGGCTTATATCTCTTGTGCCGGTAGCTGTACGGTGCTACCCACATTGATTTGGCCGACATGGCCGGGCTCGGCTGTCAAAGACACCGGCCGTGCATGTGTGGTGTGCCCGCTCGCCCGCCCGATGGACCAAGTGGCTGCTTACTAGGGCAACTGCCTTTCCGTAGCCTGGAATGGAATGGATCGCTCCAACCGGTCGATGGGTAACTGACGAATTATTCCGGGTGCACATGCATGGCTCGATCGATCTCTGCTCCCCTCTTCCGGCCCTGCATGTGATCCATGGTGGCCGGTAATCATTTCTTCTCATGCGCAGATGGATCGATCGACGGTCCAGTAGTACGCCTGGCCTGTGCCTGTGCCTGTGTGTGCCTGTGCCGTGCGTCTACATAGATATCTCAATAATTGCGTACGTGCAGGGAGAGTGCGTGGACCGGGGATTAGCATAATACGCGCGTTGTCGCCTGCTCTGCTAGCCGCTTAATCTAATCTGGTCTAGCCGATCGCCCATAATTACGTGCGCAAGTGCGCAAGAGCGCCGGTCAGCCACGGACCGGATTTCGTGCGCTCCTTCCTTGTTTAACCGGGGCTAGAGATTGCATGGTCCGTTTAGAACCTGCGCTTCCTTCCACCACTCTTTAGTACCGGTTCGTGGTACTAAAGGTTCGCCACGAACCGGTACTAATGAGCGCCGCCCTCCTAGCCGTTGGAACCGGTACATTAGTGCCGGTTCAGTTACAAACCGGGACTAATGTGCTTCACATTAGCCCTTTTTTACTAGTGTAAGTGTAGCATGTCCGTGCAAGCCTGATCATGGCCATTGAATGGTGATCTAGCGGTTTGAGATCGACCGACGCTGTTTTCGTTTCCGCTACAAGATAAATAGGCAGTCTTTATTTCCTGTCCCGAACTTTTTCTAGCCCTACAGGTTACTTCTTCAGTTTTCAAGTAGGTGAACGAAGTCGCAAACTTGCACGTCAACCACTCTTAGCGACCACTATGGAAGAAATAGTATCAATCAAAATACCAGTACTAGTAGTTTAGTAGTTAGGCGCCGTTGAATCACGCCCCTTTAATCGTCGTTTTCCGGACACTTTCGTCGTCGACTTGCATGTGTGTGCTCGTGCGGTCGCGCCCCCGGCCGGCATCTGATTCGTCGTCACGCTCGTGTGTGCGTGCACTTCGGCCTGTCGTGTGTGTTTTTGATGGCCGCATTATCAATCTCACGACCAATATAGTATCAGTTTTTCCAATAAAGAATGGATTTTATTAACTTGTAATGTTGCATCAAGAGAATACAAATCATGATGAACTCACTCCGATCTCTGCATAATTAAAATGCACATAACCAACACTAACGCACACTCTAAAAAAGAAAAGAAAAATGAGAACTCCAAAATCCTGTGTGAGCTAACATGCATCAATAATCAACATCATCAACCACTATCGATGACAGCACCCGGATATAGGGAAAGTGATTCGACAACGGCGCTTTCAAGAAGGGAACGACACGCGGCGCCGACCATCGCCAGATCCACCCATGAAGGGTTAAATATTGAGTTTTCACCCTGAAGAGGAAGCCGAGCAAGCTCCAAACAATGCATTCAACAAGGGAATGATGTAAGAACACCATTTTTCTAGGTACAGTCAGTCCAGATCAGACCTAGAGTGTTTCACTCGAACCTCGAATCCCTGTGCTTAAGAGCACCACCAAACCAATGTCACTGTACTCTCAGCCCCCTTTCAACGAAGAAGTTACAAACAACAGTCAGATTGTCACTCCTCAACAACCATATATGCTCACAAACCCTGACAAGGAAACGCAACCGGGCATACCACATATAGTGTCACTAAATTCATTGTAAAATACTTTTATATTCCAGATGTGGGTATTGCCTTTTTTTGTTACTTACCATATTTTACTTAAGAGAAAAAAAGAATTCAATTAATTTGAAATAGAATATTGCAAGTTTTTTTTTTGCGGAAACTTTTGATCTATTCATCTCCAATCATGACAGGGCCCACATCCATTGGTCCCGGTTCCTTTGTTCCCTGGTTCCACCAGCCAGCAACCGGGACCAATGTTGTGTCCTATATTATAAAACCCCTCGCCCGCGAACGCAAGAGCACTCCCACTGCTCCATTTTTTTTCTGCGCGCGGGGAGGGTTTGTTGGTGCTCTATCTCACCTCCTATGCATAATGAGGTTTCGAATGAAATGCCCGAGCCACCTTACCTCTTTCTCCTCTCGAAGCTCTTGCCAAACTCCATTTTTCTCAAGATTTGTCTAGTTTAGCGGTCCGTCACTTCCCGCCCATCTTCAACCACCGCCGTCGATCGCCGTTGCCGATCTCGTCGCCGGCATAACCGGTGTAGCCTCTTGTTCTTATCTTCTTTCTAAAATAAAAAATTCTTACTTGTATGATTTTAGATAGATACTTGTTCTATTTTCTTACTTTTATTATGTTTTGTTTTTATAGTGATGGTTTTGGTATCCCCCCCTCGTCGGCCCTCGTCCTGTCTATGATTCGGATGTGGTATATATTTTTATATTTTAAACTATTTGTTCATTTATTGTTTATGACAATTATGCCCCAACAAGACTAGATTTTTTATCTCTAGGAGGTATGTGAAACCGAAATTTCCAACCGACCCTACTTGTCGAGAGTTTAAATTTGGTTAAGAAAAAAACAATTACTTGAAGAAAAATTGAAAAAAATTGAGGAGGAGAAGAGGATATTGGAGTTGCATGTTGCGGATGTCGTCGATGATCCCAAGATCAAGATGGATGCCATGGCGCTTCAAGATTAGAAAGATTAGAAAATATGTCATTCATACCGAGGCTTGGTATCATTATGGCCGTTGGATCAATGTTACCCTTGGTTGCGATTATGATCGCATTTGTTGTTTTGCATTGAAATGTTTTATATTTTTCAATGTATTGGTTTAATTAGATGCTCTGGAGAGCTATATGTTGTTCAATGAGAACTAGTTATGATACTTTGGTTTTAATGTGATGATGACTTTATTATTTGGTCACTTATCTATTCATGATGTTTTGTAATGGTTTTTCTGACACTTATTATATATAATGCACCAGATGACGCCGGCATGGATGTACGTGACGACGCACCTCCGAGTACATTAAGGGCGCTCATAATTTTCTCGGTGGCTAGGCAACACAACAAATGGTTTTATGTGTTGTTTCCATGCCATATATGGGAATACGAAGTTCTACTCTGGCCGGAAAATCCTTCACACCCTCCCTGCTTGAGAAGGTTTCATGCCACACTATAATGTTTGACCAGGCACGAGAAGGGGTTATGATGGAAGACAGCGAGAAGAAAGCGGGGATGACAACTATGTGCCCCCCCTGATACGGTGATGCTGCAAACGGGGAACAGACAAGAGGAACCAGAGTGTGCCCGATGATGATCTCCGTCGGGTCATTGTTGATGCAAGGAGACAGTGCAAAGTGAAAAGGAGAACTGAATTCGATCGCATGTTAGAGACCAAAAGGGTTGTACCACAATTGCGAAGAAGGCACACACAGAACATTCTGCGCTCCAAACATCCGAGCAGTGTGACGACTGATTACATGTGAACACCATCAGGACTTTCCGGCCGTTTGGTTTAACATGTCTCAGAGGTTGACAACACTGTTTCTGATGAGCTGACTCGTTGTCCAGGGGACCATCTTCGACTGTATTGACTTACAAAGGATACGAGATAACTGAGAATACATTTACACGCATCGCCCAAGATCAAAGAGCACCAACCACAAAGCGGTTCCCTTTGATGCAGCAACCAAGAGGGGAAAGGACACTATTATGGTTACAAGTGGACATATGGGAACTTGACTACGGACATGATTTTAAGGTCCCTTTGTTTAAGTCCAATGGGTCAATATGTCAGGAGGGGCGGGTACAGTAGACCCACAGTACGGAATGACTAACAGTGTATCTGAACAATCTTGGTTACACAGACGAACCATTCGTCCTACCAATGATGTGGCGCAGGTTTTCATGTGAAGGACATGTCTACCAAACCGAGAAAAAGAAAAGATAAGGACGAATACATCATACGATGAGTCCAACAGCGCACACTAGTTCTTTCCAGGAAAACAGAGACATTGTGGGGATTGGAGGGCAAGACAGACATGTCTGAGATTATGAAAAGTTCATGAATTCCTCCCTTCAGTTCAAGTCTGACCCAAGCACCCTGTTAGCGATGAAGAATATCATGGTTACGCGCAATAAGCAAATGACACACACAGCAAAGAAAAAAGTAAGACTTTCTCTCCACACTATATGATGATGCCTTTGATCTAAATATCACTGCATTAGATGTGAAACATACATGAATCCTTTTGTAACAGACGAGTTTCCGGAAACCCTGATACTTTGAAACATTGTCCGTTTTGTACACGAAGTGCATCCAGTTTTTGCCGTAACCCTCTCAACTTTTTGCAACATGCTATGTGTGAAATGATGAACCCATGCCAATTTTCAACCTTTTCAAGTTCATTTGAGTGCTTTTCAATTTCAGGGTCATATAGCTAAAAAAATCAGTAAATGTCATGAAAAATTAACAAATGAAGTCAGAAAGGGTTGAAAATTGATGATGTGGCTTTGAATGGTGCCATTTTGAACACACAAAGTCTGGAGTTCAAATAATTTCAAAAAAATGGAATCCCTTTGTAACAGACGAGTTTCCTTATGAAACCCTGATACTTCGAAAGAGATTGTCCGTTTTGTACACGAAGTGCATCCAGTTTTGCCGTAACCTCTTACAACTTATTTTAGCACATGCTATGTGGGTGAAATGATGATACCATGCCAACTTTCACCTTTTAGAGTTCATTTGTAGTGCTTTTCATTTCAGGGTCATATAGCACAAAAAAATCAGTGAATGCATGAAAAATAACAAATGAAGTCAGAAAGGGTTGAAAATTGATGATGTCGGCTTTGAATGGTGGCATTTTGAACACACAAAAAGTTTGGAGTTCAAATATTCAAAAAAAATGAAATTCCTTTGTAACAGGACAGTTTTCGTTCGAAACCCTGATACTTCGAAAGAGATGTCCGTTTTGTACACGAAGTGCATCCGTTTTTGCCGTAACCCTCTCAACTTTTTAGCACATGCTATGGGGGTGAATGATGATACCGCAAACTTTCAACCTTTTTAAAGTTCATTTTGTAGTGCTTTTCAATTTCAGGGTCTTTAGCGCAAAAAATGATAATAGCAAAAGAATGAACTTAAAATATTAATTAAAATATTCGGTTTATGATCAACTAAAACAAACTATAATATTCTCAATAGCAAAAGAATCACTAAAAAGCTTTTATAAAACTCTAATAGCAAACTAAAAAAACAAAATCTGTCTTGATTAAACAGACATTTAAATAATCTAAAAATTACCAATATAATATAATGATTAAAACACAATAATATTATACAGGAAAAAGATCACTCAAAAATCTATTTTAAGTAAATTGATTCACAAATAGTGATTCAAAAATTTAAAAATTCTAGTGGAAAAATTAATGGCACTAACAGAAAGTCTATAATGTGACCTAACAGAACAGAAAAGAATAACAGAAAAACTGAAAAAAAAAAAAAAAAAGCAAAAAAAAAACAGAAAAAAATGCCACACCTACTGGGCCCCCATGGCCGAATATGACTAGAAACCCAGCTAATTGTGCCAGGATTCAGGCCCGCAGAAGGCCCAGCAGGCCCACAGGCATGCATGTCAGATTAGGCCCTTAGGCCTGCAGTTCAAGGAGTTCAATGGGATGGCTTCGAGCTTATAAACCGGTGCGGGGCGCTCTCAACTACGATGTGGACTAAACTCCCACCACCACGCCGCTGTGCAGCCCATTGGTCCCGGTTGGTGCCACGAACCGGGACCAAAGTGTTGGTCCCGGGTCGTGGCACCAACCGGGACCAATGCCCCCTTTAGTCCCGATTGGTGCTACCAACCGGGACCAAAGGTCTCTGTTTCCCCCCTTCCTTTGGGCTGCTGAAAAGAAGACCTTTGGTCCGGTTGGTGGAACGAACCGGGACCAAAGGTAGGCTTGGTCCCGGTTGGTGCCACGAACCGGGACCAAAGCTTCATGTATATAAGCCCACACATAGCGTTTTCCAGTCCCCAGTTCATCTTTCCCCCCAACGCCGTCGCCCGAACAGCACGACGCCGCCGACCCTCGCCGCGCGCCTCGCCCTCCCCAGCCTCCGCACCCGCCTCTCGCGCCTCGCTGCGCGCGTCCTCGTCGCCGGCCTCGAGCCTAGCCTTCCTCGTCGCCGACTCAACCCTCACCCCTCCCCTCCCCTCAGTCCTCTCTCCATCCTCCTCGCCGTCCCTCTCTCCCGCCTCCCTTTCCAGCCCCACCCTCTCCCCCCGAGCCCGCCGTCCTCGTTGCCGATCAAGCCACTCGCTGCGCCCCCCCACATGCCCCCCCCATTCCTCTTCCCCTGCTCCCCGTCGCCGCGTGCTCTGTTTTTTTTTTGCGGGCATGTAACGTGTAATGTTCATGTATATGTTTTTTTCTGTATGAGATTATATGTTCTGTC
>CM022303.1:93810873-94201847 GCA_011799875.1 Thinopyrum elongatum | reverse complement strand
TTCATGTATATATTCACGTGTATATGTTCATGTATGAGATGTATATGTGCACTTTTGTATACAAACTTCGTTGTTTTCATATGTACGAAAATCTAGAGTGAAAACGAAAACAAACATATAAGAAAAAACAAAGGAAAAAAAAGAAGAAGGAAAAGAAAACCGCCCGGCCCAGCCACCACCGCATTTTCATAAAGTTTTTTCACAGAATCCACGTCGCACCGACCACCCGCGGCGAAGCAAGTCTTTTTTTGAAGGTAGTTTTTTTGTTAAATGAAAATGTTGGCATCGGCTCTATCATCACGTTGGCATCGGCTTCACTGTTTACTAAGTTAAAATGATGTTAATAGAAAGTTTTCTCTCAAAACGTATCCCCGATAACTTCGACATTAGGGGGGACGTCGATCAACCCCCTCTCGCCCGACCAAACTCTCGAGTCCACCCAACCCCCTCTCTCGAAAGTTATTAAGTTTGATCATATGTCAAAGTTTGAATTTTGACATATGCAACATTTGATCATATATCAAAGTTTGATCATATGTCAAAGTTTGAATTTTGACATATGCAACATTTAATCATATATCAAAGTTTGATCATATGTCAAAGTTTGAATTTTGACATATGCAACATTTGATCATATATCAAAGTTTGATCAGACGTCAAAGTTTGAATTTTGACATATGCAACATTTGATCATATGTCAAAGTTTGAATTTTGACATATGCAATATTTGATCATATGTCAAAGTTTGAATTTTGACATATGCAACAATATTTGATCATATGTCAAGTTTGACTTTTGACATAGATTTATCAAGAATGCCCCCATTATGGATGTGCACAAGTTGATCCAATTTTTTTTTCTGATCTCATATATATATATATATATTCTTCTATATGTCACGTTGTCTGTCAAAGTATTGAAGAAATCCATGGCTTCATCATTTGCCAGAAGTAACAGGCGTATGATGCTACGAAGCTCTTCAAAGTTGTTTTGGAATGGAGTTCCTGATAGAATAATTCGCTTTTTGGTACGAATTTCAGCAAAGGCCTTCCAAATAGCGATATTCGGAAGGCTCTTGCTGAACTTTGTACCAAAAATCTAATTATCCTATCGGGAACTCAAGATTGCCACCTTATGGCGCAATGGCAGCACCTCAAAGTCAAGGCGGCTGTCGGTTCTGTTGCACCTCCTCAACCCGGCGCAACTTTTCATTGCCTTCCGATTCCAGAAGGCTATGCTGTTGTGATGGTCGATGAAATAACGGAGGGATTTGAGGAGCTCGAGTTTGACCACCCTAAAGGTGAAGGGGAGACTCAGCTGGGTCTTGCTCTGAAGACTCCATGTCTATGGCGGAAGGAGCTCATCAACCTTCCGAACTGGACGCCTCCGCCTCCTCCTCCGGCGAGTCAGGGCACTCCGCCGCCTCCTCCTCTGGCGAGTGATCAAGGCACTCCGCCTCCTTCTCCGGCTGCTCCGGCGCGTGGCGGCACTCCGCCTCCTTCTCCAGCTGCTCCGGCGCGTGGCGGCACTCCGCCTCCTTCTCCGCCTGCGCCGGCGCGTCCGAGCAGCCCGCCTCCTTCTCCGCCTCGTCAACAACAGCGGAAGACAGCCGCCGCCGCTCCGGCTGCTCCGGCGCGTCGTAGCACTCCGCCTCCTTCTCCGCCTCGTAAGCAATGAAGGAAGACAGCCGCAGCCGCTCCGGCTGCTCCGGCATCTAGCAGTACAACCAGAGGCGGGAGGCAATACAAATTCGGTCCATCTCTCAAGCCTCTAGAGAAGTTACCATACCAGATGACCGAGGAGGAAAACGCGGAGATCTGTCAAGCCCAAGTGAAGAACTTTTTTGCAAAGAAAAATCCACCTCCAGAGGAAAAGATGGATCCGGTGAAATTGAAGCGCACTTTGAAGAACCTGAAGCGACCACCACCGCCTCTGCCGGATGACAACCTTGTCCGCGCTCTGAAAAAGACAATGGAAGGAGCGCGCCGGTCGGGAACTACTTCAAGTGACAAAAGGTTACAAGAATGAAGAAGAGGGAACAAAATTCCCCAGCTCGGCGAACAGGCAAACCAATCGTGCCCCCCGCTCAAGGTGTCTAGCGATATCGTTGCAAATCTGCCGGGGATGATGCCCGGTACCAATCCTGGTGATTACCCGCCCGACGATGCACATTTTGATACAATGGAGGTGGACGAACACAAATACCAGTACGGGAAGCCTCTCATCAGACCTGGTGATCCTCCTCTAACAACGATGATGCGAAGATTACCTAAGTGGTACATGGACACCTACAAGTCTGGGAAGGATATTTTGATGCTGAGAGTTAAAGAGGAGCACGACCTCGTTGGAATTGATCTGTTGTCTGTTCCATTTGAGGAGTTTTTCCAGTTTTTCAATCAAAAGGACCTCGATAAAATAATCATCACTTGCTACTGTCTGTAAGTACTATACTTCTGTAATTAAGTCTCTATATATAGCTCAGCTCTTTCATTGCATGTATATATAATTATCCTCACTATATTATGCAGATTGAAGATCGTCGAATGCAGAAATGCACAAATCTATGATATTGGGTTCATTAACACAGATCTCATAGATGAATGGACGGTTACATATAATGCGAAAGAAACCGAGGCCAACTTGCTACAATCGTTGCTTAAAAATCAAAACAAAGATAAAATACTCTTTCCTTACAACTTCAAGTGAGTGTTACTGTCTTCTGCATATTCGGTTTCCCTTATTACTCGAGGTTATAGTAATGTAATTGATGAGTTATGCATGCGTGTGCAGCTTTCACTTTATTCTTCTAGAGATTAAGCTTGAGCAGGGACTAGTAACCGTCTTAGACTCAAGACGAAAAGATCCCAAGGAGTATGCGGCCATGACTGAAATGCTCCAGAAGTAAGTTCAATCGATCATTATCGCACCATACCGGCAACTTTGGTCATTTCCTGATATCAAGTAATTATTTTCTTTGTCTCGCAGGGTTTGGAAAGTGTTCACCACAGAAACTCCGGGACTGCCGGGGGAGCTGCGATTTACACACCCGAAAGTAAGTACTACTAGCTAGTTCTGCGTATCTCCCATTGATTCTAGCTAGTTTCATCAATAACATTTATAATGCTTGATTATTAGTTTGATTGACCTTTATTTCTCGTAAAGTGGTTGTGGCAGGAAGGCGGGAATAATTTTTGTGGATACTACGTTTGCGAGTACATCTACAACGCGACGACCTCTAAGTGGGGCTACTCTGAAAAACAATATGAAGTGCGTAAGCAATAATATTCATAATTTTATTTTATTACCATCATTTGTGTTGAGTTTCATTCATATATATGTATTGACCCCCTTCTTCAAATTAGATTTGGCAGATGCGGGATGAACTCCTACCACAAGATCGCATAAAAGCAATTCAAGAGGAATTGGCGGGATTCTTTCTTGACCACGTCATCAATCTAGCCGGGGAATACCATGTGGAACTTGACATCAAATATTAGGGATTGTAAGAGATCTTATATTGTATATATGTAGCTAGTAGCGTCGGATAGATATACGAAAACTTGTTGTTCGACCAATCTCTCGGAGAAGGAGGAGGTCGATCACTTCTCTCTGTATATGTTCATGACGATCTTGTGTACTTAATGGTTTCCTTCATTTGCTTACTAGGTAGCGTGTCGAGTCCTCTCTATACGTATAGTACGTAGCGTCGACCAAGCACGGAGATAAGAGAGGACACTTCTCTCTAGCTATTAGCTAGCTAACGCAATATATGAAACCCCTAAATTAACCCTACAAAACCTCCAAACCCCCCCCCCCCCCCCACCCCTTCAAAAAAAAAAACCCAGCTCCTGAGCTGCTGACACGTGGATGATCTTTGGTCCCGGTTGGTGTTACCAACCAGGACTAAAGGCCCTCCTCTCTGGGCTCGCCGCAGCGGCCACGTGAAGCCCCATCTGTCCCGGTTCGTATAAGAACCGGGACTAAAGGTGTTGGGCTTTAGTCCCGACCCTTTAGTCCCGGTTTCTGAACCAGGACAAATAGGCCTTACGAACCGGGACAAATGGGCATTTTTCTACTATTGCCTAGCCCCATTGCTAGCTGCTGCAGCTGCCATTAATCCTACCACTGGCCGGTTTATGGTTCGTACGTTTTACACGTTCATACGCACCGGCCTCCAATTATACCAGCCGAGCCAACCAACTTTTATTCTTCCAAATAAAGGTACTCACTGCAGCAGCGTACTGTAGATAGATAGATGGTGCAGTGCGTGATATTCCCCTTTCGTGGCCAGCTGGGTACGGATCGGGCAATGTATATTTGCCACTTCCGCAATGTACTACTGGCCCTACGAGTAGTAATTAATTTCCTCCATGTCGACCATGCCTTGCCAGCTTGGGCCAGAGAGAGCTCGACCGTTTGACTCACTGACCATGAGCCTGGCTGGCCGCGGTGTATCTTGTTCGTGCGATTTTCTCTCGTCCTCCTCAAACTTTCTTCTTTCTGTTGTAACATAATCTCCTTGCCTGCTAGCACGAAATGAGTAACCATTTCTCAAAGGAGAGAGATAATTAACCAGCAGCACCCCCTCAATCAAAAAGAAGAAAGAAAGGTTGAGCAGCGACAGCCAATGATATTTGCTTGGCGCTGGTAGCGGCCAATGATGAAGCAACCGTCCACCCGGGCTGTCTGTCTGTCCGGTCCGTCCAACTGAAGAAGTAGAAGAACCGATGGATGGATCGGTCCAGTGATGGGAAAGGATGAAACTGCACCAACCAGATCAACCAGATCAGATCAGATGAGATGTACACGCACTGCGCGGGGGTTAGATGTAGATAGATCCATCCACGGTCCTGTCAGCTATTCACCAGATGGATGCAATGCCGTAGCAGCACTGGTACACTTTAACTATTTTTCACCAGATACAGTGTTTGGTAGAATTCATGGGGTACCAGTACACTTTTACTTGTTTTCAGAGAGAGAAAAATAGGACGAAACCATGCACAACTGTTGTACTACAGCAGGCATTCCCTTGTTCGTATAAATAATAATGACACTCCAGAAATGGTTCTGTGCGAGAGACACAAAGTACATTATAGTATGCGGTAGCTTGTAAAAGGATTGGATTACTTGCTAAGAAAAGATGGAGAATGGCGCGTCCCTTCCCTTACAGCGCGTTTGGCAAAATTTAAGAAGGGGAATGGAAGTTTAATGTAGGGAGTTGTATTGAGATTAGACATGGGATACCGGCAAAAAAAAAAAAAAATTAGACATGGGATGAGTCGTTTTATTCCCAATCCCCTGCTTGGCACACGATGGGAATTATGTGTGAGAGTTTGACGAGAAACTGTATTTCTGGTTCGAGGGAATTGACAAGGGAATAGAGAAGGGAAATTAACGTAAGTTATGATGAAGGGTTAAGATCGACTCACTAAAACAATTTTCTTTCAACTCCCACCCCCTCCTCTGTTAATAAAACGGTGGGAGTTGGAGTCTCAAGTCCCATGACTATTCTCTTATGGACTCTCAATCCTTCTAACCAAACAATAGATTTGAAGTCTCGTACCGCTTCAATACTCATTCCCTAGCTCTAATTACACCCAACCAAACACGCTGTTAGGGATATGTATGAATCTCCTCCTTTCTCAGCTCGCTGATATCCGATGGGGACGGTGGCAGCTAAATGAATCACGGAGCCAATTATTGACACGCACCTGATACTCTACCTTACTACGACTAGTACTAGTATAACTTTCTCTCCCCCTGGTTCCACATAAGCATGATTACAAATTCTCGGTGCTTTCGGTTTAACAGAATCTCTCAGGTCTCAACCTACCATTTCTTAGCGACATAATTAATCAACTAACACAACATATATGTACTCATTTGCTAGTTTGCCGAATGGTGCTGATCTTTCCTTGATTGATTAGCCACTCTATCATCACCTACTACTTCTGTGATAAATACAATAATAGTCCAAGTGCATGAGTGCTGCTCACTCACCTAGCATATGCATATGCAATGACACCAGGTATAGTACGTAGGGTCAGCAATAGCTAATAATTTGAGGATAAAACAAGCGCCCACTTGAGCCGACAACAACATCTAGGCGGCTTGGACGCCACCCTACACCATTATTCAAACACCCCATCTCCTCTTGCTCTTGCTCTTTGATGATGCAGCTTTCAGTACAAGATTGCCCATGTCCTCCCTGTCATGCCAAGATACATAAACAACATGGGGCCTATCATTGCGTCCATGCGTACCAGTTCCCTCCATCTGCACTTCATAATGGAAATAAACTGCCAAATGCAAATGCTGATGCAAACAGTTCCTTTGAATTAAACTAGTACGGGGTTTGAATTAAAATCAGCTAAGCTTCGGCTGTAAGTTTTCGTGACCGCAACCTTTACAGATTGCTTCACAAGTTTTGGAGCGCCCAATGCAACAGTTTCTTCATTAAAGGTCAAGGTTAAAAGGAGCTTTCATCGTACCTCTACAAAGATAAATGTCGGTTGCTTGAAAAACCAAACGGAAGAGCCTTTTCCGGTGAGCAAGTATTACAAAGTGTGCTGAATGTATGCTGTATGCATTGTAATATCTAGCCCAATGGCACTACTAGTATGTAGAAGAATGTTCAAATCTATTTGGACTAGCTTCAGCTAGCTTTAGTAAGACTCGAGCTTTTTTTTTTGCAGGGGTAGTAAGCCTCGAGTTAAAGTTAAAGCTTGACCGGCCATGCAACTAACCAGCTGCAGGGAGACTAGAATTTTCAGGTACGAACAAAAGTCCCAATTAACGATTACATTCTCTAATCTTATATAAATACCACTTTGCTTTTTTTTTTGCGGGGTATATACACCACTTTGCTTAACTATGCATTCTCATAATAAACAACTTAACCTGCAGCTTAAAAGAATGTTCGTTGCTGTCAAAAAGAGGAAAATGGAAAATGTTGTTCGTTCTTCTGAACCTGATGTTCTGTAGGTTCCACAAATTTTATGCACAATTTTCTCTGCTAGCATAGCATATATCCCAAAACTTTATCAATATACTAGTCGTGGAGAAAATGTCATGTGCCCATAAGAAATAATTTATAGTGATATGCAGAACGCGCAAAGCAAACTCAACTGATAGCAGGATGCAATCATTTGGTGCGTGAGGCCAAAAGTGCAAGGTCCCACGTTTCCAAGGCAGAGTAGTGAGTGAAGGGAGGAACAAGGAGGGCAACCACTATGGGCTGGGAAATAATTCCTCCAACGTGGGTGGGGTAGGTCAGAGCAATTGAGTTGGATCCGAGAGATGAGACACACAGATTGCCTGATCGGACTCATGGAGTGGAAAAGGCATCCACTGAAAAGGCCGGAAATTAACATGACTATAATGCTATCCAAATTAGAAAAGGTGAGCTAAACGCTTCGTAAATGAACGCCAATTTTGTAAATTAGCAGCCATCTACGCGGATCACCGACAATTAACCTACGGGGCTGTTTGGTTTCCAGCCACACTTTGCCACACTTTATTTTAGGCAAGTTTGACCAAGTTAGATGGCTGCTTGGTTCTAGCCACACCTAAGACAAGAATTTTATTTATGAGCAGTAGACCCCACATGTCATAAACATAAAAAGTGTGGCAAGATTTCCTAAGACAAGCCAAAGTTGTGATCCAAAAATAATATAGTAATCAATGGACAACTCAAGTAAGGCAAGTGTGGCAAAAATAGTATAGCAATATATGTCAAAGATGGTCATAATCCAAACAACCCCTACATCATTTGACTTACCACACCTTTATCGCGATTCAGACTATTAGTGCTTGTGTCGTTGATAAGTGGTCTACACATCTGGACGTAATTTTTTTATTCCTAGTGTTCGTTATACTATCCTTATTGAAGTGAATTGATCCGAAGCTTTTCCAAAAAAAAAATTATTTCAGAAAAGCAGTCTGTGCAATTTCTTTCCCTTTTTCTTTTCCATACAGTAATTTAAGTACAGCAGCGGAGTGATGGAGTCCCCCCGCGCCCAATGATTGCGGGGAGGTTGTGTGTGGTGTCAGGAAAAGTGCCGGCAAAGCGAGGCGCACGGCCGGGCCGGTGGGTCACCCATGTCCTAATTTTCCACCTTGTCAATAATTTTTCCGTCCACCGAGGGGCTGTCTCGGTGCGCTGGAAATCATCATGGGCCGTGGCTTTCTTTTATTTTCCTCCCCTTTCGAGTACCCCGCTCGGCTCGCTCGGTCGGTCGCAGTGAGCCGCAGATCAAGCCTGACCTGAGCCGGCTCGATCGACCTACTCTACCCCGTTGCAGGAGCCGTAGTCTCCAGCAGTGGCACTTTGAGAACCCTTTGGCTAAACTGCCATGGACGAAAGCGCTAAAATATTATTAGGAGGTCAATAGTCTGAAGATCCACAGCTAGGCTCAGCTGGTTCTTGTTGATATCCTGTTCAGTAGATATTTTCTTCTAGCCCTATCCGTTTCATGAAAATAATCAAATTAGTTTCTTTTTTTCCTTAGACTAGAACGAATTAGCTAGTTACTGGGAGCACCTACTGTACAACTCGATCATAGAGTTCAGGATCTTCTGGCTGAATTCGGGGTCATTTCTTTCTCATTTTCTTTAGCTAATGCTACCAAAATTATTTAATAATGTGTCCTCTGCACGTACGTTTCCTGCATCGATGGTCATGTTAACAAGTCGGAGGCAGGTTATCGCTATCTGTCTACCCATACCAAAACCGCAGGATTCAGGCATGGATGTACGCATAAACCCGGACAGCTGGTTGCTAACCTATATACAATCAACACAAATTAGACTACTCTACTACTTGATTAATTACTAGTAAAGTTGATTATCGGCTGGCCTAAGAACAACACATAGCAATCAATGGTAGTAATTAGCCACGCAGCTGTAGTTTTGCCAGGGGACATGGACAACCGGCCACCCCAGGAATCCCGACGCGACGTCATTGGCGAATTGACCCGTTCCTAGCCCCGAGCGGCCAATAACCGCGGGCCACCTCGACACCGGCCTACGTTCGCGCGCATGCATGCATCGATCCATGCAAACTGTTGGCCCTATCAGCTCTACGTGCGATAATCGCGCTCCATCTCGGTTGCTTCATGGCGCGGCAGCCCCGCGATTTGTTTGCTTGCGTGTTTCGCTCCTCGGAATCGGCGTCGCCGCGACAGGCGAGGGCCATTCGCTGTTGGACCTTGGCCAGATCAATAATCACATCGATCGAGTGTATGTGCTTGTGTGATGGCGACCGACTAGTCGATGGTTTCCCCTAAGAAAAGAGCTCGCTCGATGATTAGAACTGGTCATGAGCATGCAGCATGCAAGATCCAACGTTTCCGTAGGCGATAACAAAGCAAGTAAACCGTTTACGTGTGCATGCGGACTAGTTTAGCATTTCGTCGGGTGTCCCGGAAGCTAGCAGCATGCGGAATCGGTCCGAATCTTACTTAGGAGGGCTCCCAAAAAAGAGTACTAATGTTTAGCTCAGGTTTTGTTTCCTGCGAAAATGAGTGACTATATTATGGACTCGTAGCTGGCCGAGTCTTAATTAATTATTACAGGAAATAATGATGATTGCTGCCTCAGAAACATATAACACTCGAACAATCGTTGCTTGGATATATTCCTTCCGTTTCTAAATATAAATCTTTTTTAAAGATTTCAATTTGGACTACATACGGATGTATATAGACATACTTTAGAGCGTAGATTAACTAATTTTGCTCCGTATGCAATCCATATTATAATCTCTAAAAAGACTTATATTTAGAAACGGAGAAAGTAATAAGAAATGAAAATGATGAAGGATATGTCGAGCTGAAACCCTTAAAATAACCTTTTGTTTCTCGTACATACATGATTTTATCAGGACTCAAATGGAGGTGAATATATGTGACCGTACGAGAAACAAAAGCGGTTTTCCATGGGGTTTTGCGTCTTGTTAGAGGTGCAACACAATTATTATGAGTTGCGTGATTCCACTAGGATGTTTGGTCCACGTAGCTCTGATCCCATGCCCCGAACCACCGGTGGCGCGGCCCCGACCCTTCCCCACCCATGTCCCTCTCACGACCGCTCCGCTCAGTGCTGCAACACGCCACCATCGGGCCTGCCATGGCTGTCACCACAGTTTGCTTCAGGGCGGAGACCACACCAATTGCTGCCATCACTAGTAGAAAATAGGGCTTTGGTCCAGGCCAGAAAAGGGCATTAATCCCGGTTCTCCTACGAACTGGGACCAATGAGGGGCATCAGTCCCGGTTCATGAGGTCAGGGCGCCGGCCAGGCCTCGGGGGCCATTGGTCCCGGTTCGTCTGACCCCTTTGGTCCCGGTTCCAGACACGAATCGGGACCAATGGGCCTCGCTCCTGGCTCAGCACCTTTAGTCCCGGTTGGTGGCTGGAACCAGGACTAAAGGTCAGTCTTTTGTCCAGGTGCTAGCCACCAACCGGGACTAAAGAGATGCCTATATATACCCTCGCCCCTCCCGCTCACTCCTCTGTTTTTTGGCCGTGTGGGAGGTGTTTATGCGCTGCTCTGTTCTCACTTCTATGCATGCACGTGAGGTGTTCGATGAAATGCCCGTGCCACACTTAAGCTTTCTTCTCTCCAAGCTCGACCTCCAAGCTCCATTTTCATCAAGATTTGTCTAGGTTTGGTGGTCCGTCCCCATCCTCACCGCCGTCGATCGTCCGCGCCGTGTGTTGAGCCTCTTGTTCTTATCTTCTTTCTAAAAAAAAAATATTACTTGTATGATTTAGATAGATACTTATATAATTTTCTTACTTTTATTATTGTTTGTTATTATATAGTGCCATGGTTTTGGTATCCGCCCCCGTCGGCCCTCGTCCTATCTATGATTCGGATGTGGTATATTATCTTTTATAACTATTTGTTTCACATTTAGTGTTTATGACAATTATGCCGAACAACGTGACATAGATGTTTTTATCTAGGAGGTATGTGAACCGGAAATTCCAACCGACCCTCTTGTCGAGAGGTTAAATTTAGTTGAAAAAGAAAACAATTACTTGAAGAAAAATTGAAAAGAATTGAGGAGGAGAAGATGGAATTGGAGTTGCATGTTGCGGATGTCGTCGATGATCACAAGATCAAGATGGATGCAATGCGCTTGAAGATTAGAAAGATTAAAAAATATGCCATTCATACTTAGGCTTGGTATCATTGTGCCGTTGGATCAATTGTTACCTTAGTTGCGATTATGATCGCATTTGTTGTTGCATTGAAATGTTTTACATAGTTTCAATGTATTTTTTAATTAGATGCTCTAGAGAGCTATATGTTGTTCAATGTGAACTATGTATGAACTTTATGTATTTATTTTTTCAGTAATAATATTTGATCACTATTGTACTTTGGTTTTAATGTGATGATGAACTTGTATTAATTTGGTCACTTCTCTATTCATGATGTTCTGTAATGGTTTTTGATACACTTAATTATATAATGCACACAGATGAACCGGCAATGGATGTACGGTGACCGACGCACCTCCGAGTACATTGAGGGCCTGCATAATTTTCTCGAAGTGGCTGACGCAAACAAGCAGAATGGTTTTATGTATTCTCCATGCCCTATCTGTGGGAATACGAAGGATTACTCTGACTCGAAAACCCTTCACATCCACCTGCTTGAGAAGGGTTTCATGCCACACTATAATGTTTGGACCAAGCACGGAGAAAGAGGGGTTATGATGGAAGACAACAAAGAAGAAGAGGATGATGACAACTGTCCGCCCCCTGAATACGGTGATACTGCAAAGGGGGAACCAGACGATGTGCCCGATGATGATCTTCGCTGGGTCATTGTTGATGCAAAGAGACAATGCCAAAGTGAAAGGAAGAAGTTGAAGTTCGATTGCATGTTAGAGGACAACAAAAAAGGGTTGTACCCAAATTGCGAAGATGACAACACAAAGCTCGGTACCACCCTGGAATTGCTGCAATAGAAGGCAGACAATGGTGTATCTGACAACAGGTTTGGAAAGCTATTGAAAATAATGAAGAAGCAGCTTCCAAAGGATAACGAATTGCCCGACAGTACGTACGAAGCGAAGAAGGTTCTACGCCCTCTAGGATTGGAGGTGCGGAAGATACATGCATGCCCTAATGACTGCATCCTCTACCGCGGTGAGTACGAGGATTTGAACGCATGCCCGGTATGCGATGCATTGCGGTATAAGATCAGACGAGATGACCCTGGTGAAGTTGAGGGCGAGCGCCCCAGGAAGAGGGTTCCTGCCAAGGTGATGTGGTATGCTCCAATAATACCACGGATGAAACATCTGTTCAGAAACAAAGAGCATGCCAAGTTGATGCGATGGCACAAAGAGAACCGTAAGAAAGACGGGAAGTTGAGAGCACCCGCTGATGGGTCGCAGTGGAGAAAAATCGAGAGAAGGTGGGGGGACTTTGCAGGTGACGCAAGGAACGTATGGTTTGGTTTAAGCACAGATGGCATTAATCCTTTTGGGGAGCAGAGCAGCAATCATAGCACCTGGCCCGTGACTCTATGTATCTATAAACTTCCTCCTTGGTTGTGCATGAAGCGGAAGTTCATTATGATGCTAGTGCTCATCCAAGGCCCTAAGCAACCCGACAACGACATTGATGTGTACCTAAGGCCATTAGTTGAAGAACTTTTACAGTTGTGGAAGGGAAAAGGTGTACGTGTGTGGGATGAGCACAATCAGGAGGAATTTGACCTAAATGCATTGCTGTTTGTAACCATCAATGATTGGTCTGGTCTCAGTAACCTTTCAGGACAGACAAACAAGGGATACCACGCATGCACGCACTGTTTAGATGACACCGAAAGTATATATTTGGACAAATGCAGGAAGAATGTGTACCTGGGACATCGTCGATGTCTTCCGACCAACCATCAATGTCGAAAGAAAGGCAAGCATTTCAAAGGTGAGGCAGATCACCGGAAGAAGCCCGCCCTCTGTACTGGTGATCACATACTTGTTATGGTCAATGATTTACAAGTAATCTTTGGAAAGGGTCCCGACGGACTATCTGTTCCGAATGACGTTGAGGGACGCGCACCCATGTGGAAGAAGAAATCTATATTTTGGGACCTACCCTATTGGAAAGACCTAGAGGTCCGCTCTGCAATCGACGTGATGCACATGACGAAAAATCTTTGCGTGAACCTGCTAGACTTCTTGGGCGTGTATGGGAAGACAAAAGATACACCGGAGGCACGGGAGGACCAGCAACGTGTGCACGAAAAAGACGGCATGCATCCAAAGCAGTATGAAGGTCCTGCCAGCTACGCTCTTACCAAAGAAGAGAAGGAAATCTTCTTTGAATGCCTGCTCAGTATGAAGGTCCCGTCTGGCTTCTCGTCCAATATAAAGGGAATAATAAATGTGGCAGAGAAAAAGTTCCAGAACCTAAAGTCTCATGACAGCCACGTGATTTTGACGCAACTGCTTCCGGTTGCATTGAGGGTGCTTCTACCTGAAAATGTTCGATTAGCCATTGTGAAGCTATGTGCATTCCTCAATGCAATCTCTCAGAAGGTAATCGATCCAAAATCCTACCAAGGTTAAAGAATGATTTGGTGCAATGTCTTGTCAGTTTCGAGCTGGTGTTCCCACCATCCTTCTTCAATATCATGACACACGTCCTAGTTCATCTAGTCGACGAGATTGCCAGTCCGGGCCATGTATTTCTACACAATATGTTCCCCTTTGAGAGGTTTATGGGAGTCTTAAAGAAATATGTCCGTAACCGTGCTAGGCCAGAAGGAAGCATCTCCACGGGCCATCAAACAGAGGAGGTCATTGGGTTTTGTGTTGACTTCATTCCTGACCTTAAGCCGATTGGTCTCCCTCAATCGCGGTATGAGGGGAGACTGACTGGAAAAGGCACGCTAGGAGCGGACTCAATAATATGTAGGGATGGGCATTCTTGGGCTCAAGCACACTACACAGTTCTACAGAATTCTACCTTCATGACCCCGTATGTCAACGAACACAAGAATATTCTGCGCTCCAAACACCCGGAGCAGTGTGACGACTGGATTACATGTGAACACATCAGGACTTTCGGCAGTTGGTTGCAAACACATCTCGTGGGTGACAAAATTGTTGGATATGAGATGTACTCGTTGGCCAAGGGACCATCTTCGACTGTATTGACTTACAAAGGGTACGAGATAAATAGGAATACATTTTACACGATCGCCCAAGATCAAGAGCACCAACCGAAAAAGTGGTGTCCGCTTTGATGCAGCAACCAACAGGGGAAAGGACACATATTATGGATACATAGTGGACTTATGGGAACTTGACTGTGGACGTGATTTTAAGGTCCCTTTGTTTCGGTGCAAATGGGTCAATCTGTCAGGAGGCGGGGTACAGGTAGACCCGCAGTACGGAATGACAATAGTGGATCTCAACAATCTTGGGTACACAGTCGAATCATTCGTCCTAGCCAATAATGTGGCGCAGGTTTTCTATGTGAAGGACATGTCTACTAAACCGACAAAAAGAAAGGATAAGGAAGCGAATACTTCATACGATGAGCCAAAGAGCCACATAGGTCTTTCAGGGAAAAGAGACATCGTGGGAGTGGAGGGCAAGACATGTCTGAAGATTATGAAAAGTTTCATGAAATTCCTCCTTTCAAAGTGAAGGCTGACCCAAGCACCCTGTTAAACAATTAAGATTATCCATGGTTACGGCGCAATAAGCAAGGGACACACGCGAAGAAAAAGTGAAGGAGGATACGATGATGGCTCTGATTACGCGAAGAAAAAATGAAATGCCTTTTGTAGCAGATGAGTTTTCGTCCGAAACCCTGATACTTCGAAAGAGATTTTCCATTTTGTACACGAAGTGCATCCAGTTTTTGCCGTAACCCTCTCAAATTTTTAGCACATGTTATGTGGGTGAAATGTTGATACCATGCCAAATTTCAACCTTTTTAGAGTTCATTTGTAGTGCTTTTCAATTTCAGGGTCATTTAGCTAAAAAAATCAGTAAATACATGAAAAATACCAAATGAAGTCAGAAAGGGTTGAAAATTGATGATGTGGCTTTGAATGGTGCATGTTGAACGCACAAAAAGTCTGGAGTTGAAATAATTTCAAAAAAATGAAATCCCTTTGTAACAGATGAGTTTTCGTCCAAAACCCTGATACTTCAAAACAAATTGTCCATTTTGTACACGAAGTGCATCCAGTTTTTGCCGTAACCCTCTCAACTTTTTAGCACATGCTATGTGGGTGAAATGATGATACCATGCCAACTTTCAACCTTTTCACAGTTCATTTGTACTGCTTTTCAATTTGAGGTTCATTTAGCTCAAAGAATAAACTAATAGCAAAAAGAATGAACTAAAAAGCTTTTATAAAACTTTAATATAGAAAAAATAATGAACTAAAAAGCTTTTATAAAACTCTAATAGCAAAAAGAATGAACTAAAAAGAGTCAATTAAAATATAATATTCTTCAATAGCAAAAACAATCAACTAAAAAAATCAAAATAAGATTAACTAAAATTATCAAACTATTTTTTTGTTAAAAATTTTAATAGTAAAAAGAATTTTCATAAAGTATTTTTGTTACAAACTTTAATAGCAAACTAAAAAGCTATTATAAAACTCTAATAGCAAAAGGAATCAACTAAAAAGAAACTATAAAAAATAAAACTTATGCAACTAAAATTATATAAAATTTATGCAACTAAAATTATATAAAATTTATGCAACTAAAATTATATAACTAAAAATAAAATAGGCTAAAAATAACATTAAAAATTTAAAAACATAGCATATGCAAAAAATTAAAAAAAAGGCCCGCCTACTAGGCACCACGGCCTGCATACGACTAGAAACCCTACAAATGGGCCAGGTTGCAGGCCCGCAGTGCAAGCGGGCCCAACAGCGCGTCAGATAGGCATGTACTGCCTGCATTAGAGAGGAGCTTGAGATGGTGGTGGCAGCTGCGCTTATAAACCACTCGCAGTCCCTCTCAACTAGCGAGGTGGGACTAAACTTTTGGCTGCTGCAGCGCAACCCTTTGGTCCCGGTTCGTGGCTCAAACCGGGACTAAAGGCCCCCCTTTCGTCCCGGTTCGAGCCACGAACCGGGACCAAAGGGTTGAGCTTCCCGCCCTTTGGGCTGGCGAAAAACACCTTTGGTCCCAATTGGTGGCTCGAACCGGGACGAAAGGGGGGCCTTTAGTTCCGGTTTGAGCCACGAACCGGGACCAATGCTCCGGGTATATAAATAACACTTAGCAGTTTTCCATTCACTTCCTTCGATCTTTCCTCTCCCCCGACGGGGCCGTGACCACCTCGACGCCGCCAGGCTTCCGGACTGCGCCGTCGCCTCCCCGAGCACTGCCCCGACGCCCTCGCTGGACCCCCTGCCCCGACGCCCTCACCGACGCGCCGGACCTCCTCGCGCGCCCACCTCCCCGTCGCCGTGCGTGCCCCCGAGCCTGCTGATACGTCTCCAACGTATCTATAATTTTTTATTGTTCCATGCTGTTATATTATTAATCTTGGATGTTTTACAATCATTTTATAGCAACTTTATATTATTTTTTGGGACTAACCTATTGACATAGTGCCCAGTGCCAGTTGTTGTTTTTTGCTTGTTTTTTACTTCACAGAAAATCAATACCAAACGGAGTTCAAATGCAGCGAAACTTTTTGGTGATTTTTTCTGGACCAGAAGACACAAGTTGGGCCAAGAAAGTACCAGAGGGGTGCCCCGAGGGGGGCACAACACACCTGGGTGCGCCTGGAGGCCCAGGCGCGCCCTGGTGGGTTGTGCCCACCTTGGTGGCCTCCCGCACCGCCTCTTTGCTCTATAAATACCCAAATATTCCAAAAACCCTAGGGGAGTGGACGAAATACAATTCCAGCCGCCGCAAGTTCCAGAAACCACAGATCCAATCTAGACACCATCATGGAGGGGTTCATCATCCTCATTGGTGCCTCTCCGGTGATGCGTGAGTTGTTCATTATAGACCTACGGGTCCGTAGTTAGTAGCTAGATGGCTTCCTCTCTCTCTTTTGATTCTCAATACAATGGTCTCTTGGAGATCTATTTGATGTAACTCTTTTTGTGGTGTGTTTGTTGGGATCCGATGAACTTTGAGTTTATGATCAGATCTATGTTTTTATCCATGAAAGTTATTTGAGTCTTTTGATCTCTTATATGCATGATTACTTATAGCCTCGTATTTCTTCTTCGAATCTTTGGTTTAGTTAGGCCGACTAGATCGATTTTTCTTGCCATGGGAAGAGGTGCTTTGTGATGGATTCGATCTTACGGTGCTCAATCCCAGTGACAGAAGGGGAAATGACGCGTATGTATCGTTGCTATTAAGGATAACAAGATGGGGTCTATTCCTACATGAATAGATCTTGTCTATATTATGTCATCGTTCTTATTGCATTACTCCGTTCCTCCATGAACTTAATACACAGATGCATGCTGGATAGCGGTCGATGTGTGGAGTAATAGTAGTAGATGCAGGCAGGAGTCGGTCTACTAATCTTGGACGTGATGCCTATATAATGATCATTGCCTAGATATCGTCATAATTATTTGAAGTTCTATCAATTGTCCAACAATAATTTGTTTACCCACCGTATGCCTTTTTTCTCGAGAGAAGCCACTAGTGAAATCTACGGGCCCCGGGTTTCTTCTTTATCATATTTGCCTTCGAGATCTATTTTTATTTGCTTTTATTTTCAGATCTATTAATCCAAAAACCCAAAAATATCTTGCTGCAATTTATTGTTATTTATTTTATCTCACGTTCTCGCGAGATCTATTTATCCGATCTACTACAAATTTATCTATCTCTTTACCCGGGAGGGATTGACAACCCCTCTTTTACGTCGGGTTGCAAGTATTTGTTCTTTGTGTGCAGGTGCCGTTCATGTAGTGTTGCGTGGTTCTTCTACTGGTTCGATAACCTTGGTCTTATCACTGAGGGAAATACCTACCGTAGCTGTACTGCATCATCCCTTCCTCTTTGGGGAAATACCGACGTAGTTCAAGCGACATCACCTGCCTCGTCGCCGTCGCCGCGCCCTGCCTCCTCGTCGCCGCCCCAGTGAGCTCGCCGCCCCTGCCCCCTCTGTTTTTTTCTGGAGATGATATGATGATGTAGAATTTTTTTTTCTGTTGTATATATAGATGATATGATGATGATGATATAGAGATGATTTTCATTATGGTGATATATAGATTATTTTCATTATGGTGATATATAGATTATTTTTTCTTTAGAATTTTTCTGTAGATGATATCGAATTTTTCTGTAGATGATATGATGATGTAGAAAATTTTCATTATGATGATGTAGAATTTTTCTGTAGATGATATGATGATGATTATTTTTTCTTTAAATTTTTTCTGTAGATGATATATAGATGATTTTTCTGTAGAATTTATTAGAGTTCATTTTGATGTTCATTGTAGAATTTTTTTCATTATGATGATGTATGAAAACTTGATGTTCATTTTTCTGCAGAATTTATTTAGAGTTCATTTTGATGGTCATTTTGATATTCATTGTGATGTAGCTCCTCGTCGCCGCCCCCGACGTCGTCCCTGCCGTGACGCCGAGCCCCCGACGCCGGCCGCTCGCTCCATACCCCGACGCCGGCCGCAGCTCCCTGCCCCGACGCCGAGCCCTCGACGCCGGCCGCCGCTCCCTGCCCCGACGCCGGCCGCCGCTCCCTGCCCCGACGCCGAGCCCCCGACGCCGGCCGCCGATCTTTAGCTCATGTGAACATATTCCCATTAGTTTTCTTTTGTTCATAGAAATTAGTGCGAAATTTTTGTTCATACAAATTTGTTTTCATAATGATCTTGCTAAAACTCATATTAAGTTTGATATTGTTTTTCTATAGATTTGGTTAAAATTTACTAAGGTTAATTATGGAGAAAGGGAGTAAGAACTCCTATATTCAAAATTTACTCCCGGTCCGCTCGCCCGACGAACTCTCGAGGCCACCCAAACCATATAAGAAAGAGCGTCGTCGATCTCCTTCGCCCTCCCGGCCCTACCTGTTTGTCGAAGGTGGTGGGTGGGTCTTATATATAACGCTACAACAATAATATCGATTTATTCGGTAGGCGGCATAGGTCAATGGGGTAGAATGGATAGTTCGATCTCTTGCATAGCGATTGTCGTAACTCTCTCGGGAATTCAACATATCCTCGATAACTTGACCATGACGGGGGGGGGGGGGGGGGTCCGCAAAGTATCCTCGACGACCACTAATCCATCTCTCATGTTTGTATATCGCCATGTTTGCCACTAATCCATCTCTAATGTTTTGTATATTGCCATGTTGTAATATTTGCAGAAACTATGGACAGAGACTTAGAACAAGAAGAGTTGTTGGGGGATATAATCCGCGACGGAGGTGATCCCTTGTCGTTTCTCAACGACACCGATGGTCAGGAAGGAGAGGATGATCGCTCCGGTGATCCAACAATGGATAAGGAAGGAGATCATGATCACGGCACCGGTGACCGAACGGAGAAGGGAGCCTTAACTGTTGCAAAGTCCGGCGAGGTATATATATATATATATATATATATATATATATATATATATATATATATATATATATATATATATATATATATATATATATATATATATTAAGCTTGTGCTGACTTGATACATTAATTGTTTTGTATGTACATATATTAACGCTTCTTTCTTCTTTTAGCCCTCCGGATCGAGCCAAACTTCCGTAAGGAGACGAGGCCGAAGAAAAGGTTGCGCCAGGATGAAAGGTTCACGATCACAGAAGTCACGAAAGATGGCCAACCGATTGCTCCCAAGCGGACCAGGGACACATTTCTACATCAGTGTGGAGTTGTTGTTAGGGACAGCGTCCCGATCGGCATCCAAGAATGGAATAAGAAGAAGGACCCTGAAGTTCCTTATGTCCAGGATAGACTGAAAGATGATCTTTGGACCTCGCTGATGACAAATTTCAGATTACCACGGGAGGAGGATCCGAGTAACCTAGTTATAGAGCAAAAGTTCAAGGCGTTTGCTTTTAAGAAGATGGCAGCACTATTCAACAACTGGAAGAAAGAGTTGAACAAAAAGTTTGTCGAGAAAGAGGAGACTCCAGAATTCATCGGTCAATATGAGAAGATAAGAGATCACTGGCCCGCATTTGTGGCCTACAAGAAATCGGAGAAGGGTAAGCAAAGGTCACTGACAAACAAGCAAAATGCTGCAAAGAAGAAGTATCACCATACCACGGGGTCAGGTGGCTACAGCAAAGCCCGGCCGTTGTGGGACAAAGGTGAGCAAGACCTACTTGCTAAAGGGGTCCAACCAGCGACATTGCACTGGCCAGATCGGGCAAGGACTTGGTTCTTCGAGGTTGGGGGAACTTTGGACCCCGAATCAGGGAAGTGTGTTTGGACGAACGATCAACTTGCAATACCCAGCAAGAAGCTTGAGAAAGCAATCAAGGCAGCGCAGGAAGGGACGTTCATTCCCGACAGTGAGAAGGACGAGCTGATAGAGGCCCTCAGGAATCCTGAACACCCTGGATGAACACGAGGCACATCAGGCTCCATTCCGTGGGTGCATGGGTTTCCCGACAGCGGTGGTTATAGAAGCCGAGAGAGAAAGAAGAAAGAGGAAGCAACCGAAATGCAGAAGCTTGGTGCAAGATTAGCGAAACTAGAGGAACTTGAGAGCCAGCGAGCTACCGGCCAACCATCTCAGCGGCCCAAAGATCCTTCCTTTGATGCTGCCCAAGAAGCTACCCCACCATCTCAGCGGAGAAGCAGCGTGGCTTCCACGGAGCTCGTTTAGCCTAATTTCACGGCTCCTCACTACCCCGTGGATAGTATCACGGAGGCTGAACATTATGTGCTAACGATGAAATGCCAGAACCTGACCTTGAAGGCGGCGGTCGGCTCTGTTGTACCTCCTCGAGCTGAGGGAACTTTCCATTGCCGTCCGATTCCACATGGCTATGCTATTGTGACGATGGATGAAATAATGGAGGGATTTGAGGAGTTGGAGCTTGACTACCCTACAGGTGAAGGGGATATTCATCTGGAAAATGCTTTAAGGAGTACCTGTCTATGGAAAAAGGAGTACATCAAGCTTGCAAACTGGACACCTCAGAAGACTCAGCCGGTTGTGGCCCCTCAGCAGACTCCTCACAGTCCAGCTCAGCCGTCTGATCAGCTGCCTGAGTCGTCTCCGACGCGTGAGCTGTCTCCGGCGCGTCAGCGGACTCCGCCTCCTCCGGCGCGTCAGCGCACTCCGCCTCCTCCTCCGCCTCCTCCGGCGCATCAGCGGACTCCGCCACCTCAACAACGGCGGAAGAGAGACGCCGCCGCTACGGCGGCTAGCAATACAAGAGGCGGGAAGAAATTCAAATCTGGTCCAAGCCTCAAGGCTCTTCCAAAGTTACCATATCAGAGGACTGGCGACGAAACCGATGACATCGTGGCAGCCAAAGTGCAGGCCCATTTTGAACTGAAACCTTCACCTCCGAAGGAAACGACAGATCCGGTGAAAGCGAAGCGCACTCTGCATGCCCTTAAGCAACCACCACCGCCTCCACCGCAATCCAACTATGACCGCTATATTGAAAAGACATATGATGAAAAGCGGCGGTCGGGAAGTACTACCAGTGCTGCAAGGGAAGCAAAACAAAGAAGTGGGAAAACAATTCCCCAGCTCGGCTTACAGGAGAAGCAATCGTGCCCCCCGCTCAAGGTGTCTAGCGATATCGCTAATCATCCGGGGCTACTGCCCGGTACCACTCTTGGTGATTACGTGGGCGATGATGTACAGTTTGAAATGGTCGAGGTTGTAGAGATCTTTAGATGCGAGCACGGGAAGCCTCTCGTCAAACATGATCAGCTCCCGCATCTACCAACGATGATGCGAAGATTGCATAACTGGTACTTGGAAACCTGCCGCAAGGATGGGACCGACAGTATATTGCTGGGAATTAAAGATGAGCACGACTTCATTGGAGTTGAGGTGATGCCTGTTGAATTTGTGGAATTATTTCAGTTATTCAACCAAGATGCCCTCGACAAACAACTCATGTCTTGCTACTGTCTGTAACTATTATTTCTGTAATTAAGTCTCTAGCTCAGCTCGTTCATTGCATGTATATATAATTATCCTCACTATATTATGCAGATTGAAGATCGTCGAATGCAAAAGAGGACAAATCTATGACATTGGGTTCATTAGCCCAAATACCGTAAATGAATGGAAGGTACAAAACAGAGTTGAAGATACTGAGCAAAACTTGCTAAAATCGTTCCTTCGACATCAAAACAAAAGGAAAATACTCTTTCCTTACAACTTCAGGTGAGTGTTACTGTCTTGTGCATATTCGGTTTCGCTTACTCGAGGTTAAGTAATGTAATTGATGAGTTATGCATTCGTAGGTTCCACTTTATTCTTCTATCCATTAAGCTTGACGGGGGACTAGTAACTGTCTTAGACTCGGGATGTAAAGATCCCCAGGATTATGCGGACATGACTGCAATGCTCCAGAAGTAAGTTCAATCATTATCGCACCATATCGGCAACTTTCGTTCATTTCCTGATATCAAGTAATCATTTTCTTTGCCTAGCAGGGTTTGGAAAAAGTTCACCGGAATGGTTCCGGGTCTGCAAAAGGAGCTGCGATTTACACACCCCAAAGTAAGTAGTACTAGCTAGTTCCGCGCATCTCTCATTGATTCTAGTTTCATCAATACCATTTATCATGCTTGATTATCAGTTTGATTGAACTCTATTCTCATAAAGTGCTTGTGGCAGGAAGGCGGGAATAATTTATGTGGATACTACATTTGCGAGTTCATGCGCCACTCGACCTCTGAGCGGGGCTACTCTGACAATCAATATGAAGTACGTAAACAATATTCACAATTTTATTTTATTACCATCAATTGTGTTGAGTTTCATTCATATATATGTATTGACCTCCTTCTTTAAATTAGATGTGGCAGATGCTGGATGAACTCCTACCACATGATTGCATCCGAGCAATTCAAGAGGAATTGGCGGGTGATACGTCTCCATCGTATCTACTTTTCCAAACTCTTTTTCCCTTGTTTTGGACTCTAATTTGCATGATTTGAATGGAACTAACCCGGACTGACGCTGTTTTCAGTAGAATTGCCATGGTGTTATTTTTGTGCAGAAATAAAAGTTCTCGGAATGACCTGAAACTTCACGGAGAATATTTTTTGAATAAATAAAAAATATTGGCGAAAGAATCAACCGAGGGGGACCCACCGCCTGTCCACAAGGGTGGGGGGGGGGGGGCGTGCCCTACCCCCTGGGCATGCCCCCTGGCTTGTGGGTCCCATGAAGCTCCACCGACCTCAACTCCAACTCCATATATTCACGTTCGGGGAGAAAAAAAATCTGAGAGAAGGATTCATCGCGTTTTACGGTACAGAGCCGCCGACACCTCCTGTTCTTTTTCGGGAGGGCAGATCTGGAGTCCGTTCAGGGCTCCGGAGAGGGGAAATCGTCACCATCATCATCATCAACCATCCTCCATCACCAATTTCATGATACTCACCGCCGTGCGTGAGTAATTCCATCGTAGGCTTGCTGGACGGTGACGGGTTGGATGAGATTTATCATGTAATCGAGTTAGTTTTGTTAGGGTTTGATCCCTAGTATCCACTATGTTCTAAGATTGATGTTGCTATGACTTTTCTATGCCTAATGCTTGTCACTAGGGCCCGAGTGCCATGATTTTAGATCTGAACCTATTATGTTTTCATGAATATATATGTGTTCTTGATCCTATCTTGCAAGTTGTAGACACCTATTACGTGTTATGATCCGCATACCCCAAGGTGACAATAATTGGGATTCTTTCCAGTGATGATCGTAGTTTGAGGAGTTCATGTATTCATTAAGTGCTAATGCTTTGGTCCGGTTCTCTATTAAAAGGAGGCCTTAATATCCCTTAGTTTCCATTAGCACCCCACTGCCACGGGAGGGTAGGACAAAAGATGTCATGCAAGTTCTTTTCCATAAGCATGTATGATTATATACGGAATACATGCCTACATTATATTGATGAATTGGAGTTAGTTCTGTGTCACCCTAGGTTATAACTGTTGCATGATAAATGCCATCCGACATAATTATCCATCATTGATCCATTGCCTACGAGCTTTTCAGATATTGATCTTTGCTTCGTTACTTTTCCGTTGCCACTGTTACGATTGCCACAAAACTGCTACTGTTACTTTTGCCACCATTACCGTTACTTCCATACTACTTTACTACTAAATACTTTGCTGTAGATATTAAGTCCTTCAGGTGTGGTTGAATTGACAACTCAGCTACTAATACTTGAGAATATTCTTTGGCTCCCCTTGTGTCGAATCAATAAATTTGGGTTGAATACTCTACCCTCGAAAACTGTTGCGATCCCCTATACTTGTGGGTTATCAAGACCTTTTTCTGGCGCCGTTGCCGGGGAGCATAGCTCTATTCTCTGAGTCACTTGGGATTTATATCTGTTGATCACTATGAGGAATTTGAAAGATACTAGAACCAAGATTTTTCCCTCTACTACGAGGGGAGGTAAGGAACTGCCATCTAGCTCTGCACTTGATTCACCTTCTGTTTTGAGTAAGCTTGCGACACCTACACCTACTAGTAATTCTGATATGTCACAAGTAATTGATGGTGCCACTTCTGCTATGCATGATGCTTATGATGATACTACTGCTTTGCTTGATGATACTGTGCCACTAGGTGAATTTCTTGATGAACAACTTGCTAGGGTTAGAGAAAATGAAATTACTAAAACTGTAGATATCATTGGAACTGAAGATTATGATTCTCCCCCTAGATATGAATTACCTGTTGTACCTGAGGGTTATATTATGGATGAAGAAACTGTTAGAGACATTCTTGCTTGCAATGATAGAGAGGATCTTAAGAAACTGTTAGCTAAGCTGAAAGAAAAGTCTTTGAATGCTAGAATGCAATATGATCCTAAGTTTGCTACTTCACGTATCTTTGTTACTGATAAGAATTATGAATTCGCTGTCGATCCTGAGTTAATTACTTTGGTTGAATCTGATCCTTTCTATGGTTATGATTCTGAAACTGTTGTGGCACATCTTACTAAATTGAATGATATAGCCACCCTATTTGCTCATGAGGAAAAAATCCGCTACTATTATATTCTTAAATTGTTTCCTTTCTCGTTAAAGGGTGATGCTAAGTTATGGTTTAATTCTCTTACTCATGGTTGTGTGCGTAGTCCCCAGGATATGATTTATTACTTCTCTCAAAAATATTTCCTTGCTCATAAGAAACAAGCTGCCCTACAAGAAATATTTAACTTTGTGCAATCGGAAGAAGAGAGTCTCCCACAAGCTTGGGGGAGGCTTCTCCAATTACTTAATGCTTCGCCTGATCATCCTCTCAAGAAAAATGAAATACTTGATATCTTTTATAATGGACTAACCGATGCTTCTAGGGACCACCTAGATAGTTGTGCTAGTTGTATTTTCAGGGAACGAACTGTTGAACAAGCTGAATTGCTATTGAATAATATATTGAGTGATGATAATGATTGGACTCTTCCCAAACCAACTCCTAAGCCAATTCCGAAGAAAAGAGGTATTCTATTTCTCAGTCCTGAAGATATGCAAGAGGCAAAGAAATCTATGAAAGAAAAAGGTATTAAAGCTGAAGATGTTAAGAATTTACCGCCTATTGAAGAAATACATGGTCTTGATAACCCGACACAAGTAGTAGAGGTAAATTATCTTTATAGATTTGATGAAGGTGATATTCCTCATAATAAGTCTGCTAGTCAATGCTTGGATGAGTTTGATAATTTTATTGTTAAACAAGAAAATTTCAATGCTTATGTTAGTAGACAATTGAAACGTAATGCTCACATGCTTGATTACTTGGGTGATTATATGAGTAGAACTGTTAATGATCTTAAGCTTATTAGTAAACATGCTTCCATGGTTACAACTCAAGTAGAACAAGTACTTAAGGCTCAGGATGATTTGCTTAATGAGTTGAATAATAAGAATAATGATAATGCTGTTAGGGTTATGACTAGAGGTGGTAAAATGACCCAGGAACCTTTGTATCCTGAGGGTCATCCTAAGTGAGTTGAGCAAGACTCTCAGAGAATTAATACTGATGCACCTAGTCGTAATGAAAAGAAGAAAACGGATAGGACTTTGCATGCTTCTAGTGAACCTGTTATAGATACACCTGAGAATTCCAATGATATTTCTATTTCTGATGCTGAGACACAATCTGGTGATGAACATGAACCTAGTGATAATGTTAATGATGATGTTCATGTTGATGCTCAACCTAGTAATGATAATGATGTAGAGATTGAACCTGCTGTTGATCTTGATAACCCACAATCAAAGAATCAACGTTATGATAAGAGAGACTTTTTTGCTAGAAAACATGGTAGAGAAAGAGAACCATGGGTTCAGAAACCCATGCCCTTTCCTCCTAAGCCATCTAAGAAAAAGGATGATGAGGATTTTGAGCGCTTTGCTGAAATGATTAGACCTATCTTTTTGCGTATGCGTTCAACTGATATGCTTAAAATGCCTCCTTATGCTAAGTATATGAAAGATATTGTTACAAATAAAAGAAAGACACCTGAAGCTGAAATTTCCACCATTCTTGCTAATTACACTTTTAAGGGTAGAATACCAAAGAAACTTGGGGATCCAGGAGTACCAACTATACCATGCTCCATTAAAAGAAACTATGTTAAAACTGCTTTATGTGATCTTGGAGCCGGTGTTAGTGTTATGCCTTTCTCTTTATATCGTAGACTTGAATTGAATAAGTTGACACCTACTGAAATCTCTTTGCAAATGGCTGATAAATCAACTGCTATACCCATCGGTATTTGTGAGGATGTGCCTGTCGTGGTTGCAAACGTTACTATCTTAACGGACTTTGTTATTCTTGATATTCCCGAGGACGACAGTATGTCGATCATCCTTGGTAGACCCTTTTTGAATACTACAGGGGCTGTTATTGATTGCAATAAAGGCAATGCCACTTTTCATGTTAATGGGAATGAGCATACTGTACACTTTCCGAAGAAACAACCTCAAGTTCATAGTATCAATTCTATTGGAAAAATTTCAACTATTACTATCGGATGTTTTGAATTCCCTCTCCCTACTGTGAAAAAGAAATATGATATTCTTATTGTTGGGGACATGCATATCCCCATTGAGGTAACTTAGTGTTATTCGAAAATTCTCCGGTTTCATGTTATTCGAAAGTGGTTTGTTAATAAGACTTGATCAACCTTGTTAACGGATTCCTTTTGATGAGCATGAGATGGATGAATTTAGAAGGCACAACCTTCTGTACCCACCTCTTACTTCCTGTTATTTAGATTAAATAAAGCAAAAATAGTATTTTCTGTCTGTTTTCTGAATTATCCATGCAATAAAAAATGTTCCGAAAACAAAAGTTCTCCAAATGCCCTGAAAATTTAGTATGATTTTTTATAGAATATTTTAGAATTTTTGGCACTGAGCATGCACCAGGAGGATGCACCAGTGGGCCACAAGGGTGGAGGGCACGCCCTACCCCGCTGGGCACGCCCCCCTGCCTTGTGGGTCCCATCCAGTTATTCCAGTACCTATCCACTTCGTCTTCCTCCAGAAAAAATCATCCCGTAGCTCAAACCCGTGTTCTTGCTCATTTTGCTGCCATTTTCGATCTCCTTGTGTAAAGCTCCATTTGCAAAACTGTTTTTGGGGATTGTTCTTGGGTATGTGACTCCTCCAATGGTCCAATTAGTTTTTCTTCTAGTGCTTTATATATTGCAAATTTTTGCTGCTATAGTGACCCTGTTCTTGAGCGTGCATGTCAAATTTATATGGTCCAAAGTAGTTTTGATGCTTGATATAGCCTCTAGACACTTGTAGGAGTAGTTGCTATCAATTTTGTTGAGTTTGGTTCACTTTTATTTTGAGTCACTAAAAATTTCAGAAATCTTCAGAGAAAATGATGAGGAGATTGTTAAGAGGCTCTTCAAGTCGGGGTTCTAAAGAAAAGGAAAATGGAGAGAAGAAGAAACCCAAGTACAACCTTACTCGCACCGCGGAAGTTCGGCCGTGTGAATGGCCATGTGATGCATTCTTGGAGGCGGCCAGAATTTATGAGGATTTCTATTATTTGGCTGGGAATGCAGGCATCACCGACTTTCTCCACGATAAGTGTGATCAGTACCTCTTACTCACTAATACTTTCGTGCAAAATTTTCACTTTCATGCTAGGAGATCACCACCCACGGTAGAATTTTATTCACATGATGAGCCTAAGGAGATGACGCTTTATGACTTTTGTGAGGTTTGTAAATTACCTTATGAGGGCAGCGTCAATGAGCCATGTCCTAGAGATGTGGAAAGTTTTATTGATGAAGTTACCGTTGGGGAAGGAAGAGGAGTGTCGGGAGCGAGAGTGTCTAGTTTACATTTTCCTGTTTTACGCTATTACTCATTATTTGCTGGGAGATGTTTAATTGGTCGTGGGGAGAGTGGAGGTCTTAGTGCTCCTGACCTTGCTATTTTGCGCCATGCTTTACTTCGTGATAAAACTTTTAGTTTGGGCGCTATGATCGCTCGACGGTTGAGTTTAAACCGTATGAAGGGTCCTATCTTTGGAGGTATCTATGCCTCCCGCCTCGCTAAACGCTTCGAGATACCCATTAGGCATGATGAGGTAGAGGAGAAGCTGCTGCCCACTATATACTTAGATTATGACAGTATGGTAGCACACGATTTTATTAATAAAGATGATGACAAGAGACTCATTTATAACCTGATATTTAGCGAGAAGACTTGTCAAATTATGACCTTGCCTGCACCTTCTTTGTTCTATATTCATTCAGGTAGGTACTTCATCTTGCCCTTGGACATTTACGCATACTGGGAAGGGACGCGATCCCCAGTTCCTGAGCCAGAGCCATCACCTGATCCATATTAGGAGTCTATTTATCAGTGGGAGCCGCAGGAACTCGTCAACGAGTGGAACCCCCAGGATCCTCCTCAGTACACTGGTGAGAACTACTTTGATCCATGGGCGTAGACCAACTTAGGCCAAAAGCCTAAGCTTGGGGGAGTACATATTTCTCACCGACATTACATTCATGTTCACACATTCATTCCCGTTGTCGGTGTTCATACTTTTTCATTGTATTATCCATGTTAGTTTACTTCCTTTTTCCTGCTTTCTTCTTGTGTGTTTGAAAAACTTTGAGAAAAAAAAAATAGTTATAGTTTATTTCCCTACCATGTTTAGTTGTAGTATTAAACAAAACCCAAAAAGATTTCTCGTTCTTCTTTTGCTTGTTGGGAGCTTTCCCGTGTAAATAGTTTTTCTCGTTCCTGTTTTACTTTCTTCAGAAAAATAAAAACTCCAAAAACAGTTCAGTGTGTTTCTTTGAAATTCTTTTTTCTTTTTTTGGGGGTCGAGAGGAGAAGACCACGATGAAAATGTTGAGTGGCTCTCATATGCATTATTGTCCATCTATCGAAGAGGCCATATTACCTTGTCTTCTCCTTTGAATAAATGTTTGCAGATTCCAGCTTAGTCCAATGCACGTGCACTATTATTATTATTCACATCATTTGGTCGTGCAAGTGAAAGGCAATAATGACGATATATGATGAAATGATTGAGATGAAGAAAAGCTGGTATGAACTCGACCTATCTTGTTTTTGTAAATATGATTAGTTCATTATTCCTGATTCAGCCTATTATGAATGGAACATGTTTACAATGACAATTAGAGATTATAGTTACTCATGCCATGCTTAATTAGCTAGGAGTTTATAATGGTTTACCTTGCGTGCCAACATGCTTTTAAAATGGTTGTGATGTAGTATGATAGGATGGTATCCTCCTTTGAATGATTCAAGTGGCTTGACTTGGCACATGTTCACACATGTAGTTGAAAACAAAATCAACATAGCCTCCACGATATTTATGTTCATGGTGATTTATATCCTACTCATGCTTGCACTCAATGTTGGTTACTCTCAATGCATGATTTTGACTATTGTTGCTCTCTAGTTGGTCGCTTCCCAGTCTTTTGCTAGCCTTCACTTGCACTAAGCGGGAGTACTGCTTGTGCATCCACTTCCATAAACCCAAAGCTATTACATATGAGTCCACCATACCTTCCTATATGCGGTATTTACCTGTCGTTCCAAGTAAATTTGCATGTGCCAAACTCTAAACCTTCGAATGACAATCTGTTTTTTTATGCCCGAATCGCTCATGTAGCGACTGGGGGTTGTCAGTATCTTCCATGCTAGGTGAGTTATTCTCACGATGAGTGGACTCCGCTCATCATTCACGAGAAAATGGCTGGTAATCGGGATGCCCAGTCCCATGCTCAAATCAAATCAAAATAAATTAAAACAAAACTCCCCCAGGATTGTTGCTTGTATGGACAGTACCCGTTGTTTCGGACCAGCCGTGGAGTGTGCTTGTTGGTTGAGGGGGAGTAAAAAACTTTACCATTCTGTTTGGGAACCGCCTATAATGTATGTAGCATGGAAGATATCGGGATCTCTCGGTCGTTATGTTGACAATTGAAGCATACTGCTCAAAAATATATTCATCTCTCTTTTAAAAGCTCGAGCTCTGGCACCTCTGCAAATCCCTGCTTCCCTCTACGAAAAGCACCAGTTAGAGAGCACCACTGTCATTTGTATGATTTGCTATTAATTGATATTGAGTATGACTGTGACTGGATCTCTTTTACCATGAATTACAATGTCTAGTCAGTCCTTGATCTTCAGAGGTGCTCTGCATTTATGTTTTGCGGTCTCAGAAAGGGCTAGCGAGATACCATCTTGTTATATCATATCATGATTGTTTTGGAAAATTGTTGTCATCCGAGATTTATTATTATTACTCGCTAGTTGATTGTGCCATTGATATGAGTAAACGTGAGACCTAAATGTTATTGTGAATGTGGTTAGTTCATAATCTTTGCTGAAAACCTGAATGCTGGCTATACATATTTGCAACAACAAGATCAAACAGAGTTTGTAAAAGTTTTTCTTTATCACTTTCAGTTTGTTAACTGAATTGCTTGAGGACAAGCAATGGGTTAAGCTTAAGGGAGTTGATACGTCTCCATCGTATCTACTTTTCCAAACTCTTTTGCCCTTGTTTTGGACTCTAATTTGCATGATTTGGATGGAACTAACCCTGATTGATGCTGTTTTCAGCAGAATTGCCATGGTGTTATTTTTGTGCAGAAATAAAAGTTCTCGGAATGACCTGAAACTTCACGGAGAATATTTTTGAAATAAATAAAAAATATTGGCAAAAGAATCAACCGAGGGGGCACTACACCACGGTAGAGCTTCCGTGACACACCTATGTGTCAGCATAGGGTACCTTTGCCGACAGATAAGATGTAGCTAACATCAATGCTGACAGAAGATGAAAGAGTCGGAGGACTTGCTGTGGGCAAAGGTATTGCCGACAGTTGTTTATTTCCCGACACTTTTCCAGTCGGCATACAACCGACCTACGCTGACAGATGCTATGTCCACATATACCCTACCTACACCGACACTTTATCAGACAACATACACCCTACCTATGCCGACAGATAGCGTGTCCACATACACCCTACCTATGCCGACACTTTTTTAGCCACGTACACCATACCTATGCCAACAGATAGTCTATCAACATACACCCCACCTACGCTGACAGATATTGCCTTTGCCGACAGATAAATTGCTGGTACAGTGATGTGCAGCCAAAACAATATATACAAGCTATAAACAGATTCAATCCTTATCCTCACATCCACAAGCAGGTTCAAGATGAACACATACTGTACAACAGTGAAAATATGTTCACAAACATGCATATACATTGAACGCAAGTTGACAAACACATCAATCTTGACAAAGCATAGTTTTGACCATCTTAACAATCACCCAAAACACACCAGTCACAAAAAGATGAGCACTATTTGTTGGTATGAGAGACTTCAACTAGATGGTCCAGAACACACAAGTCTGTATCCACATGCACAAAATGCAAGCTCCAAAATAACTGAAACACCAAATGGTCTAGAAGACACATAAGATCCATGATTACAAGTTGGTTGGTCCATAAACGCTGCAAAGTTATCACGTCCATGTACACCAGTTGGCTAAGTACCTGAAATTTTTTCAAAAATTTTTGTCAAGAAAGTGGAATCAGCTCAAGCTGTTCAAAGCGCATATGTGGATTAACACATATGAGATCAATACATGGTACTATATAGAACTATGTTTCTACATAAGTTATAATTGGCTCACATGGTACTATATAGAACTATGTTCCTGTGCTTGCAGTTTTATCAACAATGAAGTCATTGACCATCTGAAATAGAGATCCTACAACCTAGTAGCTTATTTTATAGCCTATTACATCAGCATTCATTGAAGAAAAGATAACCTCTTCTGCAATATCTCTAGAGTTTCATGATTAAGAGCTACATAACCATGGATAAAAAAGGAAACCATGAGACATATATACACAAGCAATTTAGTGTTAACACATAGGCCAGCAACATTGTAAATTGCATTTTAGAACCTGTTTTTGTGCAATAGCATGTGAGCTAATTACTACTAAAACAAAAATGTACCTGGTAGCTGAGGTACCTGGCGACGTTGCCCTCCGTTCGCCACTGATTGCCCACTACAAGTCGTGGCCCTGGTTCCCAGTGAGATAGCCTTCCATCCACCATTCATTTATCTGCTGCATGTGGGCGGCCATGGTTCCCAGCGAGGTGGCCATCTGTTCTCCGCCCATTGCCCGCGCTGCATGCTGGTGGTCGTGGTTCCCGGCATAGGCGTATCAAGGTACAACACTGAATTTAAGCATAAAAAGTACATGACTGAGTCAATTTAATGGTTAAAAACCGGTCATGAGTTCCCCAACAAACATTAGCAGATCATTTCCTAATACAACCAGTGAGCCACAGTTACAGCGGCGAGGCTGGTAGTAGTGAATTTAAATTACACATGACGCAATCACAAGACAAACTGAGTCATTTAGTTGCAAACTACCCTCTACACTTTGAAATAAGCCATTTGGGGTGCAGAGACTTACTTGCAGGACAAAGAGCTTGGTGTTCAAGTTGTGCAGAATGTGGACTGATTGCAGACACATGTCAAGGTTGTTCTGTAGATCCCACCCACAGTATCAGATCAGCTAAAACAAAGCCGCCCAAATTCAGTCCAGGGAGTTAAAAGTAGGCACATAAACCATAGCAGTAGTATAAGGGGCTCATGGAGAGTAAGAAGAAGAACCAGTGCCTATTAAGTTCCAAGTGGACTCTCTGCGCATTGACTGAAAATAGCTCATGTGCCAAGATAGTAAGCTGATACATATTTATATTGTTTGTGATAAACTGAACCTTCATTTCTCAGGCCTAGTTTAAGATAATTCGATGACCAGAATGTATTAGTATTCCCACTAAAACGTCTCATGAGAAAAAAAGTGGAAATCAGAAAGCACCAGCACTGCAAGATGATGGATTGGTTGAATTGGTAAACAAAAAGGAAACCCTCGAGAAGCATCAGGATGGCAAAATGATGGATCCATCCATTCCATTTGCTCACTTACCACGGCATATCCTCAAATGGCTTGTATAAGATCAGTGAGGGCCCACCGGTGCTAGCGGCATGCCTCTAGAACAAGCTGAAAATAAAACAACAAAGCTTATCATCATATTATTGTATGCCAGTGATCAAACTTGCATGGATCCACATACTGAATCAAAAGGTTTAGAGCGTTATGCTTTTGTTCTGCTATTCAGATTGGCCAAACACATGGGAACGACCATAGTTAATTATGTCAACACATGGGAACGACCTGGTCAAGAGGGAATTGTCATTTTAGCATGTGGAGAACGATTAATTATGCCAACACGACCATAGTTAAACACTTAACAACGCTGGACAGCCTTTAGAACAAAAAACTGGACAAGAATGATCTATACTTCAGTTAACAAATGGTTTTGTTTCTTTGTTTCCAGTTCAAATAAAATTACCTACAAATATGTTGTTTGCCAGGAACAAGCAGCTCTAGAGTCCGAAAATAAGAGCTGGTCACAGTTTACACTGTCTTACTACAAATATCATTCATTAACTGAAGCATAACAGACTAATTCAAAGAGGGTTTTGATCTAGATTTTCACAGCGAAGTAAGAAGCATCTTTATCGATAAATAATAATCATTTTCACATAGAACTCATAACCATTTTCACAGAGAAATAAATGCATTAATGGTGTGCAATGATAACAATAGTGCAGCAGCATTAGAGTCACACCAAATCCATAACAGAGTACCTGAAAATTTTCAGATCCATAGCATTTTTAGAGAAATAAAGCATCACATAACAGACTAGAGCTTGTCAGACCAAACTAATAGATACAACCAACTAGGCAGGCATATGAGAATGGCAGAAGATAATTTTCCTGGGATGCACCCATGGTTTTAAATAGCGGATAGCGGGCTGGTAGCGGATTGGGGTCCGCGTAGCGGAATGCGGATAGCGGGCGATATTGCGGGCGCTATGTCCGCATAGCGGATTTGTAAAAGCACTAGATTATTGGTTATATTTCTAGATCCTTAACAAAAAGTACCAATATTTAATTTGAGCAATAGCGGACGCTATTGCGCTAGCGCTATTGCGGACGCAATAGCGGATGCTATCTCCGCTATTTGAAACTATGGTGACGCAACATAGCACAAATTGCTGTTGGTGACAACAGACGAAGTTTGCAGAAACCTTTTGAAGGAAATATGCCCTAGAGGCAATAATAAAGTTGTTATTTATATTTCCTTATATCATGATAAATGTTTATTATTCATGCTAGAATTGTATTAACCGGAAACTTGATACATGTGTGAATACATAGATAAAACACAGTGTCCCTAGTATGCCTCTACTTGACTAGCTCATTCATTAAAGATGGTTAAAGTTTCCTGACCATAGACATGTGTTGTCATTTAATGAATGGGATCACATCATTAGAGAATGATGTGATGGACAAGACCCATCCGTTAGCTTAGCATAATGATCGTTAAGTTTTATTGCTATTGCTTTCTTCATGACTTATACATATTCCTCTGACTATGAGATTATGCAACTCCTGAATACCGGAGGAACACCTTGTGTGCTATCAAACGTCACAATGTAACTGGGTGATTATAAAGATGCTCTACAGGTGTCTCCGAAGGTGTTTGTTGGGTTGGCATAGATCGAGACTAGGATTTGTCACTCCGAGTATCGGAGAGGTATCTCTGGGCCCTCTCGGTAATGCACATCACTATAAGCCTTGCAAGCAATGTGACTAATGAGTTAGTTACGGGATGATGCATTACAGAACGAGTAAAGAGACTTGCCGGTAACGAGATTGAACTAGGTATGAAGATACCGACGATCGAATCTCGGGCAAGTAACATACCGATGACAAAGGGAATAACGTATGTTGTCATTACGGTTTGACCGATAAAGATCTTCGTAGAATATGTAGGAACCAATATGAGCATCCAGGTTCCACTGTTGGTTATTGATCGGAGATGTGTCTCGGTCATGTCTACATAGTTCTCGAACCCGTAGGGTCCGCACGCTTAACGTTCGATGACGATTTGTATTATGAGTTATGTGTTTTGGTGACCGAAGATTGTTCGGAGTCCCGGATGAGATCACGGACATGATGAGGAGTCTCAAAATGGTTGAGAGGTAAAGATTGATATATTGGAAGGTTATATTCGGACACGGGAATAGTTCCGGATCGTTTCGGGTATTTTTCGGAGTACCGGGAGGTTACCGGAACCCCCCGGGAGAGTTAATGGGCCTCATGGGCCATAGGGAAGAGGCGAGGCAGCCCACAAGGGGTGGCTGCGCCCCCTCCCAAGGGGAGTCCGAATTGGACTAGGGGAGGTGGCGCGCCCCCCTTTCCTTCTCCTCTTCTCTCTCCCTTTCCCCCTTTCCCACTCCGGAAAAGGAAGGGGGAATCCTACTAGGACTGGGAGTCCTAGTAGGACTCCCCCCCATGGCGCACTCCCCTTGGTGGCTGGCCTCCTCCTCCCCTCCTTTATATACGGGGGCAGGGGGGCACCCTAGAACACATCAGTTATTGTCTTAGCCGTGTGCGGTGCCCCCCTCCACAGTTTACTCCTCCAGTCATAGCGTCAGAGTGCTTAGGCGAAGCCCTGCATGGATCACATCTCCAACACCATCGCCACGCCATCGTGCTGACGGAACTCTCCCTCGACCCTCTGCTGGATCAAGAGTTCGAGGGACGTCATCGAGCTGAACGTGTGCTGAACACGGAGGTGCCGTACGTTCGGTGCTTGGATCGGTTGGATCGTGAAGACATTCGACTACATCAACCGCGTTAACCTAACGCTTCCGCTTTCGGTCTACGAGGGTACGTGGACACACTGTCCCCTCTCGTTGCTATGCATCTCCTAGAAAGATCTTGCGTGAGCGTAGGAAATTTTTTGAAATTGCATGCTACATTACCCACACCTTTCATGAGACATCGCGCCATTGGTGGTGGCGTCGCCGAGCTTGTTGGAGACGAGATTTTTTCCTGAGGTAGAGGAGGGCACTGACTTGGTCCTTCGTGAGGGCTAGTGGTGGTTATTGAAGGTCCCGACGGACGGAGCTGTCCTTGGCCACGGCACTGGGGAAGGCATGACTGGACGGGGTTAGGGGATCTGGGATATGCTCACTGCCGTCGATGGAGACTCAGGCCAGCAAAGATTCCCATGTGGTGGCAGCGAAGGGGCCGGGAAAGGCAGGCGATGGAGGGGGTCGGGAGCTCGGGGCTATGGGTGCCGGTGGTGGCAGGGACGGGTCCGGACGGAGACCCCGAGGACGGCGGCGGCGGAAATTGTGGGCAGGGGCGGGTAGGGTAGGGTAGGGTTCACGCGAGTGGATGTGAGGCTACGGGATTGTTTGGGGGTACTTGGCCAGGTGAGGTGAAAACTGGGCAGGCCGCAGTGAAAAGTTTGGGCTCTCGCGCCTAATTCACGCGGCAATTTTTTGGCCTTTCGTTGTTTGACACGTGTCCACATACGCCAACACTTAATCTGTGTCCATACACCCTACCTACGCCGACACTTAATCTGTCGTTAAGTACATACCTACGCCGACTGAAAAACTATTAGGGCGCGCACATCTCCCGACAGATGATATGCCACTAAGTGGTTGCCGACATATACATTGTTGTTGTGTGATTTCTGACACATAGTTTGTCTATAATGATGTACATTGTCCGACCGATTATCTGATTACAAAGCTTCAGAGCTACGCCGACAGTTCTCCTGTAGAGATTTATAGACCTTTGCCCACAGAAGTGTGTCACCTAAGTTCTACCGTGGTGTAGTGGGGGCCCACCGCCTGTCCACAAGGGTGGGGGGCGCGCCCTAACCCCTGGGAGTGCCCCCTGGCTTGTGGGTCCCACGAAGCTCCACCGACCTCAACTCCAACTCCATATATTCACGTTCGGGGAGAAAAAAATCAGAGAGAAGGATTCATCGCGTTTTACGATACGGAGCCGCCACCGCCTCCTGTTCTTCCTCGGGAGGGCAGATCTGGAGTCCGTTCAGGGTTCTGGAGAGGGGAAATCGTCACCATCATCATCAACCATCCTCCATCACCAATTTCATGATACTCACCGCTGTGCGTGAGTAATTCCATCATAGGCTTGCTGGACAGTGATGGGTTGGATGAGATTTATCATGTAATCGAGTTAGTTTTGTTAGGGTTTGATCCCTAGTATCCACTATATTCTAAGATTGATGTTGCTATGACTTTGCTATGCCTAATGCTTGTCACTATGGCCCGGGTGCCATGATTTCAGATCTGAACCTATTATGTTTTCAAGAATATATATGTGTTCTTGATCCTATCTTGCAAGTTATAGACACCTATTACGTGTTATGATCCGCATACCCCAAGGTGACAATAATTGGGATTCTTTCCGGTGATGACCGTAGTTTGAGGAGTTCATGTATTCATTAAGTGCTAATGCTTTGGTCCGGTTCTCTATTAAAAGGAGGCCTTAATATCCCTTAGTTTCCATTAGGACCCCGCTGCCATGGGAGGGTAGGACAAAATATGTCATGCAAGTTCTTTTCCATAAGCACGTATGATTACATACGGAATACATGCCTACATTATATTGATGAATTGGAGCTAGTTCTGTGTCACCCTAGGTTAATTATAACTGTTGCATGATGAATGCCATCCGACATAGTTATCCATCATCGATCCATTGCCTACAAGGTTTTCACATATTGATCTTTGCTTCGTTACTTTTCCGTTGCCACTGTTACGATTGCTACAAAACTGCTATTGTTACTTTTGCCACCGTTACCGTTACTTCCATACTACTTTGCTACTAAATACTTTGCTGCAGATATTAAGTCTTTCAGGTGTGGTTGAATTGACAACTCAGCTGCTAATACTTGAGAATATTCTTTGGCTCCCCTTGTGTCGAATCAAAAAATTTGGGTTGAATAATTTACCCTCGAAAACTATTGCGATCCCCTATACTTGTGGATTATCAGCGGGATTCTTTCTTGATCACGTCATACATAAAGACGGAGAATACCATACGGAAATTCAATGGGAGTTTGGAGCTTGATGGTGTCAGGGATGTTATATTGTATGTATGTAGTAGCGTCGGATAGATATACGAAAACTTGTTGTTCGACCCAGCACGGAGAAAGAGAGGTCACTTCTCTCTATATATGTTCATGATCACGATGTTGTGTAATTAATGGTTCCTTCATTTGCTTACTAGCTAGCGTCAAGTTCTCTCTATATGTAGTAGCTACCGTCGACCAAGCACGGATAAAGAGAGGTCACTTCTCTCTATATGTAGTAGCTAGCTAACACAATATGAAACCCCTAATACCCTCCAAAACCCCTAAACCCCCCCCTTTAAAAAAAACAAAAACCCCAGTGCCTGCGAGCTGCTGACGCGTGGCTGCCTTTTGGTCCTGGTTGGTGTTACCAACCGGGACTAAAGTTCCTCCTGCCTGGGTGCCCCACATCGGCCATGTGGAGCACCTTTGGTCCCGGTTCGTAAGCCAACCGAGACTAAAGGTTTTGGGTATTAGTCCCGTTTGTTTTGTCCCGGTTTAAGAACCGGGACTAAAGGCCCTCTGGAACCGGGTTTAATGCCCTATTTTCCACTAGTGCATGGTCGTCACCTTGGAGCTGCCATGGCCGTCACCTTGGAGCTGCCATGGCTGTCACCACAAATGGCCGCTCAGTGTTGCAACCAGCGATGGTTTTTGTTGGAACCGCCTACACCAATTGATGCCATGACCGTCACCTTGGAGATGCCATGGCCGTCACCTTGGAGCTGCCATGACCGTCTCCATAGATGGCCGCTCAGTGTTGCAACCAGCGATGGTGTTTGCTGGAACCACCTATACCAATTGCTGGAAACATGAGGTCGAAAGCCGCCAAAGCTGCATACAGCATTTTTTTGCTACATATGACATCGTTTTTTGCTGGAAGCGGCACGGGCATCGGCCATGACCGTCGGCACGGCGGAGCTGTAACCACGCGGAAAAATGCTACAACCGACGCACCAATTTGCTACGACCGACATTTTTTTGCTGGAACCACTCAAGTGTCGATGTAGCGGAGCTGCATCCAGCAACATAATTTGCTACATCCATGCATCGTTTTTGCTGGAACCAGCACGAGCTTGCCATGGTCGCACGGGGCTCGTTGCCATGACCACGCCGGCGGACGATGTTGCCATGACCACGTCGGCAGCACTACAACGACCACGCGGTGCTCAGGACGGCGGCGTCTCTGTGCTGCATCGGGGCGCAGAAGGCCTACTAGCAATGACGACGACCTGCTTTGAAGGACACAACAGGGCTGCTGGTGATGGCGGCCTAATGGCGATGACGGCGACCATGCGATGCTCCGGATGGCGGCCAGGGCGACGGGCGCGGGTGGTGTCACTGGCTGGCAAGCGCGGACAGCCAAGGACGAGCGTGGCCGGCGGCGCGCGGAATCGGCCATGGACAGAAGGTACTAGTCAACGCGAGATGCATGGGGTCTGTGAGAAATCAACGGTTGGAGGTTGCGTAATCATATGGTTGCGGGCAGACCGGCTCAAATTTGGGCCGGCACACCGGCGCGTAGCACGCGCCCTAACTAAACAGCAAACAGATGAACTGATCAGACCAACCGGTAAGTATACAAATGCAGCATGGGGAGAAGGAAAGGGAGCATCGCCACCAGAACAAACACCCACGATCCGCGCGACTTAGAGCAAGTATAATAGTTTGACGTAAGCGGGCTCTAAGGATTTAAATATTATATTGTTGCTTAGTTGGAAGAGAGAGAAGAGGAGAGAGAAAAGAAGCGGGTCGTAGACTTACAGCCGGCTGTAGCACGAGCTCCAAGATACTTGTGAGAGTGGATGGTGGGTCATATGTTGATAAAGTAGTACTGTCTTATAGGTAACTATTATACGTGTTGGCTATTATGTTGGCTATAGATGACATGGCAACATGATATAGCCAACAGTTGACTGTATTATTAACCATGCTCTTAGCGTGCATTGCAAATGCACTAGCTTAGCTAGGCACTCTAGCTAGTTTTGTTTAGGGAGATGTGGCTGCTAATATAACACGATCTCATCGGACCAAGCAAAGCAAGCACTAGACAGCCCGCACGCACCAAGCTTGTCGTACCCCCGCACTCTCGCCCCGAGTTCCCAGGCGCATACAGCCGGCAGAAAACACATATTTGACCTGTTGGCGAAATCAATTCACGATCTGAACTGTCTTTGAAAAAATTTCACAAACTGACTGTTTTGAGTGGCGCCTGACAGTCGGGCGCTGCACTACACTATGAAGCACCTTGGTCTTAGGTGCCGCCCGCCCGCCAGCGTGGCAGCCCGGGGCCAGGCGCGGCCCCATAGCTAGCCGTGCAGCGCCTAAGCGCTAGGCGCCACACAGTATAATGTGCAGCGCCTAGCGCTTAGGCGCTGCACATTGACTTAAGGCGCATCGGGCCAGCCCTCCCCAGGCAGTTCTTCCCTCTCCTAGGCAGTTGCTCTCTGTCAACAGAGAGCAGCGGCGGCGCCCCCTTCGATCCCCCCCCACACCCCTCTCAGATCTGAAGATTTCAGCCATGGAATCGATCTCTAATCCCTCCTACTAGGTAAACTCCTCTGTTCCCTTTCTTTTCCTCCGTAAATTCGTTGCCATTTTAGAGATTTGTCCAAGATTGGGTGGAACCCTTGATTTGCTTGGTTTGGATCTTTATTTGTCCAAGATTGGGTGTTGTGATGTAGGATGTGTAGTCATAGTGGTACTACCCTAGTATTGTTCATTAGTTCACAATATATGATTCTTTTTAGTGAAACCCTAGATTGTTTAGTTTTTTTAGATATATATGAGATGCCTAGTTTTGTAGATAATTATGAGATGTTGAGTTTTGTAGCTATATATGAGATGTTGAGTTTTTTTAGATATATATGAGATGTTGAGTTTTTTTAGATACATATGACATAGGAGATATATATGAGAATTTTTCAAATGAGTATTGTAAATCATTTATTCATTGTGTGAGAAGGAGATGTTGAGATTCTTGTAGATGAATACATATGAGATGTTTAGATGAACACATATGAGATGTTTAGTGTATACCGATATTTGAGATGAACTCATATATGTTTATTGTTTGAACTTTGTAAGGATGGTTTGCCTTCTCGACGATGCCTATGACACACGACACCGGGCCTACATGATGCGCGAGAAGGGGAAGGTAATAATGAGTAATCTAAATATTTTGCAAATTTACCTTTAGTTGAAATTGACATGCCCTAAGATTTGTCATTACTTGTTTTTTGCAGAAGCTTGAACCTCTGAAGATTCGGTATCACGGGGTCTCTAGTGCTGCCATGCCCTACGATGAGCGGTACACACCCTACATCCAGCAGGCAGGACACCTCCCGTGGATTCAGTTGGTCAGCCGGTCCACGCCGAACCTCAACGCTCCACTAGTGTCCTCTCTTGCTGATCGGTGGTGGCCGGAGATGCACAGTTTCCATCTTCGGACTGGGGAGATGACCGTGACGCTCTAGGATGTCTCCTTGATCACTGGTCTTCCTATCGACGGGATGCCTCTTTGTATGAGCACCGATTCTGATGGGTGGCGCCAGCAGATGATTGTTGTTATCGGTATGGCTCCTACCGAGGCTGAGGCTGAGACTGATGTAGAGGAGGGACAAGAGAAGAAGAAGAAGGAAAGGAAAGCAGCCGAAGATGCTTTCATGTGGATTCAAGCAAACTATGAGCATTGCCCTGCGGATGCCACTGATGATGTGATCCAAACACATGCTCGTGTCTATATGTGGTACGTTATCTCGAGGACTTTGTTTCCTGACGCCACAGGCAAGAACGGTCCATGGATATGGCTGAAGGCGTTGACCGTCTTCGATAGCAGATGGAGCTAGGGTTCAGTGACTCTTGCCTACTTGTACCGACAGGTAGTTGGTTTGTTTTGTTATCAATTCATTTCTTCATTAGCAATGCAACCTTGCTGTCAAGTTAACATTGTTTTCTTTTATATGCAGCTGGACGATGCGTGTTGCAGGATCACAGATAGTGCATGCATTGGTGGTAATCTGCTTCTACTTTCTGTATGGAGCTGGGAGCGTCTGCCTGTTGGACGCCCGAAGAGCGTCAAGTTTAATCCTTGGGATGAAGATGACGAATTACGGCACCCCACTTGGGCTTACAAGTGGGATGTGGTATCCGAGATGACGAACGATGTCAATCTCATGTACCAAAAGTACATCGCCGAGTTGGACACGATTACGCCTGAGCGGTGACGAGGACATTACATCAGTCATTTCTCATGCTTGCCTGAAAACTTGTCATCAATGTTGCGTTGTTGTCCTATTTCATAGGTGCAATGGTAGCCATATGGCGCCAATGACACAGTAGGGTTCACCGATGAGTTTGTCGTCAACCCGATGTGCTTGCGGGATAGGGATCTTTGGCTTATGCGGTGCCCACTGATATGCAACTGGGCGGTTGAGCTTCATTTGCCACATCGCGTGTATCGTCAGTTTGGTCTGTTCCAGCCTCACCCACCGGAATGGGTGGACATGGACAAAGCACTTCATAGGTAAGAGAGCATGAACCGTATTGACTTAGCATCGCCACTCCTTTTTTATTGTGCTAATGTTTGGTTTTCTACCATGCAGGTTAGACAGGAGAAGGCAGCGGAAGATAAAGGATTGGGACAAGCATCATTCATCGTATGTTACTCGTTTCCATCTTAGTGTGGAGCAAGCTCGTAACAGTGCACGCGCCCAGCTTCGTGAGCTTAGCTCACTTGCTTTCGATAAGTACCTATGATGGTTTCTTGAAAATGCTCGAGTTGAGATATGCCCGCCGGCATACAATGATGATATTCTTGAAGATCCCGCAAACTTTGATGATCTATCGAAGCAGCAGTACAACAAAAGGTCAGGGAAGGGGTAGGAGTCCCTGCTGTTCCGGTGATTAACTATGTGGTAAAGTGTTCCCTTCTTTACTTTCCCGTTGGCCGTATTACACATGTTTGAATGGCTAACGTGTTACTTCGTTCTCATCTGCGGCGCAACCAGATCGAGAAAGCAGCTGATGAAAGCCAGTCTATTCTGGAGAAGACACTGGTTGGAGAAGGCAATGATGAAGGTCCACTATGAAAATTACTCAAGGTACATATCGCACTCAGGTGTCCATGTTACATATGTTGCAGAGTTTGGTATCTTATACACTTGTTCATGTTACAGCGTCAGGCCAAGAAGTTAAGGCAGTTATCGAACCTTCTCAATTGCCGTGACCCAGAATATGATGAACCATCTGCCTCCAGGTCTGGTAAACCATCAGACCCCTTATCTCACCATCAGGGGGACGATGTGACTTCCTCATATGCTTATGTGGATGATGAGGGTGCGGTCACCCAAGAGGTATGACTAATCTTTTAGATGTAATTCTCACTTGATTACGATGCCGGTCTTTACCATATAGTTTGATTGTGTGATAGGTTGATGAACTTGATGATAGCATTACTTTGGCGGACGCTCAAGTTCGGTCCGCATACATGTTGAAGCGTAGGCAGCCCATACGCCGGTTCACGCCCACCGACTTTGACAACAGAGGCAACCCAAAAGTGGTCGTACGGAGCTCGTAGATGGCGAGCTTGGATGCTGAGGCGGAGGAGGAATTGGAGGAAGAGGAGGCTCCTCCTGCCAGGAGGAAGAAGATAACCACCAGGCGTGGCCGCAGGAACACGCGCGGAAGGCATTAGTCGTTGTCGTTTTTATTATGAAACTGAACTTGTCGTCATTTCATTAGGTTGATGAACTTGTGAGGTTATGAGATATGTTGGTGAACTCTTAGTAGTGTGCTACTTGTGTTTGCGAACTTGTAATAATGTTTGAATTGTCTTAAATGATGAACTCATCGGCATATTACTTGTGTTTGTTCAAATTGCTGTGAAGTTCAAGTTATTGTAAGTGCTGTGATGTTCAAGTGAATTGAAATTGCTGTCAACGACTTCTGTATTTGCAGTTTTGCAGTTAACAGTACTGCAGCGCCTAGTGGTCAGGTGCTGCACTATACTGTGCAGCGCCCAAGAGTCAGGCGTCACAAAGTATAGTGCAGCGACTGATGCCTAGGGGAGCAGCCGTGTCCAGAGGTGCAACGCCTAAGGGAGGGGCGCTACACTATGCAGCGCAGCGCCTTTCGCTTAGGCACTGCACACCTAGACACGGCTGACCAGAGAGCAACAGAAGCATTCCAGTAGGTTTTTGGTTCAAAAAATTTCTAAGTCTGTTTGCAGCGCCCAGGTCTCAGGCGCTGCACTAGACAGTGCAACGCCTTAGGACTGGGCGCTGCACTGTGTAGTGCAGCGCCTGACACAAAGGCGTTGCACACTGACTTAGAGAATTTTTGCCCCAAAAACCTACTGGAATGCGTTCTGTTGCTCTCTGGACAGTCATGTCCAGATGTGCAGCGCCTAAGGGAGAGGTGCTGCACTGTCGCTGCACATCTGGACATGACTGTCCAGAGAGCAACAGAATGCTCTACCACAACCCAGGCCTAGGCCATCACCTTGGCCTCTACCACCAACACGGCCTAGACCACTACCACGGCCTAGACCACCACCATGGCCTCTACCACCACCACCACGGCCTCTACCACCACCACGGCCAAGACCATCACCACGGCCTCTACCATCACCACAGCCTCTACCACCACCATGGCCAAGACCATCGCCAAAGCCTCTTCTAAGACCTAGTTGACTCCCTCTTTGTTGCCTAGTTCCTCGTTGGCTTGCTTGATTTGATTAGTTTGGCACTTGGGCACTTGTTTGGCTTGGTTGGCTACTATTTGGTTGACTTGGTTGGATACCATTTGCTTGGCTTGTGCTTGCATCATTTTTCTTTGATCTCTTTCTTGGTTTGCTACAATTTCTTGTGTTGTGTCCCCCATCATTGCACTCCCCACAACGAGATTGCTCACGAGGCTCTTGGAATTGGCCGGTGCCGGATTCTCGACCGCCACCACGGCCCCATCCGTCCATGTCACCTCTAAGACGCTTTGTCTTACGTCTGCCCCGTCGAATGACCTTCAATTCCGGGTCGGGCCAAAGTTGAACTCCATGATACTCCGGCCATTGTGATTGGTCCATGTATGGCTGAAACCGGGGAGCCCATGTATTCTTTACCGTCATGATTGAGAACTCGGACTCCTACACGGTAAGAGGGTGATTGACGTCCACATTCCTAACACGAGATGCGTTTAACAAGTGTGAGCATGGGAGATGAAGGAACGATGGCCTCCTGCAAGTGCAATCACACCGTGTTAGGGAGACCTTGAAAGCCCGGTCTCCGTGTTGGTGGCCATCGTTTGTGGTTCCTCCAGGCTCTTTCACTTCATACATCCAATCGTTGTCGTCATATAGTATAGCTTCTTGGGAGTCTGCCTTCCGTGATTGAAATTCCAACCATTCTTCAACCTTTGGTGGGAAATTGTACTTGTGCATTTCCTTGTTCTCACCAGCAATCTACTTATCCGTCTCCATTGAGTACTTTAAAAAGTACGCATTCATCTTGTCAAATGTGTATTGAACTATTGCCGTCACGGGTAATGCACGCACACCCTTGAGCACCTTATTGAAGCATTTGCCATGTTGCTTGTCATTTGACCGTACCTCCGGCCATCTTCATCGAAAGCACATGCCCACTTATTCCTTTCTACAATGTTCTTATTGAGAAAGTCAAGACCACCGGGATCAAGTTTCTTGTGTGTGAGCAATGCATTGTAAAAGTTGGCGAACCGCTTGTCGGAGAAAGCGAGACAACAATCTTGAAGATCATCGGCCAACTCATTGATACCACATGCCCCATGCACCATCGATGGTGCAACTTTGCATGTCCGGGAATGTCAACCACCACCACGTTTAGAATTCCTGGATGGCGATCTGATATGACACAAATTTCTCTTTTAGCCGGTAATACCCTGGTTCTCAATTGACGCAAGAACCACTCCCAGTTATCATTGTTCTCCACCTCAACCAAAGCGAAAGCCAAAGGCAACACCCGGTTATTGGCATCACTTGCTATTGCAACCAATATAGTGCCCTTGTATTGTCTGGTCAAGAACATGCCATCAATGGCGATGACGGGCCGACAATGCTCAAAAGCCCTCACACATTGCTCAAAGGCCCAAAATGCACGGCCAAATACTCGGACGGTCCTCCCGTTGTGAATCAATGTTTGGTGCCCATGAGGCTCGATCACGTGAACCATGCCTGGGTTTGTGGCGACCATAGCTAAGAACAACCTAGGGAGTCGGTTGTATGCTTCCTCCCAATTGCCATACAACATCTTGAATGCGGCTTGCTTCGCCTTCCATGCCTTGCCGTACTTCACCTTGTAATGAAAGATGGCTTTCACAAGGTCAATGACACTCTTAATGCTCATTGTTGGAAGTGTGGATATTTGGTTGGAAAACCTGTAAGCGATGAACTCGGACGTGTGTTGTTTGTGTTCTTGGGACACAAGCTTGCCATCCGCATTCTTGTGTCGGCACATGTGACTTGGTACACAACTCACTATGCGCCAAGTGGGACCTCCTTTCCATGGCCTTGCACGCACAATCCATGGACATCTTGGCACTTCACATTTAACCGTGTAACGCACATTGACGTCCGAGTTGGCCACTCTATGTGGACGATAATGCGTAACCGAGTAGTTGCCGAGCCACATCTTCATTTCCAAGAAGGATCCAAACTCACAACCGGGATATATCCCGTTCTTGCCGTCTTCCAAATCACGGTGAGAACTTGGCCTAGCTTCAAGAGATATACATTTGCCACCATCTACAATGGCTTCATCTGCGAGACTAAGATCCTTGAACAATGGTGTCTTGTGATCCCGCCGGAATAGCTTCTTAAATGCTTCGGCCTCCTTCGCCGTGAACCCCTCCTCATCAACTTCTTCATCGGGACCATCGTCATCCGAGTCCGATGCATATGAACGGAAAAAAGGGATGGATTGGTCCATTGTCTCTTGCACATGATATTTGTCGAGATCACCCACATTGTTGTCGTGGAGATCAAATTCGTTGTCATCCTCCTCGTACTCATCATTCTCCTCTTGAAAAGCTTCATTTTGGTTGTTTAAAATTGGGCTCAATGTTGGCCAAACTTGTTGCGTCAAATGAGGTTCACTCATTTGTTCTTGGTTCATGGGTGGGGGAGTACTAGCAACCAACGGGGAGGGGTTCCGGTTCAAGTCCAAATGCAAACTAGACTCAACCTTCTTGGAGGCAAGGAATTCAAGAGCCATGTCTAGAGATTCGGCAACCGTCTCCTTGTATGCGACCCAACGTTGCTCGGAGTTCACACGCATTGTCTTCCAATGGATGTGCATTCCAAAACCAACATTATGCCTTCCCTCCAACTCAACAACGTCACTTGGGTCCATCCAATTCAAATCCTTCCTCACTTGTTCCAAGACATCCGCATAGCTAGGACTACTCTCAAACACCATGTCAAGCTCATCTGGGTCCCGCTCAACATTGCCTTTCAAAAAGGCCTCTTTATCCACATGATGAAGATAAACACATGTCCTTCCCATCCCTAAAATAATCAAAAACACACATGTATCCAATAAGTACTTAACCGAATATTTGCACAAAACACATAAGCCCTAACATAGATATGAAACAATAACCCTAACCCCCACTTAACAATAACCACAACCCTAACCATAGCATAACCCTAACCCCAACATAACAACACACATAACCCTAACCCTAGCATAGTAGGAAGCCTAACCCTAGCAAATTGGCAAAGAAACATAACATGTTTCAACACAAATTTCCAAATCCAAGCAACAACTAGGGTTTCCCCAAACTAGCAAGATTTGAGCAAATGTGACAATTCCTATGGATGAAAACGAGGGGATCGGAGGAGATTACCTTTAGGGAGGGGTTGGCTTCGAAATCCACGGACAAATACTCCGGATTTGCAAGATTTGAGAAGGATTTGAGAGGGGGGAGAGGGGAAGAGAGGGGGGCGCTTAGCTTCGGGTGTGGGTGGGGTGGGGGTGGGTGGGGTGGGGGCAGCCTAAGTGACACACAGACAGTGCAGCGCCTAAGGGCTGGGCGCTGCACATTACATTTGTGGCGCCTAGCACTTAGGCGCTGCAGATTACATGTGTGGCGCTTATCTCTTAGGCGCTGCAGGGCTGGATATCGGGCCGCGCTTGGCCCCCGGCTGCCACGTTGGCCCGGTGTGTGGCGCCTAAGAGCCAGGCGCTGCACAGTATAGTGTGGCACCTAGCTGTCAGGCGCCGCACAAAACGGTCAGTTTGTGAATTTTTTTAATAGGGCAGTTCAGATCGTGAATTGATTTCGCCAACAGGTCAAATATGTGTTTTTTGCCCATACAGCCAGCCACACGACCACAACTTAGCCAAGCCCAAGGAGTGGCCGGCTCTGCTTGGAGACGAGCCGAGCCGAGAGGGAGGAGAGGAGAGCCGGACCGGGTCAAGACAGATCCAGGAAGAGCAGCGGGCATGCACCGATCCACGGTGGCTGGCTATGATGAGCGGGTGGCGCAGAAGGGGAAAGTATTTATCGCCTTTATTTAGGTGTATGGGCACTACTCTGCGTCGGCGCACCGGCGCAACAATTCGGCCGGTCGACCCAGGACCGTACGATTCCACATGCGCAAACGCCCGGGATCTGCTTCGCCTGTTGATTCCTTGTCTCATCCACAGATGGATAATCCCCCCTCCCCACCTCCTCCGCGCTGCCATGGCTCGCCATATACAAGCTGCCACCCATCGGCGTCCTGGGATCTGCTTCGCCTGTTGATTCCTCGTCTCATCCACAAACGGAAAATCCCCCCCCCCCCCCCCCACCTCCTCCACCCTGCCATTCATGCAGTCGATTTCCAACGCCATCCACTTGTTGGATGCAATTCCATCAAAGCCTAATGCAGCTTGCCGTCAATTCGGTTCCACCAAGAGACCATCAAATCACAGCGTCACGGTCCTCCCGGCTCACCGTCGTCAATAAATCGTAGCACTGCCTTCCAGCAAAAAAAAGATCTATGCACTAAGAAATCCAAGAAAAGTCAGTTGAAGCAAAAACATAAGCCGGTTCCAGCAAAAAATTTGCAGGTTCCAGCAAAACCATGGATCGTCGTCTTCAGGTCGTAGCAAAACTTTTGGCCGGTCGTAGCAAAACCAAAAGGTAGTTCCAGCAAATCGCCACCATGGTTGCAGCACCCTCAGCAGCGTGGTTCACCATCGGCGGTTGCCGGCTTCCAGTATCTTGCCGCCAAGGTTGCAACATCTGACGTCGCGGTTCCAGCTTCCAGCAATTACGGTTGCAGCACCCACCAGCGCGTTGTCACCGCTAGATGCTTCTGATGCACGAGTCACAATAAATATCGCGGGATGCCGGTTCCAGCATCACGACATGCTGGTTCCAACATATCTGGTTGCTGGTTCCAGCACCGTCGCATCCCCTCGTCGCCGTTGTAGCTCGCGGGTGCCGCAATTGAATCTGTTTCGTTTGCTGGTTGCAGCTCCATCTGCGGGTGGTTCCAGCATTTCCTCTCACCGGTCGCAGCTTTCGCGCTGATGGGTTGCAGCTCCTTGTGCATCGCCAATTGGGAGATGGCGGTTGCTGGCGGCGTATCGTGGTGGCGGTGGTGTGCCGTATGGCAGGGAATCAGGGGGTGGAGAAAACAAAGGACGAAGGAGGACGAGCTCGAGCGTTGTCGAGAGAAAACGAGTGGAGGAGAAGACCGGCAGAAGAGGATATGGGAGAGGGAGTGGGTTGTGTGGGCCAACAACTCTGTAGGTTGGTGAAGGGAGGAGCGTTCGATGACCTCAGATTGGACGAGTCGTGCGCGACCGGCCGAAGTTTCAGCCGGTCGGCCGGCTGTAAACATTTTCCTTTAGGTATTTATTCACAGCCAATTAATATAATAATTGGATGCTGCGGAGAGAAGAGGAACAGCTCATCATTTGCTCGGTCCCTCGCCTCCGTCAGCCCTGTTTATAGTCCGCCGCCGCATGCCCAGACCAAGAACCAAAGACCAGATCATCACACCACCACCACCGAGCACTGCGACCGTACCATCATTCATCCTCCCAGTCCGGGCAACTCTCAGATCGGATCGGGCTCACCGGAGATCGACGATGCATCGCGCCGCGGGCCTCGACCTAGACCTCGGGCTGGGGCTCGGGCTCGCCTCCCATTCCCAGGGCAGCCTGACTGGACGTGGATTTTTACAGCACTTGCACCCCGGTCCTTCTATTCTAACTCTTCAATATCGCTTTAAAATCCATGCGACACATCTAATTTTCTATACAAAATTTTCTCTTTTTTGTTTTTCTCCTATAAAACATATCTTGAAGTTCAAACCTTTGCAACGTGACAAAGCTTTCTAACTAGAATCTAGGATAGATCTTTCAGTTTTTTTTGTCCGACATAAATACTAGAAATATGATTTTTTTTTTAATCAAACAAAACGTATTTTGTATATTTATGTTTGACAAAAAAATCTGAAAGATTTATTCTAAATTCTAGTTAGAAAGCTCAGTCACGCTGCATATGTTTGAACTTTAAGATATGTTCTGTGTGGGAGAAAAAAATGTGTTTGCACGAATCGCGATGCAGAAAATGGATGGTTAGATAGAGAGAGTCTGGGTGCATGTGCTCTCTTATATATTTTCCCAGCCTCACGTCCTCCACCACCACCGCCTCCTCCTCCCCGGCCTCGCACGCGCACGCGCACTGGACCGCCGCGCTCAGCTCCGTCGTGGGCGCGCAGGAGTCGTACGGGCAGCAGCTGCTGCATAGGAAGGAGGAGCCGGGGATGAGGACGTCCACGTCGCCCGAGAGCGGCGTCAGCGGCGGAACGAAGAGGGGTCTGGAGCGCACCGGCTCGGGCGTCTCCTGCGGAGGCGCGGCCGCGGGCAGCGACGAGGATGATGATGGCGGGGACGGTGCCGGCGGCCGCAAGAAGCTCAGGCTTTCCAAGGACCAGACCGCCGTCCTCGAGGAGTGCTTCAAGACGCACAGCACGCTCAACCCCGTAAGTCCCTTCTCCTTCTCCGATGATCTATCCACCTCGAGCGTGTGGTGTTCGTCCATGGATTCCTTGTGATCGATCGCATTGGGCTGACCGGGATTTCTTTCTCGACGATCTGCAGAAGCAGAAAACGGCACTGGCGAACCAGCTGGGGCTACGGCCGCGGCAGGTGGAGGTGTGGTTCCAGAACCGCCGCGCCAGCACCAAGCTGAAGCAGACGGAGGTGGACTGCGAGTACATGAAGCGATGGTGCGAGCAGCTCGCCGAGCAGAACCGCCGGCACGAGAAGGAGGTGGCCGACCTCAGGGCGCTCAAGGCCGCACCGCCGGCACACAGCGGCGCCTCGGCGGGGCCGCTCACCACCCTTACCATGTGCCTCTCCTGCAAGCGCGTCGCGTCCACGTCCTCCGCCTCGGCCTGCAACGCCGGCATCCGGATGCCAATGCCATCCCCCGAACAACGGCAGTTCTTCTGTGCCTTCAGAGACACCGGAGCGACGTACGGCGGCTCTTCGGGGCTCGCCAAGGTGGTCAAGCCGGCCAGATAGAACGAGCTATCTCCGTGACGCCGCCATGATCAGCATGCCAAGCAAGCTACCAAAACTGGCGCCATTGTCACAGCTCACAAACTTAAGCAAGTTTAGCAAAACCTTTAATCCATCGTTTTCTCCGTCTCAGAGGGAAATGTAAGTTAATTAAATCTAACAATTTAGGGCTGAATCGATCGATGAGTACCGGCCTTCCGGCGGGGATGAACTTATGCATGTGAAAAGTTGGTGAACTAACATGAGAAACTAATTCGTACTACGAACTTACTAACATGTTGAGTAATAGTACACCAACATGTTGAGTAATTTACTAATTTGCTACCCTGTCTTGCATAGATGTTGCAGTGGGCAGCGTAGATCAGGAGTTGGTGGATTATTACTTGACTAAATCTACTCAATTTTGAGCTGCCAGACCGGTTGCATCTTAAAGGTGACTTCTGCTTTAGGTTGGTCATCTAGCAAAAGAAGTTAGGCCATTAGTATACTCACCATCGCACTTGCCTATTTTACCGGTTATTTTTCCATGTCCAAGTAACATGTTAGATGCATGGTCTCCTCATTTTGGTTTTTCAGGAGTAATATATGTGAAAAGTAGCTTCTATTTCTTTGTGATATTTGTCCCCAGATTCAGAAAAATAATTTTATTAAGAAAAGAGAGAAATAGAAAGTCTATCATGGATCATAACTTAGCAGAAAATCATGCATAAAGGTTTCAAAAAAATCATGAAAAAAAGGATTGCATGTGGAGACGGATAGAAACACATAATATATGTGAAATTTCGCACAAAAAAGGATTTCTTTGTGGATATAGCCTATCGTAACTTACTTAAGCTCTATGTAACATAACTTAATTTGTGATCTTTTTTAAAAAAAACACTGCTCTTCGTGGATGTTTTTTTTTCGAGTTAATTCCATTTTTTACCCCCTCTTTTGTCCTTTTTGACAGGGATTACCCCATATAAGCAAAATTCATCCATCTTACCCCATTTAACTAAATTTGTGCCAGAGTTTACCCTATTTTTATTTTTTTGCACATTCTGTCAATCTTTTATTTTCTGCAGCCGGTTTCTTCCCCGCTCGATTGCACACCCGGTTCTTTCTTCGGTTCTACTTCACGCACGCCCCTTCCTTGTCGTTCCTCCATCTCGCCGCCACACCTCCTCCCTGTCTCCCTCCTCCATCGCTACTCCTCCTTGTCCTGTTACACCGCATCCGCTGCCACTAGAACATCAACCGCTTTGCATCTCTCCCGAGCCTCCTCTACGAATTGGGCATTCTTTGAAGATGTTATGTCAAACAAAACAAATGTCTGCTTGTATTGCATCTCATTTCAAACATTTGATAGCTTACATCAATTTGCAAGTGCCTTTGCAAGTAGTAGCACCTAGCGCTACGCACAGTATGCAGTACCGGCTACGCGAAGCACAAAACAAAAACATGCCACACGAAGCAGACCAACCAGCAGCAGCACGCAGGCAACAGACCAAGCAACAGCTAGCTTGCACCTACAGCAACTGGCAGACCAAGCAGCAGATACCATAGGCTGCGAGTGTGGCAAGGCGGCAGCGCTAGAATAGGAGGACGCCGAGCATGTCACACACGCGCGCACGCGGCTCAGCTCAAACTCGATCACGAGCAGGTCACGCGCGCAAAATGGCTAAGCTAGCATGGGCAAGGAGTCGATGGAATTGATCAATTTGATGGGTCCTAATTCCTAAACGAGGAGCAGATCAAGATAGATCCAAGTGTATTTTTCTCCAGCGCTTGGAGCCGAACCGGATGTGCGGTCGAGGAAGTGAATAAAACTGGCTACGGACAAAGAAAAACGCCTGCAAATCATGTGGGAATCAATTGACAGAATTAGCAAAAATCTAAAGAGGGGTAAAATCTGGCATATATTTTGGTTAAATGGGGTAAGAAGGATGAATTTCGCTTAAATGGGGTAATCCCTGTCAAAAAGGACGAAACGAGGGGTAAAAATTGGAATTAACTCTTTTTTTTCCAACGACTAAGATTATACTTTCTCGCTAGCAACCACCAGTTTCGGCATCCCCACGCATGTCTTTTCTTTTGGTCGATCTGCAAGATCGTTCATATTTTCAATTGTTTACAAATGTGAAAAGTTGAAGACATCACTTGGATATTGTTCGATTTGAAGCAAACTACATTTCAAGTTTTCCAAATGGTCATGTTTCTTTAGCGCAAGTGTATTAACTCCCGAACATGCTGATGGCGCAACACCCCTGCTGCCTCTCCATCACCGAAGCTAGCCAGTAAATGTTGATCACAGCTAAGAAGTCATCAAGGCCACAGTCCTACCGGACTTTGCGCCCTGGAGGAAAAATCGTCGAAGTCGTCGCAGCCGGAAGATAACACTTCTCAACCTCGAAAAAAACTGGCATGCCTCACGATGCCGAACCAATGTGATGGAGAGGAGGGTAGAGGACCAAACTGCAAAGGGAAGTTGTTGCCGCTGCCATGCCGACAAACGCTGCGAACTTTGACCTCATCGGCCACAAAGGCCAACAAAAAATCTACGCTAATGATCTATCAACGCCATCGCAGCCAACACCGTTGAGATGGAGAGGCGCGAGAGAAAAATATTTCGCCAGATCGGTGCCATCACCAGTACAAACAGAGTGTCGCAGTCTAACTCTACTTAAAGCCCCAAAGCGGAGGAAATAAAGCTAAATAGGGTAGATCGTGAGCTTCCCGCACTCCCATGCCGAGGAGGGGAACGGCGGCTTACCGTTGTAGGATAAGTGGCGGCACGGTACGCTCGGAAAATCGCCTCTACGGAGTTTGGAGAGGAAACAAATGTTCTTTTTATCTTTCAAGCCCTTCACTGTTTCATATGGTGTGTTTTCTTTGCATGGTAATACGTGTCTTATTCATATCATAAAGATCAAAGTACAAGTCAGGTAAGGACCGACATGACAAAACTTAAAAGATAGCATAACATTTCTGAGCTTGACACCAACGCTCGTCACCCGTCTCCGGCACCACCACAACAGCCACTGAAGAAAAGAATGATGGATCACCTCCTCACCCGAGTTCGACGCGACTCCATCGTTGATATGCAGCTTTGCGGACCTCCAAGGTGGCTCACCAAAACTGAAGCCCTTGCCATTGAACGAATGAGACCGGGGCAATACCCCGGACACACCATCGAAGTTCAGTTCTGACACCCCACCAAGACTAAGACGCCAAAGGAGGAAACCAGACCTGCCATCCACAAACCACGAACCTAGCACACGTTCCGTCTTCTAGATGTCGTCAATGCAGACCACAATCTACATCCGCTCCTGGACTACCTCCCAAGCTCCGCGCCGACGCCGGAGCAAACGTCGCCGCGACGGCGAAGCCCGAGGACACAGGTCCACCACAAGGATGCTGCCGCTGCCATGCAATCCTTACTTGTGCAGACTGGTTTCCATATTCATCCCTAACCATAGGACCGATGGCCTCGTCAGGAAAGGATCTGAAGAATCTTTATTCGACGACGTCATCGTCGCAGGCTGTTCATCGTTGTGTTTCATATGGTGTTTGAAGGTGTAGGTTTTACTAGGAGCCGTTGACATGAGTGGTCCCAAATAGCTCTCTACGTAGTACAGGAAGAATTTTCAGAATCTAACACTTATTTGTAGGGATTTGAGTTTTGTTTACACATCCAGACAAGAATCACTGGTGATTAGCATGATTGTGCCGACAATGTTTGAAAAACAGCAAGCTTTAATTCGTGTCTAACTTGTAATTCCTCCATTTCAAATTAACTAAAATTTTATTTTTGTCTAAGTAAAAAAGGTTAAGTTTTAACCTTTTTTTTGAAAAAAAATCCCATATATTTTTTTTTTTTTGCGGGAACCATATATTAACTTAACACAGTCATACAATCATTTCTTTTTTCGCAAAAAAAATACAATCGTCACTTACTCCAAAATATGCCAGTCACGCAAGACGGAACATCGCCCGTCCTTTTTGGACATATATAGAATATGATATATATTTTACAAAGAATTTAGTGAAACAATTGACCGTGATATTGATAGTGCGGCCATGAGAATGCACACGACGACAGGCTAAAGCGCACGCACAGATGCCGGCCGCACAAGCACACACATGCAACGTCGACAGCGAAAGTGCCGGGAAAGAACGATTAAAGGGCGTGCTTTAACGGCGCCTTAGCTAGAAAAACGAACGCTTTCTTCGAATAAGTGGCATTTTTATTGATACTAATTTCTTCCAGGGGTAGTCACTAGAGTGGTTCACGTGCAAGTGTCGCGACTTCGTTCACCTACTTCAAAACAGAGGAAATAGCTCGTAGGGCTAGAAAAAAAAAGAAATCAGAAAAAAGACGACCGCCTAGATGTTGGTTTTTTTTATCAGGAAAAAAACGACCACCTAGGTGTTGGTTTTTTTACGCCTAGGTATTTATCGGTTTTTTAAAAGAGCACGCACATACCTAGAAAAAAAATCAGCGCCAACTGAGTTTTTAGACCGTTAGATCACCATTGAACGGGCAAGATCATGTGTGCACTGCTCACCGTCAACATCCCTTTGTGCTTCTTGTACACGACATCCTCCCCCCTTCCCCTGCGCCATGAATCAACGCTGTTTGGACTGACTACTTTGGCCTATGCGGAAGGCGCACGGTGCTATCGCGCGCTCTTCGCCGACCCGCCCCACCCTCCCCTTGCCACCTCGCAAAGTCGTGCTACCACCGCACAGGCCACCTCATTAAATCCTCCGGCCTTTTGTTCTTTGGAGCTGGCGCCGGCACCCTCCCCCCAAACTCGAACCGCCAAACCTCTTCATTGCCTCCGTCCGGAATGTCGTAGTTTGCTGCCACTCACAGCACCATTCGTTTCTCTGGCGAGATGCTGACGCGGCCTGCTGGGGTCGACACTCCTTGCCACCGCCTCCGTCTTCGACCTTGGCAAAATGTGCGCGGAATTTTCAGACACCAGATGTTTTGCAAACGCAAAAAGAAAAAGAAAAAAACCTAAAAAGGACAAAAGACATGCACACTCCTTTACCCGAGAAAGAAAGAAATCTCTACTCCTAATGTCCGAGTTGGTAGGATTGCGTCCATGGTTTTTTTTCGTCTGGTTTATTTTCGTATCACATCCCATCACCATATCTCCTCACGTTGGTTTTTTTATCCTCACAATGAAAACTTTCCTAACCTTTTCAAAATTTCCTAACTAGACATGTTACAAACGGGTAAGAAACGATGGCACGTTACCAATCAGTAAAATTCAGTTTCGTGACAGTCAATTCTAAATCCTAACTTTCCTAATGGAGGAGTACGTTGTCGTTTCGCTTCGTCTTGTTACCAAGCGATCGATCAATCTACCCGCAAAAAAAACGATCGATCAATCAAAGTTTTGGTTTCCTTTCGTCCTTATTGATCGCCCCCGCGTATCTCTATCGATAGCCTCCATCCCTCGTTAAAAAGGAAAAGTGGACACGAACGATCCCCTACCTTGCATCTCAGGAACGAAAATCTCCCCCGCGGCCCCTCACTTCTGCGCCTCGACGCCTCCGCCCGCCGACCCATGCCTCGCATGGCTGGACGCCGCCATCTACATCTACACGTGTTTCTGCGCCACTGCCGCCGGCTGCGCCCTCCGCTCCCCCCTCCTCCCTTACCCTTCCACCTCCTCCCCTCGTTTCTTCACCACGTCTGGGATGAACGAGCTAGGGCAGCAGGCCAGGAGCGTTGTGGCGCAGTACCGGGAAGACTTGGCTGCAGGTCGATGCGTTCGCGGCGCAACTACATGGTGCTCATCAGCGCGACAGCTTCGTCATCAACATCACGCTGTGGCGGGTCATGCTCGGCACCACCACGCTCGTCGGCCTCTCCAAGGCAAGGCGGCGGCGTCTGCATGAGGCGTAGCAAATGTATGAGGATGCGTGGAAGGCCAATATCCCAGACTTCAGGACTCTCTTTGTTCCATCGAGGACACCATCACAGGTGCATCAATCTCAGACCTCTCCCATTGTTGTCATTAATTTTTGGTAGACTGTGTGGCTCTTTCTTAGTGCTTGCATTAATCTTGATTTATTCAGCGTACTGAGTTGTCTTGTGAGATTGATTAGGTTCATATTTCGATTTTAATGGAGAATGAATGATTTTTTAGATCAAGTGGAGAATAAAACCAATGCAAACAATATATGCACTGGGTTTGACGGCAGGTTGATTAAAACCATGGTAAACAATATACTTTGAGAATCGCTGGAGCAATATATTTTCCCGTGTGGATTGGGAAAAAAATATCCTTATAGTCATAACATTAAAAAGGACTATCGATCGACAATTAATCCGCTTTTTTTATATTGTTTCTACTTTCTACACAGGACGTTTCCAAACATGTTCATGATACCTGAAATGCCTATAAGTGATGAAGAGATCTGAAACATGTATTTCCGCTGGCAGGTGTCTGTGGCTGACGGCAAAATGCACACGCAGCAAAGCTGGCTTGCCTCGGGAGCTATCAAACCTGGGTAGCAGGGTAGCTCGAATAAGTGGATTGACTAGCAACAGACGCACATAGAAGATAGCTGGTTGGATAGCCACTGACACGTAAACATGCATGTTCTTTATATTTCTTCAACACACTGTGATTACAATGCTATTTCTATATGAGCAATGCTACACACACGACACTGTTTGAACGATTTATGCACGATGATTGAGCTGAGCCTTTCATTACGTCTGGTGCATGGATTAGCACCCTTGGATCAGTCGTTGTGCAAGGGTCGGCTAGCAAACTGTCGTCCATAAAGTAGTTTCGTTTCTATATTTCTACAAGTAACTGTTAATCTTTTATCGATGTTTATCTCCTGGCCGTATCTTTATTAACTGGTGGTCAGTTTTCTTAATTATTTGTTGGTGAGAATTATTCTGCATTTGTTGTTGTCTTATTGGCATCATCATTCAATCATATTTTCTAGGCTGTGTTGATTTCATGATTATTTAATGTGTGTGTGTGTGTTGCACAAACTATGTATCACCTCAATATGTTCTTGATTATCTTATTTTATAGCTTCTTTTGTTGAGTGAATATCTCCAAAGTTTCTAACTTGCAGTATCTGCTCACAGAGAGGAAGAGAGGAGCTTACTGTAGGATGCTAAGATCTTTCTTCACTGCCAAAGAGAGGAGTGAGATGTTCGTGCTTTTGTTCATTTGCATGACCATTGTTTCTTTCTTTCTGTTTCTTATAACCACATCAATGAAATCCTCTTCAATCTTAGCCTCCTTTGTTGCCAGGAATGTAGCCACAATATCCTAGCCGGTGATGCTACCTGAAGATCATGCAAAAAATTGTCATGTTAGGGCATTGTCGGCATGGGAACACCGGACTGGCATGTGTGACGACGGCGTCTGGCAGGTTTTGACCACAACCCACTTTACAGGTGGATAGGTAGGGTCGACCGCCTGGCTGGGTGATGTGGTGCACGAGTAGCCTAGGAGGAACAAGAATAGGAAAGGAGAAGATAATGCCATATTGCCATCTTGACTGAAGGTTGGGCACCTGACGATGCTTGTCAATCAGAACTCTGAAGGTATATTGTGTGATGCTTGTCAACCAGAACTCTGTAGGCAGGGGCGGTCCTGAGATTTTGGGGGCCCGGCGCGAAACCAAAACTCGGGGCCCCTTGGCATAACCATCATACCAATAATAATCAATATCTCTATGGTGTTTGTCATCCCTATTTCTGATCATCCAGTCTGCTTCTAAAGCATACAAGGTATGTTATGGTACTGCAAAAACATCTCCGCTAGTCCGCTCCCAGTTAGCAAAAAAAACCTAGTGCCTCCAACACTGCCCGATCCTTCCCCGTAACATACGAACAAATAAGAGGAATATACTATGGGTGAAACCTACCATAGTGTTGTATAATAAAAATAGGATTTTTTTTAAGTTTCTAAACAAATATCAGTCTATTTTGGATCCGTTGCACGGACACTTTGCTACTACGTGTATATATATTCGCATCGTGTATACATATTCAAATCCATCCAAAACCAATATTCTATGAAATAGTTTATACACACAAATACACAATGTTAAAGATAAAAAATATACAACCTAACTTGAATAGTGCAAAACTATGCGTCATATATGCAAAGATAAAACACTTATAATTAGCTAATTGGGAGTAGTAATATGGTATACCTAGGATTAGCTGGATCAGCATCGGTGACGGTTTGGTCGGGCGCTCAGCGGCGATGCGGTGTGGAGTGGCAGCGTGGTGTACATGGATGGGTAAGGACGTCTACTCTCGGCGTTGACGGAAACCTCGACTGGAGGTTGGAGAGCGGAGTTTGGCGGTGAACAGCCACTCGCGATCAAAGCCCCCCCGTCGGGAAAGGATCAACATACTTGTGAAGATGGGAACTCGCGATCGGATCTCGCCATCACGGAAAGGAATTAATTTTTTTGACGGGATCACGCAAAGGAATTTAGGAAACTGAACATGCGCGTTCGAGAGACTAGGAGCTACAGCGGACGAGGATTTAAGGAAGGAGCGGCTGCGTGCGTGGGCTAGCCGCTGCTTGCATCTGCATGTCCACCTATGGCCTAGTTGCGTACGTATGTGGGCTAGCCTAGTAGGCTGCGTGCATACCCTGGGTGGGGGCCCCTGCATCTTGGGGGCCCGGGGCGGCCGCCCCCTCTGCCCCCCCCCCCCCCTAAGGGCCGGCCCTGTCTGTAGGTTTTATGTCTTATACTTTTGACTTATATACATTACTAAATTAAAGAGATAGCAATGTTCAGGAGAAGATGCAGTGCTACAAACAACTCATCATTCTCATAGTAGCTAGCAAATCATTTTATATTATATGAGTTATTCTATTCTTCATGTGTAATATTACTATTTTTGGATAGTTGTAGTATTTATTTATGTTCAGTTTTAATAGAATACTTCAAGTTTGAATGGTGAGATGTCTTCAACAAAGGAGAGATGTATTGGTTGTAGATTTTTGGTTGGCAATATCTATGTAATACTACTGAAGATAAATGTTCTTGATCTGTGCCGCTTGGATAAGAGATCTGATGGTGCTACTTCAGAACATTACGTGGCCTATAATCCGCGACATTCTGATGGTTGTATAGATTAGAGAGAAATATCGACAAGGTATTGTCCTTTTTCTTGCAATGTTAGTGTTAAATAATTACCATGTACCTTAGTACCCATAGATTGTTGGAATTTCGCCCACAGATCAATCACATCAAAATTACACAGAACACGCACGCACAAAAAATTTATGTCTAAGGGCCCTTGTCGTGCCCTTCTTTTTCTACTTTATTTCTCTTTTTCGTCTTTTCTTTACATGTTGATTCCAACATAGATAACATTTTTGTGTAGCAAAGGTGATAGCTAGATCATACAATTAGCGATCTGCATGCCTAATTTGAAAGTACAATTTGTACTCATAGCATGACCTTTATCGCTCAATATGTCAGAAGCTTAGATTCTTTGGTGTTCATTTTACATCTTATTACGATGAGACGTACTTTCCATTGTGTTATGCCGCTAATGAATGTATCCAATTTACAATGTAGTGGCTAATTTCATGAACTAAGTAGGCGTTAACACTAAAATACGTCAACACGCCTTCTTGCTGTATTACACTAACACGCCTTCTTGCTGAATTACTAAGTAGGTGTAATCCCATTGTATATATTTTCAGTTAATGGTGTATCTATAGTTTTGCACAACATGCTTTGTTACATTATTTATTGCAGAGGAGACGACACAATCACCAAGGGGGAGAAACCAAGCACGGCGAACCACCCATGCCAAGTTCACCGCAAGATTTGCAACACCATCGCCCACGAAAAAGCACATTAGGTTGACATAGATACATGAGCGATAGCAGAGAAGGGTGGTCACCAAAGCACGAACCCAAGCTTCTTTGTTTTCCCCGTTATTGTAAATAGAAATAGATCAGCAAGCTGGCATAATATGGATGCCAATTCACTCTCTTATTGATAATCCAATTCATGAAAGAAAATGTGTCCTATTGAGATGATATCCAGTATTTCTAACATTTTTACACAACATATATTTCCAATTTCTTAATCTACTACCTAGAGAATTGTTGGGGAACGCAGTAATTTCAAAAAAATTCCAACGAAAACGCAAGATCTATCTAGGTGATGCATAGCAACGAGCGGGAGAGTGTGTCCACGTACCCTCGTAGACCGAAAGCGGAAGCGTTTAGTAACGCGGTTGATGTAGTCGAACGTCTTCGCGATCCAACCGATCAAGTACCGAACGCACGGCACCTCCGTGATCTGCACACGTTCAGCTCGGTGACGTCCCTCGAACTCTTGATCCAGCTGAGGCTGAGGGAGAGTTCCGTCAGCACGACGGCGTTGTGACGGTGTTGATGAAGTTACCGACGCAGGGCTTCGCCTAAGCACTACAACGATATGACCGAGGTGGAAATCTGTGAAGGGGGGCACCGCACACGGCTAAGACAACTGTCAACTTGTGTGTCTATGGGGTGCCCCCCTCCCCCGTATATAAAGGAGTGGAGGAGGGGAGAGCCGGCCCTCTCTATGGCGCGCCCAAGGGAGGGAGTCCTACTCCCAGTAGGAGTAGGTTTCCCCCTTTCCCTAGTTGGAGTAGGAGAAGAAGGAAGAGGGAGAGAGGGAGAAGAAAAGGGGGGGGCGGCCCCCCACCCCAATTCAGATTGGGCTTGGGGGAGCGCACCCTCCACCTGGCCACCTCCTCCTCTCTTCCACTAAGGCCCAATAAGGCCCATTGACTCCCCGGGGGGTTCCGGTAACCTCCCAGTACTCCGGAAAATGCCCGAACTTATCCGGAACCATTCTGGTGTCCAAATATAGCCTTCCAATATATCGATCTTTATGTCTCGACCATTTCGAGACTCCTCGTCATGTCCGTGACCACATCCGGGACTCCGAACAACCTTCGGTACATCAAAACACATAAACTCATAATACCGATCGTCATCGAACGTTAAGCGTGCGGACCCTACGGGTTCGAGAACTATGTAGACATGACCGAGACTCATCTCCGGTCAATAACCAATAGCGGAACTTGGATGCTCATATTGGCTCCCACATATTCTACGAAGATCTTTATCGGTCAAACCGCATAACAACATACGTTGTTCCCTTTGTTATCGGTATGTTACTTGCCCGAGATTCGATTGTCGGTATCTGAATACCTAGTTCAATCTCGTTACCGGCAAGTCTCTTTACTCGTTCCGTAGTGCATCATCCCGTAACTAACTCATTAGTCACATTGCTTGCAAGGCTTCATATGATGTGCATTACCGAGAGGGCCCAGAGATACCTCTCCGATACTCGGAGTGACAAATCCTAATCTCGATCTATGCCAACTCAACAAACACCTTCGGAGACACCTGTAGAGCATCTTTATAATCACCCAGTTACGTTGTGACGTTTGATAGCACACAAAGTGTTCCTTCGGTATTCGGGAGTTGCATAATCTCATAGTCATAGGAACATGTATAAGTCATGAAGAAAGCAATAGCAACAAACTAAATGATCATCATGCTAAGCTAACGGATGGGTCTTGTCAATCACATCATTCTCTAATGATGTGATCCCATTCATCAAATGACAACTCATGTCTATGGCTAGGAAACTTAACCATCTTTGATCAACGAGCTAGTCAAGTAGAGTCATACTAGTGACACTCTGTTTGTCTATGTATTCACACATGTACTAAGTTTCTGGTCAATACAATTCTAGCATGAATAATAAACATTTATCATGATATAAGGAAATATAAATAACAACTTTATTAGGGCATATTTCCTTCAGTCTCCCACTTGCACTAGAGTCAATAATCTAGATTACACAGTAATGATTCTAACACCCATGGAGTCTTGGTGCTGATCATGTTTTACTCGTGAGAGAGGCTTAGTCAACTCCCATGGAGTCTTGGTGCTGATCATGTTTTGCTCGTGAGAGAGGCTTAGTCAACGGGACTGCAACATTCAGATCCGTATGTATCTTACAAATCTCTATGTCTCCCTCCTTGACTTGATCGCGGATGGAATTGAAGCGTCTCTTGATGTGTTTGGTTCTCTTGTGAAATCTGGATTCCTTCGCCAAGGCAATTGCACCAGTATTGTCACAAAAGATTTTCATTGGACCCGATGCACTAGGTATGACACCTAGATCGGATATGAACTCCTTCATCCAGACTCCTTCATTTGCTGCTTCCGAAGCAGCTATGTACTCCGCTTCACACGTAGATCCCGCCACGACGCTTTGCTTAGAACTGCACCAACTGACAGCTCCACCGTTCAATATAAATATGTATCCGGTTTGTGACTTAGAGTCATCCGGATCAGTGTCAAAGCTTGCATCGACGTAACCATTTACGACGAGCTCTTTGTCACCTCCATAAACGAGAAACATATCCTTAGTCCTCTTCAGGTATTTCAGGATGTTCTTGACCGTTGTCCAGTGATCCACTCCTGGATTACTTTGGTACCTCCCTGCTAAACTAATAGCAAGGCACACATCAGGTCTGGTACACAGCATTGCATACATGATAGAACCTATGGCTGAAGCATAGGGAATGACTTTCATTTTCTCTCTATCTTCTGCAGTGGTCGGGCATTGAGTCTGACTCAACTTCACACCTTGTAACACAGGCAAGAACCCTTTCTTTGCTTGATCCATTTTGAACTTCTTCAAAACTTTATCAAGGTATGTGCTTTGTGAAAGTCCAATTAAGCGTCTTGATCTATCTCTATAGATCTTGATGCCCAATATGTAAGCAGCTTCGCCGAGGTCTTTCATTGAAAAACTCTTGTTCAAGTATCCTTTTATGCTATCCAGAAATTCTATATCATTTCCAATCAACAATATGTCATCCACATATAATATTAGAAATGCTACAGAGCTCCCACTCACTTTCTTTTAAATACAGGCTTCTCCAAAAGTCTGTATAAAACCATATGCTTTGATCATACTATCAAAACATTTATTCCAACTCCGAGATGCTTGCACCAGTCCATAAATAGATCGCTGGAGTTTGCACACTTTGTTAGCATCTTTTGGATCGATAAAACCTTCTGGTTGCATCATATACAACTCTTCTTCCAGAAATCCATTCAGGAATGCAGTTTTTACATCCATTTGCCAAATTTCATAATCATAAAATGCGGCAATTGCTAACATGATTCGGACGGACTTAAGCATCGCTACGGGTGAGAAGGTCTCATCGTAGTCAACTCCTTGAACTTGTCGAAAACCTTTCGCAACAAGTCGAGCTTTGTAGACAGTAACATTACCGTCAGCGTCAGTCTTCTTTTTGAAGATCCATTTATTCTCTATGGCTTACCGATCATCGGGCAAGTCAACCAAAGTCCACACTTTGTTCTCATACATGGATCCCATCTCAGATTTCATGGCCTCAAGCCATTTCGCGGAATCTGGGCTCATCATCGCTTCCTCATAGTTCGTAGGTTCGTCATGGTCAAGTAACATGACCTCCAAAACAGGATTACCGTACCACTCTAGTGCGGATCTTACTCTGGTTGACCTACGAGGTTCGGTAGTAACTTGATCTGAAGTTTCATGATCATTATCATTAGCTTCCTCACTAATTGGTGTAGGAATCACTGGAACTGATTTCTATGATGAACTACTCTTCACGGACACGGATCTGGTGATAACCCAACCTCAAGTCGAGTTTAGAGAACACCGATGATCCAGCGAGTTGATCATAAAGATCATTGATCCGGGGCAGTGGGTATTTATTCTGGATTGTGGCTTGGTTAATGGGCCGATAATCCTGAACCAAACGGTTAGTTCCATCCTTCTTCTTAACGAAGAGTGAAGGTGCTCCCCAAGCAGAGGAACTGGGGTGGATGAAACCACTCTTAAGTGACTTGTCGATTTCTTCCTTAAGCTCGAGTAGATGATGCAGAGGCATCTTATAAGGTCGCTTGGCAATAGGGACAGTGCCAGGCTTCAAGTCGATGACAAACTCGACAGCTCTAGCCAGGGGTATTCCTGGAAGTTCTTCTGGAAAGACGTCTGGAAAATCTTGAACGACAGGAACGTTCTCGATCCCTTCCAGAGGTGAGGCGTTCAAAGCATTCAGAGCATATATATCTGAGCTTCGGCGTCCCGAGTAATGCGGGCGGTATAGTTCACTATCTCATCGGTGGGGTGAAGAAGTTGGACGACTTTAGTGGCACAATTGATCGAAGCAATGTGAGCTTTCAACCAATCCATTCCAAGAATGAGGTCTATGGTGGAAGACTTCAAGACGATGGGTGATGCAAGGAATTCCAATCCTTTAATTTCGACGGTAACGTCAGGTGCTATTACGTCAGCATGATAGTGACCTCCGGGAGTTTTAATGACTAACGGGGTATGCATTTTCTCATATCGAATGCCATGCATAAATGCAAATTTTCCAGAGATGAATGAATGTGATGCTCCTGAATCAAATAAAATAGAAGCAGGTACTGAGTTAACAAGAAGGGTACCCATCACAGTAGCAGGTTGATCCTGGACTTCTTCAATGTCAATGTTGTAGGCGTGTCCACGACCATGTGCAGCAGACCCAGTATTATAGTTGCGGGTCTGATTGTTGCCACGACCATTGCCACGGCCAGTACGAGGAAAGGCTAACTGATTCTGATTCTGGCGGCAGTCTTTAGCCTGGTGACCTGGTTTGCGGCACTTGAAGCATAGACCATCTTCAGGACGAAGAGGAGCATTGTTTTGAATAGCTTGAGCTTTTGGCTGCCTCGGTGGTGGAGGAGGCAGACGTGGTGAAGCATAGTTGTTCTTTTGCGCAGAGGTATTGGAACGGATCGCATTGTTGGGAATCCAAACTCGACGCTTCGATGCTGAGCCCGAAGATGAGCCAGCATCACGATAGCGCTTCTGCGAGTCCTTGTATTCCATCTGAGCGGTCTCAACAAGAATAGCCTTGTTCGTCAGAGTTGAAAAGTCATTGAATTCTTGAGCAGCTAGTGCAAGCTTGAGGTCAGGGTGTAGTCCACTACGGAACTTCTCTTGTCTGCGTGCATCTGTGGCGATGTCTTCTTCAGCATAGCGGGAGAGGTCTAGAAATTCCCGCTGATAAGCTTCGACGGTCTTGTTGCCCTGAGTGAGGTTACGGAACTGGGTCTTCATGCGTTCCATAATTGCCTGAGGGATGTAACGTGTACGGAAAGCAGCCTGGAACTCATACCAGGTGATGACTGTTCCAACAGGCAGATTACGCTTGTGTGTGTCCCACCATTGAGCAGCGGGGCCCTTTAAGAAAAAGGCCGCGAACTTGACGAAGTTGGCAGGGGCGACATTAGCAGACTCCATCTCATGAGTGATGTCGCGGAGCTAGTCATCCGCATCCAGTGGCTTGTCAGAGTTGCGGAATTGAGTTGGGTTAAGTCGCATAAACTCTGTCAAAGTTATTGAAGCTGGGTTCTGGTTCTGATTGTTCTGATGCGGAAACTGAGCCATGATTCCAACCATGAACTGGCGGTTAAGCTCAAACTGTTGCATCATAGCCGCCATATAGTCTGGCGGTGGTGGGCGTTCAGGGGCACGACCACGACCACGACCACCTGATCTAACCATCCTGCTAAGTATCAACAGGGGGTAGTTTAGTAAAAGCAATTGCAAGCATTTAGTGACAAACATGATGTAACTCGACATCAATTTAAGTAGTGTAACAGATACATAACAGTAGTCGATTAAGACATACAGATCCATACACAGAGTCGGGTACATGCGGACAGCATAACGGCGCAAATTCAAAAGCTAGACATACTAGGCGGCGCGCAGGCACGCGGTAAGGAAGTACACAACGAGACATAGCAAAGACTACATCAACGTCGGAGAAAACCATCGAAACGGGGTAACTGCAAGTGCTGACGATGAATATTCGTCGCGGAAGGATCCTGCGCTCCATGTGCACTCTGATGCAGAATCCGGTCTCGAGCTGTAAGAAGAGGTCCACGTGCATGTGCATGACCTCCAACAGCAGGCCAATCAATACCAGCATACATCTGAGTCCTGCGCGGGTAAAGGATGTGCTCCGGATATATCCCTGCGCGAACAGCGGGTAGCAACTGCGTCATAGCATCGTAGAGACGTGCTCGAGTGGCTACCAACTCGACGGCAAGAGCCCAAACAGTGCGATCCAGAGCCTGAGTGCACTGAATCAGAACGCGCGGGTCATAGCGACGAGGCTCGAACGAGGCACAGATAGCTGTGTAGTATCCAGTAGCATCTCCAGCAGGGGCATACGAAATGTATCGGAACTCAGAGTCATCCAAGATATCGCTGAACTGTCCTCGGAGACGTGCGACGGCAGAGTAGGCGGCATCATGGACTGCCATCTCAATCGTCACGCCGATACCGTGGAAAAGGTGTAGCTCGATGTCTGAGTCATTTTGCTGATCATAGATACGAACATCAGCATGGTACTGCTCCTGATTGAACTCGCGGTAATCCTCGTAAACCAAGTACTCAGGATACCAACGGTAGCCAAGTCTGGTCATGAGAGCGATCAGGACAGCTGGAAACCCAGGGGCATTACGAGCCCAAGTGCGAAGCACAAGCTGTGTCGTAGGACGTGGTGGAAACAAACGGTCCATCTGAAACAGAGGAAATTCAGATTTGTCAAATGACAATGAGAAGTTTAACACAACTCGGAGAGAAAGGTTAAACAAAACAATGGAAAGGAAAATGATTATCAGACTAATCAGATCAATGACAGGGAAATCGCACAGATATCCAGCTCTCCGGGTAGACGGAATTTACGAGATCCTAAGTGTCGGCGTTAGTAAAATTTATTTAACCCGAGTAGAAGAGAGATCAGAGTCTCAGAGTATAGACGAGGAATAAAAGATCCTAATACCACCCAGTTGGCGACGTGGGTCCGTAAGCCACACAGCCAAGTTAGTAAATTAGTTTTTCGATGTCTAGACTCAACTTCGGCCAAGGAATTGGAAGGGGGCTTCCTACAGGCACTCGGCTCTGATACCAACTTGTGGCGCCCCCGACTCAATCGTACACTAATCATACACGCAAACGTGTACGATCAAGCACAGGGACTCACGGGAAGATATCACAACACAACTCTAACACAATTTAAACGGAGGTCCACAATATTACAGACCAGGGATCCGAAGATCTGAATACATAAGTCAGTCATACAAATATTATCTGAGTACAGACATAGTTAGACAAGTTTTGCCTTAAGAAGGCTAGCACAAACAGCGACACTAGATCGAAAGGCGTTGGCCTCCTGCTTGGGAGCCTCCGATCCTACTCCTGGTCAGCTGGCTCGATCCAGTAGTAAGTACCCTCTGCATCCTCCTGGTAGTAAGCTCCGGTGGTGGCATCTGGCTCTTGGACTCCATCGTCTGATGTATCATCAAGGTGGGGTATATGGGGAAAAGAGAAAGTAAATCAACCGTGAGTACTCATCCGAAGTACTCAGCAAGCAAGGATCTATACTACATATGCAACATTATCAATGGAGGAAGGCTGTATAAGTGGACTGGGCTGCAGAAATGCCAGAATAGAGAGAAGGCCTAGTCCTATCGAAGACTAGCATCTTCAAACATCTTCACAAGGCCATCATCTTGCAGCAGTAGAAGAGAGTAGAATAGCATTTTATTTAGCAAACATGTTGAAGTATAGCTTAAAGATCCTTCCTCGACTCCCAAGCGAGAAAGCGATCCCGAAGCTTCAATTAAGTAACAAGTATCCAGTTTAAGTAGTAGATCGGGATACACAAACTGAGCGTCCTTTACCGTAGGACCGGCTATCGATAGAAGATTCATCCCTGCAGGGGTGCACTACTGTTACCCAACACGCTCGATCAACTCTGGCCGGACACACTTGCTGGGTAATGCCCGTCCTCGGAAGATCAACACGAAACAGCGCTCTACCTAGGCTCGGCAGAGAGGTCAGCACGCCGGACTAACCTATGCACCCAGAGGTCTCGAGCCATCGCCCTGGGCACCCTGCGCGTTGCGAGACTGGCCGGGGTGCAGGCACGACACTGAGCTCGTCAGTGAAGTATCCAGCCCAATCCCGACAATCAGCCCGCACGGTGAATCGTGACGTCAGACGAGCTTTCGGGAGAAACGTACTTCGCAGAGGGTCCCATAACCATTATCCCGCGTGGTGGTAGTGCGTATAGGGCACGTCGACCCACTCAGATCACACACCCAAATCCAATAGGCTAAATTAGTATCACGCGGAGACAATCAGAGTCTCTGATGCTCCGCCACAATGTCATACTCGAGTGCCCTTCCGACACACCCGACATCATAGATCCCCAGCGGGTACCCACCAGGGTGGACCAACCTGTAACAAGGGTCAAAGTAACCGTGCGGTCATAACATCAAGGGGGAAACCCGAGGAATCACCCTCGGCGGATTCCACTCGATGAAATCATCAGGGTGAACGTATGAGGTATCATCCTCGAGGTTCACACTGAGGGTTGCACGACAGAGTCGTATCGGAAGTGAAGAAGGAGGAATCACCCTCGATGACCACGATCGAACGGCTACACTGCAGAGTATTCATCAGGAGTGCGTTACGAGGTATCACCCTCGGCACTCGATAGTTACTACGCAGAGTCGTACAACTAAGGGGGTGTGAAGTGAGGTGTCGGTCTCTGGTCGACAATCACGTTGATCGAGTCGTCGATGATCAAGCAGGGGCATCAAGGATAAGGTGGTGGGGTCACTGATGGTTCACTACCAACCTAAACTAAATAGTTTATCATAGGCAGGTAAGGTAGCAATAAACAGGTTACAACAGCAGGCTATGCATCAGAGTAGGAGCATACATTAACAGTAGCAAAATCTAATGCAAGCAGGAGAATAGAATGGGCGATATCTGGATGCTCAAGGGGGGGGGCTTGCCTGGTTTCTCTAGTAAGAGAGAGAGATCGCCAACGGGCTGCTCGTCGGTAGTGTAGTCGTACCCGGGTGCAGCGTCGTCGGTCTCAGCGTCTATCGAGAGAGAGAAGGAGGGGGAGAGAAACAATAAATTCACGGCGATAATGCAAACAATATGTATGACATGCCTAAATGATATGCCGGGGTGTTCTACTGCCTAACTAAATGATTTAGTTAATTTAGTAATTTATTTGGATTTATTTAATTAAAGTTGGGCACTATTCATTTATCAAAATCAGTCTAAAAGTTCAATGTTCTTATAGCTAGAGGCATCTGACGGAAATACGGAGGGCGTATTCGGATTCGTATCAAAATTCTGAGCAAGTTTCATATATAAATTATTTTCATCGGAGTTACAGTTTATTTAATACGATATTCTAAAGTTTTTATTAATTTCTGGAATTTATTTAATTATTTAAATTAAACATTATTCGAAACAGTGTTGATGATGACATCAGCATGACCTCATGCTGATGTCAGCAGTCATCTGACACGTGGGTCCCACTTGTCATAGACTGTTAGGTTAATTAGTGGTTAACTAATTAATTAACACTTAATTAAACTAATTAATTAAATTAGATTAACCTAATCAGGATTAATTAACTTAATTAATTAACTAATTAATTATTTATTTTAATTATTTTAATTTTAATTTTAATTTTCTATTTTCTTAAAACGTTTTTAGGGCTGGGCCTGTTCGTCAGTGTCACAGTCGGGGTTCGGCCCCACGGGCCAGTGGCACAGGGGCGGCGGGGCCCCACCGGGCAGTGGCCCAGGGGCCACGGGCGTGCGACGGGCGCGGCGCGGCGCGCGTGCGCGCGGGCGCGGTCGGGCACGCGCGTGCGCCGGACGCGGGCGCGGGCTGCGAGAGGGGCGAGTCCGGAACCGGCGAGGTGCGCGCGCAGCAGAGGCAGGAGCAGAAGCAGGCAGCGGCGACGGCGACGTGCGACGGAGGCGCGGCCACGGGGAGGAGCAAGCAGGCCAGTGGGGACGCGGTCGACGGCGGGTGCCAGCTCCGGGCGGAGCTCGTGGGGGGGGGGGGGGAACACGGCGACCGGGCACGAGAGCGCGAGCGGCGCACGGGGGTGGGCTGCACGGGAGTGCGAGCTCCGCAGGCAGAGCGCGAGCGCGGTCGGCGCGGGCGGGCGATGCGGCGAGCGAGGCCGTGGTGAGCGCGGGCGTGCGGGTGCGGGTGCGCGTGCGGGGCGAGGGAGAGAAGCGGGGCACTCACTGCGGGCGTAGGGCACGGCAGCGGTGCTCGGGGAGGAAGACGGGGACGAGGTCGTCGACGGAGAGGGAGGTGGTTGCCGGACGGCGAGGCGACGGCTTCGGGCAGCGGGCGTTTGGTCGGGGCCCGTTGCCCCGATCTGGATCGGGGGTGGGGGGGAGAGGGAGTGAGCGAGGGGGTGGGGGGTGTCGGTGGGTTAGGTTTGGCTGCCCAGGGGATAAGGGGGTGGGGTGGGCCGGTCGGGCCAGCTGGGCTGAGGCCCAGTTGGGCCGGGGGGGTGGTTTGCTCTTTTCTTTTATTTTCTATTTAGTTTTCTTTTGCCTTTTTCTTTTTATTTAATCATATCTCCTGTTTAGTAAATAGTTAGGCCACCAAATGATTTTTATAAAACATGGCAATTGCTCCAATAAATACTAGGCATTACCTACTACTACCAAAAATTAGTTTGGAGACAATTTGAGTTCACACAATTTTTATAATAATTAAAATGCATTAATCCTTGCTATTTTGATAATGTTTGAGCCACCTAATTATTTTATTAATTGTTGGTTTCAATTTTAGAATAGTCTCTGCAATATTTGTTATTTATTGAACATTTCAGTTTCTATGTTGGATAACTTTTATTTTCCACTTTTATTTAAACTTGAATTTGACTTAGGAGTTGAAATGCAATATGATGCTAATGATGATTATGCACTAATTAAGCTTGCTGACATGTCATTATCAAAAGTGATTACTGTAGCTAATGACAGAGGGTGTTACAGTTTCAGACTTATGTTTCATCAAGTAGATATACCCATATCTGCTCAAATCATCTGTGAAGGTCAGAAAATAACGATACCCGCCACGAGCCTCAATATTCATCGGACCGCATACATCAGTATGTATTATTTTCAATAAATCTGTTGCTCGCTCCATTGTTCCGGAGAACGGAGTTTTAGTCATCTTGCCCATGAGGCATGGTTCACAAGTACCAAGAGATTCCAAAAGTCCATCAATATGGAGTTTCTTCATGCGCTTTACACCAATATGACCCAAACGGCAGTGCCACAAATAAATTGCACTATCATTATCAACTCTGTATCTTTTGGCTTCAATATTATGAATATGTGTATCACTACTATCGAGATTCAACAAAAATAGACCACTCTTTAAGGGTGCATGACCATAAAATATATTACTCATATAAATAGAACAACCATTATTCTCAGATTTAAATGAATAACCGTCTCGCATCAAACAGGATCCAGATATAATGTTCATGCTTAACGCTGGCACCAAATAACAATTATTCAGGTCTAAAACTAATCCCGAAGGTAAATGTAGAGGTAGCGTGCCGACGGTGATCACATCGACTTTGGAACAATTTCCCACGCGCATCGTCACCTCGTCCTTAGCCAATCTTCGCTTAATCCGTAGTCCCTGTTTTGAGTTGCAAATATTAGCAACAGAACAAGTATCAAATACCCAGGTACTAATACGAGCATTAGTAAGGTACACATCAATAACATGTATATCACATATACCTTTGTTCATCTTGCCATCCTTCTTATCCGCCAAATACATGGGGCAATTCCGCTTTCAGTGAGCAGTCCCTTTGCAGTAGAAGCACTCAGTCTCAGGCTTAGGTCCAGACTTGGGCTTCTTCACTTGAGCAGGAACTTGCTTGCCGTTCATCTTGAAGTTCCCCTTCTTCCCTTTACCCTTTTTCTTGAAACTGGTGGTCTTGTTGACCATCAACACTTGATGCTCCTTCTTGATTTCTACCTCCGTAGCCTTTAGCATTGCGAAGAGCTCGGGAATTGTCTTATCCATCCCTTGCATATTATAGTTTATCACGAAGCTTTTGTAGCTTGGTGGCAGTGATTGAAGAACTATGTCAATGACACTATCAGCCGGAAGATTAACTCCCAGCTGAGTCAAGTGATTATGATACCCAGACATTTTGAGTATATGTTCACTGACAGAACTATTCTCCTCCATTTTGCAGCTATAGAACTTATTGAAGACTTCATATCTCTCAATCCGGGTATTTGCTTGAAATATTAACTTCAACTCCTGGAACATCTCATATGCTCTATGACGTTCAAAATGTCGTTGAAGTCCCGGTTCTAAGCCGTAAAGCATGGCACACTGAACTATCGAGTAGTCATCAGTTTTGCTCTGCCAGGCGTTCACAACGTCCTGCGTTGCTCCTGCAGCGGGTCTTGCACCTAGCGGTGCTTCCAGGACATAATTCTTCTGTGCAGCAATGAGGATAATCCTCAAGTTACGGACCCAGTCCGTGTAGTTGCTACCATCATCTTTCAACTTAGCTTTCTCTAGAAACGCATTAAAATTCAAAGGAACAGTAGCACGGACCATTGATCTACAACAACATAGACATGCAAAATATTATCAGATACTAAGTTCATGATAAATTAAAGTTTAATTAATTATATTACTTAAGAACTCCCACTTAGATAGACATCCCTCTAATCATCTAAGTGATCACGTGATCCAAATCAACTAAACCATGTCCGATCATCACGTGAGATGGAGTAGTTTTCAATGGTGAACATCACTATGTTGATCATATCTACTATATGATTCACGATCGACCTTTCGGTCTTAGTGTTCCGAGGCCATATTTGCATATGCTAGGCTCGTCAAGTTTAACCCGAGTATTCTGCGTGTGCAAAACTGGCTTGCACCCGTTGTATGTGAACGTAGAGCTTATCACACCCGATCATCACGTGGTGTCTCAGCACGACGAACTTTCGCAACGGTGCATACTCAGGGAGAACACTTGTACCTTGAAATTTAGTGAGAGATCATCTTATAATGCTACCGTCGAACTAAGCAAAATAAGATGCATAAAGGATAAACATCACATGCAATCAATATAAGTGATATGATATGGCCATCATCATCTTGTGCCTTTGATCTCCATCTCCAAAGCACCGTCATGATCACCGTCGTCACCGGCGCGACACCTTGATCTCCATCGTAGCATCGTTGTCGTCTCGTCAACTATTGTTTCTATGACTATTGCTACCGCTTAGTGATAAAGTAAAAACAATTACATGGCGATTGCATTGCATACAATAAAGCGACAACCATATGACTCCTGCCAGTTGCCGATAACTCTGTTACAAAACATGATCATCTCATACAATAAAATATAGCATCATGTCTTGACCATATCATATCACAGCATGCCCTGCAAAAACAAGTTAGACGTACTCTACTTTGTTGTTGCAAGTTTTTACGTGGCTGCTATGGGCTGAGCAAGAACCGTTCTTACCTACGAATCAAAATCACAACGATTTTTCGTCAAGTGTGCTATTTTAACCTTCAACAAGGACCGGGCGTAGTCACACTTGATTCAACTAAAGTTGGAGAAACTAACACCCACTAGACACCTGTGTGCGAAGCACGTCGGTAGAACCAGTCTCGCGTAAGCGTACGTGTAATGTCGGTCTGACCCGCTTCATCCAACAATACCGCCAAATCAAAGTATGACATGCTGGTAAGCAGTATGACTATTATCGCCCACAACTCTTTGTGTTCTACTCGTGCATATAACATCTACGCATAGACCGGCTCGGATGCCACTGTTGGGGAATGCAGTAATTTCAAAAAAAAATCCTACGAACACGCAAGATCTATCTAGGTGATGCATAGCAACGAGCGGGAGAGTGTGTCCACGTACCCTTGTAGACCAAAAGCGGAAGCGTTTAGTAACGCGGTTGATGTAGTCGAACGTCTTCGCGATCCAACCGATCAAGTACCGAACGCATAGCACCTCCGCGATCTGCACACGTTCAGCTCGGTGATGTCCCTCGAACTCTTGATCCAGCTGAGGCCGAGGGTGAGTTCCGTCAGCACGACGGTGTGGTGACGGTGTTGATGAAGTTACCGACGCAGGGCTTCGCCTAAGCACTACAACGATATGACCGAGGTGGAAATCTGTGAAGGGGGGCACCGCACACGGCTAAGACAACTGTCAACTTGTGTGTCTATGGGGTGCCCCTCTCCCCCGTATATAAAGGAGTGGAGGAGGGGAGGGCCGGCCCTCTCTATGGCGCGCCCAAGGGAGGGAGTCCTACTCCCAGTAGGAGTAGGTTTCCCCCTTTCCCTAGTTGGAGTAGGAGAAGAAGGAAGAGGGAGAGAGGGAGAAGGAAAGGGGGGGCGGGCCCCCACCCCAATTCGGATTGGGCTTGGGGGGGCGCGCCCTCCACCTGGCCGCCTCCTCCTCTCTTCCACTAAGGCCCAATAAGGCCCATTGACTCCCCGGGGGGTTCCGGTAACCTGCCGGTTCTCCGGAAAATGCCCGAACTTATCCGGAACCATTCCGGTGTCCAAACATAGCCTTCCAATATATCGATCTTTATGTCTCGACCATTTCGAGACTCCTCATCATGTCCATGATCACATCCGGGACTCCGAACAACCTTCGGTACATCAAAACACATAAACTCATAATACCGATCGTCATCGAACGTTAAGCGTGCGGACCCTACGGGTTCGAGAATTATGTAGACATGACCGAGACTCATCTCCGGTCAATAACCAATAGCGGAACCTGGATGCTCATATTGGCTCCCACATATTCTACGAAGATCTTTATCGGTCAAACCGCATAACAACATACGTTGTTCCCTTTGTTATCGGTATGTTACTTGCCCGAGATTCGATCGTCGGTATCTGAATACCTAGTTCAATCTCGTTACCGGCAAGTCTCTTTACTCGTTCCGTAGTGCATCATCCTGTAACTACCTCATTAGTCACATTGCTTGCAAGGCTTCATATGATGTGCATTACCGAGAGGGCCCAGAGATACCTCTCCGATACTCGGAGTGACAAATCCTAATCTCGATCTATGCCAACTCAACAAACACCTTCGGAGACACCTATAGAGCATCTTTATAATCATCCAGTTACGTTGTGACGTTTGATAGCACACAAAGTGTTCCTTCGGTATTCGGGAGTTGCATAATCTCATAGTCATAGGAACATGTATAAGTCATGAAGAAAGCAATAGCAACAAACTAAACGATCATCGTGTTAAGCTAACGGATGGGTCTTGTCAATCACATCATTCTCTAATGATGTGATCCCGTTCATCAAATGACAACTCATGTCTATGGCTAGGAAACTTAACCATCTTTGATCAACGAGCTAGTCAAGTAGAGGCATACTAGTGACACTCTGTTTGTGTATGTATTCACACATGTACTAAGTTTCCGGTCAATACAATTCTAGCATGAATAATAAACATTTATCATGATATAAAGAAATATAAATAACAACTTTATTATTGCCTCTAGGGCATATTTCCTTCAAGAATATGTTTCAACACAAATGTATTTTCAGAGAAAGCCCGTGTAGCCGCATGGGTTGATAACTAGAGTTGCATTTTGAATATTGTATTATTGAAGTACCATCACCTGTCAGTGTGTGGAATGTAGAAGTTAGAAAGAGTTTATCTTGAAAATTGAATGCATGGTATGAGATACCGCCGTAAAGTTTCATCTCTCGCTAGACATTTGGCAGCCCTTTTTATTATATTTATGAGAGATGGCCAAGCGGAGTTTGACAAGACACTTAGTACTATCGTGCAAGGTGGAGTCTGAGGAAGAAAACACAGAGGAGAAGGGATCGTGGAAGGAAGTAGAGTGCCACGTGCTCGCCGAGAAGAGGGAGGGAGAGGACAATGAGGAGGAGATGCATTTATCTACCACTTCAAAACCATGAGATATCATCCCATGTGATTAGTCTATGACTCTCATGTCATATGGCATTTTCTTTTATACACATATTTTGTTAGCCCATGGTAACGCACGGGCATGGTACTGGTATATATAGTGCGTAGGTAGCGAGCCACGGGATGCACAGCCAGGACGATCACGGTTCATGGAGCAGGAGCAATATAGAAACACCAGTGGAATATTTGACCGGATGGCCGTCCGGCCGGGACAAAGCGCCCCTCGCCTTCGCTCGCTTGCGTACGTGCTCGCTGACCGGGCTGCACGTGCGGTCGACATGCGCCCGCTGGCGCCGCTGTCTCGGGATTCCGCGCCACGCTGCCACATGCCTACGAATTCCTGCGCGCGTACGAGCGTGCGTGCCCTCCTGCATGACAGCTACGCACGGCGAGCTTCCTTCTTCCCTTCGCCGCCGGTGGCTTCGTCGTGTTCTCGCGCGGGCACGGTGACCGAGGGAAGGGTACGTTCCACTGGCATTAGCATAATACTCCTACGCGCGTTGTCGTACTAGTGACTGCTTACTCTAATCTGATCTAGTCGATCGCCTATGATTACGCGCGCAAGTGCCCATCGCCGGTCAGCCACCGGACCCGGATTTCATGCCTGCGCTTCCTTGTTTAACCGGAGCTACAAGATTGCAATGGTCTGTTTAGACTGCCGTGCCTACCGAATACTGGTAATACCATATAGGTGAAGGCATGGCAACTGGCCATTCTTTCAGGGGGAGGAGATTTGTACAAATATACAGTGATCAATCGACCTGATAACAATCATTTGAAGCGCATTTACATGCTTTTGAAAACCCATTTTTTTCGATTCTGCCATCCTGCATGCCTACGAAGATCGATTGATCGATCGAGGCAGAGCAGCAAGCAGGGTTAAAAATTTCAATGAAATTTCAGTGAAATTTTAGAAATTTCGCATATTTCAGTGGGGTCCGAAATATTTTTATTTCCAAAATTTCAATGTAGATTCAAACTGATTTCAAAATAAATTTAAATTATGTTAAAATTAAGTGAAATTTGAAATCGTAAAATCCAAAATAATTTTATATTTCAGCGAGCTCCGAAATTATTTTGTTTCCGAAATTGAAAACCTTGGCAGCAAGCAAACAAACAAACAAACAAACGCTAGTCCACATCAGGAGCACATGGATGCACGCAGCTTCCTAGCTCGACGCATCTTCCCTTGCACGTACGCAATTATTGAGATAATCTATGTATACGCACAGCCGGCGTACTCGAATACTACTGGACCGTTGATCGATCGATCTGCGGAGGGACGCGCTCATGACAAGGGAAATGATTACCGGCCACCATGCATGGATCTCATCACATGTCAGGGCCAGGAAGAGAGCAGAGATCGATCGAGGCATGTGCACCCGGAATAATTCAGCAGTTACCCATCGACCGGTCCAGCCCTACGGAAAGGCAGTTGCCTTGGCAAACAGCCACTTGGTCCATCAGGCACACCACACATGCGCGGCCGGTGTCTTTGACAGCACGGCCATGTCGGCCAAATCAATACGAGTTGCTTCTACCGGCACAAGAGATAATAAGCCTAGGCAGTGTGTGCGGTAGTATATTTATTGGCGGTGAACAAGTGGACCAGCTTCAAGAACGCCATGTGACATACTACCTCCGTTCCAAATTAATTGACCTCCATTTGTCTAGACACGGATGTATCTAGACACTAAACAAGTATAGATACATTCGTATATAGACAAATGAAAGTCAGGTAATTTGGAACGGAGGGGAGTACGTACGGAGAAGTAATGCGCGGCACCTCCGATCATATCCGTCCATTTTTTATTTTTTATTTTTGCAACAACAAGGTGTGTTGTGGCCTGGCATGTCGACCGAGAGCCCTCTCAAGAATGACCAGGGGCGCCTCTGATTCTAATTTGAATCCAGTGAACACATTGCTGTTTATTATTTTTAAGTACACCCATTAGCATGCATTTATTTAGCAGAAATGGATAATAGATTGCAGGGATATTCATCGTGGTTCTCCTTGTATGTCACTGATACACCTCTCCATGCTGTATCCTTGAAAGAAAGAAAAAGAGCAACCACAAAAAAAAAAGAGAGATATTCATCAGCGCGTGCTGAGCAGAGTTCATCCATATGCCAACGATCTGATCGACCTCATTGTAGTATTCATTCTTGCACCCTGTTTGTTGCACCGCACTGCCAGTCTGCCACATTGTTTCTGACTAGCTCGTTTATATATACAAAATTTAACTACAATTTCCACGCGTGCGTGCGTGCGTTGGTCCAATCGACCCAAAGCGGAATGATTCGATGGTACCGTCAGGTAACTCCCACCAAAAATTCTTGGGGCCGTTGAGAGCGAGATCTGCTACGATCCACCGAGAAAAAAGAGAGATCTGCGACGATGGATCGACACATCTGGTCCGGGGGTGGCCGGTGCGCAACTGTACAACGATCAACCAACGCCGAGCTGGCCGTCACGTTGCATGCTGCTAGCTCGCCCCGCTGCCGCTAATCCCACCACCAGTTGATCGTTCGTAGTAGTACGTTTTACACGTTCATACGCACCGGCCGTCCTCCAATTATACGTACCAACCAACTAACTTTTATATTCTTCCAAGTAAAGGTACTCACTGCAGCGTACTGTAGATAGTGCAGTGCGTGATATTCACTTTCCTGGCCAGGTGGGTACGGATCAGGCAATGTATATTTGCCACTTTCTTTCTTGGCACTAGCAGCAGCAGCAGCCAATGATGAGGCAGAGCAGCGCAACTGAAGAAGAACCGATGGAGGATTGATGGATCGGTCCAGCCGTCCAGCGATGGCCGGTCCATGGGTCCATCCAACCAAAACCAATAATAATCAATCATAAGCTTGTCCTGGTACAAGTGGGGCGTGGCGTGGCGCGGCGCGAATGATTAGGCCGACCGATGCGCACGACCGCCTCCACGAGTGCTGCACATGGCTAGTCCCCGCCAGCCTCGTACATCTGGGCCCTCATGGTCGCCCTGCCGCCCCCCATCATTGGCCGCACGTGAGAGACAGCTCCTACACAGACCACAGCAGACCCACCCCACCCCGCTGCATCCCATGTGTCCTGGGCTCGGGGCCAACCCCCTCCTCAGCTTCTCCCAGAACGACACTTCATGCTTTTTCAGTTAGGATTGTAAAAAAAATATGAAGTGATGATTCTACGAGAAGCTGAGGAGAGGGGCGATTTTGAAAGAACCGCCCAAAAGAAATGGCCCTCACTGTATTGCTGTTCCTTTTTTTTAGGGGTATGTGCTGCTGTTCCTGAAGGATGTGCATCCATGGCATAGATCAGATGTACACGCACTGCACTGGGGTTTAGATGTAGATAACATCTCAAGGCCCTGTCAGCTCTTCACCAAATGCATGCACCGCTTGTTTGGTGAAATGCATGCACACTATTCCTTTTTTTTTCTCAGATAAAAATAACAAGAAATTAGCGCATATACCCCCTACTGTACTACTGCCGCACCCCAAGCTGTGCGTATAAATACTAATATACTCCACAGATGGTTTTGTGTGAGCATTTCCTGTTTCAAATTAAAGGTGACATAAAGTACATTCTGCTATGTTGTACTACCCTTGTCCTCGTCGAAGATGTCCACTGTCTCCATGCCCGGCTCCAGGTACATGGGAGGCAGCCACGGCTCCGGCTCCTGCGGCTCCTCCGCGTCAGCCCCGTATCCATCTCCGCTTCGACCTCGTCGAAGAGTGCGTCGGTCGCCGCCAGTTCCTGCCGGATGAACTGCCGGTTGAACTCCGCCTCGGCGTCCTCCATGTTGAAGCCCGGAGCCAGCTCCTGCTCCGCCTCGTCCTCCTTCGGATCCGCCACCTTCATCGGAGCCGCCTGCTGCTCCTCTCCCTCCTCCTCCTCCGGCTCCGAGGAATCCGAAGCCAGCCCGATAGCGATGCATACGTTGTTATCTTCTGCAGGACTATGCGAAGCCGGAGAGCGTGGGAAGAGCGGCGGAGCGGGAGAGGGGAGGTGGATGGGTTCGGGCTGGCGGCGCGGAGAAGGAGGAGGTGGATGGGCTAGGGTTGGGGGACGCCTGCCGGCTTAAATAGCCGGATTTAGCCTCGGGTGGCGAGCCGGAGTGGCGCCAAGCGGCGTTCATACCCCCCTCCCCCATCGGAGAAGACGTCCGTCGGACCGCCGGGTTTTTGGGCGATTCCGCATGGGACCCCTGAAGGAAATATGCCCTAGAGGCAATAATAAAGTTGTTATTTATATTTCCTTATATCATGATAAATGTTTATTATTCATGCTACAATTGTATTAACCGGAAACTTAAGACATGTGTGAATACATAGACAAAACACCGAGTCCCTAGTAAGCCTCTACTAGACTAGCTCGTTAATCAAAGATGGTTAAGTTTCCTAACCATAGACATGTGTTATTATTTGATGAATGGGATCACATCATTAGGAGAATGATGTGATGGACAAGACCCATCCGTTAGCTTAGCATAATGATCGTTAAGTTTATTGCTATAGCTTTCTTTATGACTTATACATGTTCCTCTGACTATGAGATTATGCAACTACCGAATACCGAAGGAACACCTTGTGTGCTATCAAACGTCACAACGTAACTGGGTGATTATAAAGATGCTCTACAGGTGTCTCCGAAGGTGTTTGTTGAGTTGGCATAGATCGAGATTAGGATTTGTCACTCCGAGTATCGGAGAGGTATCTCTGGGCCCTCTCGGTAATGCACATCATATGAAGCCTTGCAAGCAATATGACTAATGAGTTAATTACGGGATGATGCACTACGGAACGAGTAAAGAGACTTGTCGGTAACGAGATTGAACTAGGTATTGAGATACCGACTATCGAATCTCGGGCAAGTAACATACCGATGACAAAGGGAACAACGTATGTTGTTATGCGGTTTGACCGATAAAGATCTTCGTAGAATATGTGGGAGCCAATATGAGCATCCAGGTTCCGCTATTAGTTATTGACCGGAGATGAGTCTCGGTCATATCTACATAGTTCTCGAACCCGTAGGGTCCGCACGCTTAACGTTCGATGACGATCGGTATTATGAGTTTATGTGTTTTGATGTACCGAAGTTTGTTCGGAGTCCCGGATGTGATCACGGACATGACGAGGAGTCTCGAAATGGTCGAGACATAAAGATCGATATATTGGAAGGCTATGTTTGGACACCGAAATGGTTCCGGATAAGTTCGGGCATTTTCTAGAGTACCGGGAGGTTACCGGAACCCCCCGGGGAGTCAATGGGCCTTATTGGGCCTTAGTGGAAGAGAGGAGGAGGCGGCCAGGTGGAGGGCGCCCCCCCCCCCCCCCAAGCCCAATCCGAATTGGGGTGGGGGGGCGGCCCCCCCTTTCCTTCTCCCTCTCTCCCTCTTCCTTCTTCTCCTACTCCAACTAGGGAAGGGGGGAAACCTACTCCTACTGGGAGTAGGACTCCCCCCATTGGGCGCACCATAGAGAGGGCCGGCCCTCCCCTCTTCCACTCCTTTATATACGGAGGAAGGGGGCACCCCATTGACACACAAGTTGACAGTTGTCTTAGCCGTGTGCGGTGCCCCTCTCCACAGATTTCCACCTCGGTCATATCATTGTAGTGCTTAGGCGAAGCCCTGCGTCGGTAAGTTCATCAACACCGTCACCACGCCGTCGTGCTGACGGAACTCTCCCTCGGCCTCAGCTGGATCAAGAGTTCGAGGGACGTCACCGAGCTAAACGTGTGCAGATCGCGGAGGTGCCGTGCGTTCGGTACTTGATCGGTTGGATCGCGAAGACGTTCGACTACATCAACCGCGTTACTAAACGCTTCCGCTTTCGGTCTACGAGGGTACGTGGACACACTCTCTCGCTCGTTGCTATGCATCACCTAGATAGATATTGCGTGTTCGTAGGAAAATTTTTGAAATTACTGCGTTCCCTAACAGTGGCATCAGAGCCAGGTCTATGCGTAGATGTTATATGCACGAGTAGAACACAAAGAGTTGTGGGCGATAATAGTCATACTGCTTACCAGCATGTCATATTTTGATTCGGCGGTATTGTTGGATGAAGCGGCTCATACCGATATTACGCGTACGCTTACGCGAGACTGGTTCTACCGACGTGCTTCGCACACAGGTGGCTAGTGGGTGTCAGTTTCTCCAACTTTAGTTGAATCAAGTGTGACTACGCCCGGTCCTTGTTGAAGGTTAAAACAGCACACTTGACGAAAAATCGTTGTGGTTTTGATGCGTAGGCAAGAACGGTTCTTGCTCAGCCCGTAGCAGCCACGTAAAACTTGCAACAACAAAGTAGAGGACGTCTAACTTGTTTTTGCAGGGCATGCTGTGATATGATATGGTCAAGACATGATGCTATATTTTATTGTATGAGATGATCATGTTTTGTAATAGAGTTATCGGCAACTGGCAGGAGCCATATGATTGTCGCTTTATTGTATGCAATGCAATCGCCATGTAATTATTTTTACTTTATCACTAAGCGGTAGCGATAGTCGTAGAAGCAATAGTTGGCGAGACGACAATGATGGTACGATGAAGATCAAGGTGTCGCGCCGGTGACGATGGTGATCATGACGGTGCTTTGGAGATGGAGATCAAAGGCACAAGATGATGATTGCCATATAATATCACTTATTTTGATTGCATGTAATGTTTATCTTTTATACATCTTATTTTGCTTAGTACGGCGGTAGCATTATAAGATGATCCCTCACTAAAATTTCAAGGTATAAGTGTTCTCCCTAAGTATGCACCGTTGCAAAGTTCTTCGTGCTGAGACAACACGTGATGATCGGGTATGATAGGCTCTACGTTCACATACAACGGGTGCAAGACAGTTTTGCACATGCGGAATACTCGGGTTAAACTTGACGAGCCTAGCATATGCAGATATGGCCTCGGAACACTGAGACCGAAAGGTCGAACATGAATCATATAGTAGATATTATCAACATAGAGATGTTCACCATTGAAAACTACTCCATCTCACGTGATGATCGGACATGGTTTAGTTGATATGGATCACGTGATTATTTAGATGACTAGAGGGATGTCTATCTAAGTGGGAGTTCTTAAGTAATATGATTAATTGAACTTTAATTTATCATGAACTTAGTCCTGGTAGTATTTGCAAATTATGTTGTAGATCAATAGCTCGCGTATAGCTCCCCTGTTTTATTTTTGATATGTTCCTGGAGTAAACTAAGTTGAAAGATGATAGTAGCAATGATGCGGACTAGTTCCGTGATCTGAGGATTATCCTCATTGCTGCACAGAAGAATTATGTTCTTGATGCACCGCTAGGTGACAGAACTATTGCAGGAGCAGATGCAGACGTTATGAACGTTTGACAAGCTCGGTATGATGACTACTTGATAGTTTAGTGCACCATGCTTTACAGCTTAGAACCGGGACTTCAAAAACATTTTGAACGACATGAAGCATATGAGATGTTTCAAGAGCTGAAATCGGTATTTCAGACTCATGCCCGTGTCGAGAGGTATGAAACCTCTGACAAGTACTTCGCCTACAAGATGGAGGAGAATAGCTCAACCAGTGAGCATGTGCTCAGAATGTCTGAGTACTACAGTTGCTTGAATCAAGTGGGAGTTAATCTTCCGGATAAGATAGTAATTGACAGAATTCTCTAGTCACTATCACCAAGTTACTGGAACTTCGTGATGAACTATAATATGCAAGGGATGACAAAAAAGATTCCTGAGCTCTTCGTGATGCTGAAATCAACGAAGGTAGAAATCAAGAAAGAGTATCAAGTGTTGATGGTTAACAAAACCACTAGTTTCAAGAAAAAGGGCAAAGGGAAGAAGGGAACTTCAAGAAGAATAGCAAGCAAGTTGCTACTCCCGGGAAGAAGCCCAAGTCCGGACCTAAGCCTGAAACTGAGTGCTTCTACTGCAAAGGGACTGCTCACTGGAAGCGGAACTGCCCCAAGTATTTGGCGGATAAGAAGGATGGCAAAGTGAACAAAGGTATATTTGATATATATGTTATTGATGTGTATTTTACTAGTGTTCATAGTAGCCCCTGGGTATTTGATACTGGTTCAGTTGCTAACATTAGTAATTCGAAACAGGAGTTGCAAAATGAACAGAGACTAGTTAATGACGAGGTGACGATGTGTGTTGGAAGTGATTTCAAGGTTGATAAGATCACCATCGCACACTCCCTCTACCTTCGGGATTAGTGTTGGACCTAAATAAATGTTATTTGGTATTTTGCGTTGAGCATGAATATGATTGGATCATGTTTATTGCGATACGGTTATTTATTTAAGTCAGAAAATAATTGTTGTTCTGTTTAAATGAATAAAAACCTTCAATGGTCATACAGTCAATATAAATGGTTTATTGAATCTCGATCGTAGTGATACACATATTCATAATATTGATGCCAAAAGATGCAAAGTTGATAATGATAATGCAACATATTTTGTGGCATTGCCGTTTAGGTCATATTGGTGTAAAGCGCATGAAGAAACTCCATTCGGATGGACTTTTGGAATCACTTGATTATGAACCATTTGATGCTTGCGAACCATGCCTCATGGGCAAGATGACTAAGACTCCGTTCTCCGGAACAATGGAGCGAGCTAATGACTTATTGGAAATAATACATATCGATGTATGCGGTCCGATGAGTGTTGAGGCTCACGGCGGGTATCGTTATTTTCTGACCTTCACAGATGATTTGAGCATATATGGGTATATCTATTTGATGAAACATAAGTCTAAAACATTTGAAAAGTTCAAAAGAAATTCAGATTGAAGTGGAAAATCATCGTAACAAGAAAATAAAATTTCCATGATCTGATCGTGGAGGTGAATATTTGAGTTATGAGTTTGGTCTTCATTTGAAACAATGTGGAATAGTTTCACAATTCACGCCACCTGGAACACCACAACGTAATGGTGTGTCCGAACGTCGTAACCGTACTTTATTAGATATGGTGCGATCTATGATGTCTCTTACCGATTTACCACTATTGCTTTGGGGTTATGCATTAGAGACAGCTGCATTCACGTTAAATAGGGCACCATCTAAATCTGTTGAGACGACACCATATGAACTGTGGTTTGGCAAGAAACCTAAGCTGTCGTTTCTTAAAGTTTGGGGTTGCAATGCTTATGTGAAAAAGTTTCAACCTGATAAGCTCGAACCCAAATCGGAGAAATGCGTCTTCATAGGATATCCAAAGGAAACTATTGGGTACACCCTCTATCACAGATCCTAAGGGGAGATATTTGTTGCTAAAAATAGATTTTTTCTAGAGAAGGAGTTTCTCTCGAAAGAAGTGAGTGGGAGGAAAGTAAAACTTGATGAGGTAATTGTACCTTCTCCCGAATTGAAAAGTAATTCATCACAGAAATCAGTTTCAGTGATGCCTACATCAATTAGTGAGGAAGTTAATGATGATGATCATAAAACTTCGGATCAAGTAACTCCTTGCAGTACGGCTCGGTAGGTCGCAATGAGCCGTCGATCCAGCGTGAGCCGGCTCGATCGACGCACTCAGTTGCAGTATGGCTCGATCCTAAACTGTCCTTATTTCAGTCTGTAGGCTCAGTTGATATCCTGTGCGGTAGATAGTTTTTCTAGCCCTACCTGTTTCATAAAAATGATCAAATTAACTTAGTCTTTTTTCCCTCATCGAGAAGACCAAGATGACCGTATATATAGATCAAGCTCGTCTGGCTTCAATTCAGGGTCATGTATTCCTTATGTTCTTTACTAATGCTACCAAATGTATGCATGATCAAGTTTTTTTTAAAAGATGATCATACTATTAAGAAATTGGAGGCAGGTTGTTATCACCATCCGTCTACCCCTACCCAAGCAACAGGATTCAAGCGTTGATGTACGCATAAACCCGGACAGCTGGTTGCTAACCTATATTTATACAATCAACACAAAGTAGAATACTCCACTGCTTAATAATTAATCATAGCTATCGGCTGGCCTAAGAACAACACGCACGTACCGATCAATGGTTGTAATTAGCCACGCAGCTGTACTTTTGCCAGGGGACATGGACAACCGGCCACCCCCAGGAATCCCGACACGACGTCATTGGCGAATTGACCCGTTCCTCCTCCAATCCACCAATCGCCGCGCGCCACCTCGACACCAGCCTACGTATGCAAAATTTCGTGTTTTGACCATTTTTGCTAACAAATTCAGGATCTGACCCCTGTTTGAAAAAATTTCGGGATCTGACCATTTTCCTACCGCCAGACCCCTTGACAGTAGGGTATAACAGCCTACCGCCAAAGGGCTTGGCGGTAGGGTTCCTGCCTACCGCCAAGGGGTCTGGCGGTAGGATGTTATACCCTACCGTCAAGGGGTCTGGCGGTAGGCCCTGAACACGCTCTGTGTTGAAAACTTAGAACTTTTTGGCGGTAGGGTGTCCAACCCTACCGCCAAGAGGCATGACGGTAGGCTGTTATACCCTACCGCCAAGGTGCCTGGCGGTAAGAAAAAGGTCAGATCCCGAAAAAAATTCAAACAGGGGTCAGATCCTGAATTTGTTAGCAAAAAGGGTAAAACACGAAATTTTGCCGCCTACCTACGCGCGCATGCATGCATCGATCCACGCAAACTGTTGTCCGTCAGCTCTACGTGCGCTAGTCTCGGTTGCTTCATGACGCGGTAGCCCCGCGATTTGTTTGCTTGCGTGTTTCGCTCCTCGGAATCGGCGTCGCCGCGACGGCCGAGAGCCATTCGTTGTCCGTTCTCGGACGGGTCAATAACAATAATCTAGTGTGCGTATTTGCTTGTGTGTGTCGTGATGGCGACCGATTAGTCGATGATGATCGATGATTAGAACTGGTCATGAGCATGCAGCAAGATCCAAGGTTTCCGTAGGCGATAACAATGCAAGTAGTAAACCGTACGTACGTGCGCGGACTAGTTTATTTAGCATTTATATGCACCATGCGGAATCGGTCCGAATCTCACTTAGGAGGGCTCCAAAAAAGGGTATAGTTAAATGTTACGTACTCCATATTGTTTACCTCAAGTTTTTGGTACGTGCCAAAAAAGAGTGAGTATATTCTGGACTCACAGCTGGCCGAGTCTTAATTAATTTTTTTGCAAAATAATTAATGGTGATTACTCACTCACACGCGTAGGGTCTGTCAGAAACATACGGTTCTAGAAGCACTTAAACAATCGTCGCCAGCATAACAAAAAAAAAAGGATGAAGGATATGCCGAGAGGGCCGACGTTGCCCATTGGGAAACTGTTCGGGCCTACAAGTTCAAGGCCAATGGGTCTTCTGGGTCGGCTTCATAAGAAAATTGGGTCAGGGGAGCCGATCAATATCGGCCCACCGGAACAAGCGGGTCAACCAAATTTAGGTCTCTAAGGTTGTATTTTGTCTTTACAATGCACGTGCCTTTGCAAGCAGGGACAAAGCGAGGAAATATATACAGGGGGGGGGGGCAATTGGAGGGGGCACATATAAATTTATAGCTTAATTTCACAAATCCACATATCATATAGAGGTGGTTTAAGGATTTTTTTTTTCCAGCATGGGTGGGGGGCGATGGCCCCAGCTTGCTCCGTCATGTGTTGGAAAGGTTGTTACTCTTGTGCTTATACGAAATTTTGAAAGTACTGACCCAAGATTGTTTTTGTTTCGGAGCTACAAAGATGCTACCTTAGGATGGCAACTATTCATGGTAGAAATAGAAACCAAGATGCATATATTTTTTTTTCTTTTAACATTCAAAATATCTTAACTTACTAATAAGCCCTACAGTCAAATAATGCTAGTTGAAATAAAGTTGTTATGTAAATGCTCTTTATTCTTGTGCAATATAGTGTTAAAATTGGTCAGACCATGTTGCCCAATGAGACATGAGGCCACTTGGTATTGGATCAATGGGCCGGCTCCATGTCCGTGAACATATCAGAGGACCGCCAGGGACCAGGTCCGGGCCAGAGCGGGCCAGCCCATTCCCATCTTAAGCTGTAATCCTAGGCACCGAAAAATTAAAACACTGCTAAAATAGCCTATTAGAATCTCATACGTACATGAATTTTATTGGAATTCAGGCGGAGGTGAATATATGTGACCATACAAGAAACAAAAGTGATTTTTCATGGGTACGTCTTTGTGTTGTGTTGAAGGTGCTACACAATTCATCCGCAAAAAAAAAAAAAAAGGTGCTACACAATTATTATAGGTTGCGCAATTCCATCGGAATATTTGGTCCACGTTGCATCAATTCTGAACATTGGGTGTACGGCTTGACGCAGCAGCTGAGAACGCGTGCAAGGCCACATCAACTCCTGCACAATCACCCTATCGAGACCACATCATTTTTTCTTGCTTCCCGTCATGGTTGCTTTGAGTGTCATCACTGCATCCATGCGGATGCCCATCGTTAGTTGTTTAATTGACCGCTCCTGCCGCAACACATACTCCTTCAATGGACTGCCTCTAGCCCATCTATACCTTCTCACCGTTGTTGCCGATTCCATGAACCACCAGATATCAATGGCATTCTCCTCTGTCTTTGGAGACCACGATCCCAAGTCTTCAACATTACCTTGGTAAATCACATTCTCGAGCTATCTTGGGGTGAGATGAGCTACCTATGTGCCCCGGCCATGGGTTATACCAGAGCCACAAGATCTTTTGTGATACAGAGGCACGAAGCAGACCACAACAAAAAATATGCAAGTTGTGTATTTGTGGCGTGCTTCGAAAGGCATCGTAGGTGCTTATTTCATTGTTTACATGTAGCATCAAATTTAATATCCGCCTCTAAGATACACGTGATTTCAATTTTTAATGCAGAGAATAGCTATACATTTATTTTGTCTTGGCAGGTTTCAATAAAAGATACAAGCCACCTAAATGTTGGATTGGTATTTCCATTTGACTTTCAAGTACTCAAGAATCATATGATACTACGTAGACAACATTAAGTTAATTATTTTACAATACGGGTCACCTAAAAGTTAAGAATTAAAGTATTGTACTTAAGTTCCACCTCATTTCTTTCAGTTGTAAGTACAAACCGAATTCACCATGTTCATTGCTTTTCTTGCCTAGGTAATTTTCTATGTGCAAATGTGTTGTATAGTTTGTAGTTGATATTCTGTAGTTCTACTGAAGTTTTGGAAGATACTTCTTGTCTAATAGTTGGATGATCAAAACATTGTAATCCAGATCGCAAGCTTTATGTTTGGAGCATCAGATTGCTCCTTACAAGGTACTACAATACATGCGGCAAATGTTATTTTGGATCGTCGCAATCACACATGAATGTTGTATATATTATAGTACTGATTGCTACCACATTGTTTTCATGTTGCATGACCCTAGGCGGTAAGAAAATACCATTAGGATTGGAACTTATGAAGACCTGTAAAAATCCCACGATAGAAAAGACAACCAGGAAGTTCAAAAAAGGTGGGAAAATACAATGGGAACTACGAATACTAGAACTACACTATGTTGAAGTTAAATGTGAAATTGAATATCCAGATGAAATCTGGTAAACAAAAAATGAACTGATGAGATAAATGTGATGCACTCTAATGGAAGATCGCATCGGATGAAGGTTCGACTACTTTTTTTTGCGGAGATGTGCCTTGTAAAATAATATGATGTCACCAGACCAAGCCGGCACAAGGCTACCAAACAACATTGTTCTACCCCCGCAGACCCAGTCCCACACCGAGTTCCACCGTGTAAAGATGGCCACAGTTTAGACGAGTTCCTCAAGCGCAAGGAAACGCCTCGGCTCGGTTGGGAGCCGGATCGGGGCAAGGAAAGGATGAATGCTCAAATCGAGTAGGAGCATGCACGGTAGCTAGGCACTATGACTAGGCTAGTGGCATGCAATGGAAACTATTTATCACTATTATTTATTATTTGTAGCTAATTAATATAATAACTGGATATAGCGAGTGTCGGCGAGGAGAATAGATCCAGTTCTCGATCGAACATGATCGTCCATGATAAGGAGGCACGCGGAGCAACCCATAACGAAAACTCTATAAGCTGTGTACTTGTGGCGTGCATCGTAGGCACTTTTTCACTTTTTGTAGCATGAGGTTTAGTATGTGCCCCTATGACATACCTGATCTCAGGTTTCAATGCTGAAGGGAGGTAGTTGTTGGCATTTTCTTGGTAGTTTTCATCACAGTATACAAGCCACCTACGTGTTGGATTGGTATTTCACATTTGTCTTTCATGTATTGAAGAATGGTATGAACCAATGCAGAAAACATTAAGTTTGTTATTTCACAACACCAGTCATCCAAACTTGAAGAGATAACATGTTGTACTTAGCTGTCAGCTCTTTTCTTTCAATTGCAGGTATAAATGGAATTCAACGTGTTCATTGCTTTTCTTGCGTTGGTTTAGTTTGTCCTTGATATCCATGCGTTCTAATGATGTTTTGTAACATACACATTGTACAGTAGTCATATGACCAAAACAAAACATTGTAATCTAGATCGCAAGCTTTTATCTTGGAAGAGTGGGATTGCTCCTTGCCAAGTATTACCATACATGTGGCGATGCTATATTGGATCGCCGCAACTGTACACAAAAGTTTTCTTGTTGTATAGAATTAGTTGCCACTATATTTTTTTGTAAGACTCCTTTGGTAGGCTGCATTAGGGGAGTACCCTCGGGGATTAGTAATAGTTTGACATGTAAAATCAGACATATACATCTATATCTATATCTACTAATAAAGCAAATAGATATTGTTAGTTTGTTATATAATTATGCAAAAAAGCCCCTTACGTTTTTGTGAGTAAACTCGCACTCCAAAAAATATGGCCTGCCGCGTGCTACGAGCACAAAAAATACCTACTTCTATGCAGATTCGAACCAGAGACCTCCAGTGTATAATACATAGTATGTCACAACCAACGAAGCAGATTCCTTTTGTTAGAAACAAGAGGGTTACTTTTCTTTTTAAATAGTCCCACATCGCTCCCTTACTATCAATCACATCAGTTTATATACATCTTTCAATTTTTCTGGATATTAATAGGGTGGCTTGGCTCAGAAATCAGTAAACTCGAAGGGAGGAATTAGTCCCTTATATTTCAAAGAAGATTTCAAATGACTTCTCAAAGAGAGCACCACATGATTTAATATCATGTCTGGCCGTGAGAATAAACATTGCAAGGGAAGAGAATTAGAAAAGGCTACATGGGAAAAGAATTTGGAAGGCGCACGAACACGTATCAGGGCCATCAATTTCGTGGGCATAAATCGCAGGCTTCTACATATTTTGGGCTTGCCATGCATGATAAAAATTGCATGGTTTGTTTCACCCATTGGTATGAGTAGTCAGCCAGCTAATTCTTTTTTTGTTTTTGTGTGTGAAAACTGTATTACTCAACTCGAAAATTTCATACAATCAATCGTAGAAATTTCTGTAGCAACAAAAGGCCCTGAACCAAATCAAATCATGGTTCTGCCATCTGAACGAGCAATCTTAGCTAAGCACAATGACAAGTGTGATATACGCTGGCGAGCTCATCACCTTAGTATTGACAACATTTGGACGTGTTGTAATCAGATGGACATCGTGATCACCGTGCGTGAGGGTGGGATGGAGGATAAGCGACGATACAAATTTTTATTTTTTTCATTACAACGCATGGGCATGTTTGCTAGTTAAAAAAAAACAATGAAATCGATAACAAACAGATGAGCTGATCTCTACTCCTAATGTCTCAGTTGGTAGTCTCCGCGGTTAATTTTCGTCCCACCTACCATGGTTTTTTTTCGTCCCTCATCCCACCTCACTGTTAGCCGCATCAAACCAAAAAAACCACGTCGCGATGCCCCCACGCAGTCCAGGGCCGCACATCCCGTCGTACCCATCTACCAGCGAAGGACAAAAAACCAACGAAAAAAAACCTACGAAAATTAACCAGCGAAAAAAAACCTAAACCAATCGCACGCACGACTCTCCTGCACCCCCGACCTCCTCCCCGGCTCCCCGCGCCGCCCGCCCCCCATCTCCTCCCCCGATCCCGGCGTCACCCCGCCCCCACCTTCTCCCTCACTCCCGGCGCCGCCCCGCCCCCACCTTCTCCCTCACTCCCGGCGCCGCCCGACCCCCAACCTCCCTGGATCCCGGTGCCGCGCCGCCCCGCCCCCACCTCCTCCCTCGCTCCCGGCCGCAATCCCCTCTCCACCCGCAACAGCCGCCGCACCCATTTCCTCCCCTCCCTCCCCGACCACCGCCCCTCCGCAGCTCCGCTTCTCTCCCAAACTCCAGCCGTGCGGTGGATTCAGATCTGGCATTCCGTCCGCCTGGTAAGCGAGGTCACGAGCAACGAAGAGACAGGAGCCGCACGATGCACGAGTTGCCGCTTCGTGCGCACCCCCTCCCCCCGTCGTCCGTGATGACGAGATGGCGAAGAAGAGCAAGCGGCGGGGCCAGGCTGCCGCTATGGGTGCACCGGAGGAGGCTCCCACGGACGCTGTTGATTCAGCCATGCCGAGAAAGAGCAGGCGGGGCTGGGAGTCTCTCCTCGCCGCCGGGTATGGTATCCGGCGGTCGTCCACTGCTTGCACGCGACGATTGACGGGGAAGAACAAGGATTCGTGTAAGGAGGGGAGGATCCGCGGCACGGCGGTGAAGAAGGACGTGCTGGACCTGGGCGACATCCACACCTCACTCATTGATGGCATCTACAAGATCTTTGGTAAGGACGACGGCGTCTCCTTCCACCCCCGAGGCCCTGATCCCAGCAGTAAGCCCCCCCTCGCCCCCTCCCCCGCGTCCCTTTGTCCTGCACCCAATGCTCAACATGCGCCCTGACCGCTGAATGCATAGATGGCGGTGTAACCTTGCTGGCTCTTGAATATGTGTGCGTTTTAGTTTATGTCTGGACGTGTTCTCTGAACAATCTCCATTGACAGTACATGTTGTATTTGTTGATAACACTTTAATATGGTGATACAGAGATGTCATCTTGACCCTGCTTAAGCTCGTACATGCCGTCGTCACCGAAGCTGCTTCGCCGAGTCTCTTATCATCTGCTTCGCTGCCGGCTCGGTAAATCTCTCGGTTTACTTCTCCTCTTTCTCTCTTGAGCTCTGTAACCCGGCCATCGATGTGGCTGTACGTAGTAGTTAGATGATACTATTTTTCTATAAAAATACATGTTAGCAATACATGTGTACCCTGCAAGGAATTATTTTGCAAAAGAAATACAGTAGAGACTGCATTCTTGGAAGTTAGGAATTGTTATGGTGTTGTTCGGGAAACAAATGGCATGTCTGAATGCTCGCTTGCTTAAATTAATTGTATAGGTAAGAGCGTAAACCCTGTCACTAATTAAATTCTGTTCCACAAGATAGTTCTTGCTCATAGAGATGCTTTGCATGGATTCTTTCAAAAACAGAAAACGTGTCAATTTACTGGTTTCAAAACGGGATACTATGTTCAGTTCTAGCTTTAACATTTGTGATATCCAATTATACTCCTATGGCTTGTGGTGAACTGGTTCTTGTAGCTCGTTTATGGTTTCCCTTAATGGAAATCGGAGGGTGGAAACACCACTTTGATCATAATAATATACTCCTATGGCTTGTATGTTGTGGCAAGATGCCCACTTACTACACCAATTCTCATTGGAAATAATACTCTTTATCTTTGGGACCAATTTCAGTGGTGACTTAATAACCGATTTTGTAGTTTCTGCTTTAGGTTGTGACGATGCAGACTAACAGTGAAACATTGACTCCTTGAGGTCTTCTCTCAACTTTTAGAGTTGTCATGTTTCTCTCTGTTGGTGGTGAACATTTAATGAATCTTCATTTTTTCGTACTCTTTGTAGAGGTGTACCTTTGTAATCTACCAATGGTATCCTATGTCTTGGCGTGTGCATCAGTGGCATTACAATTGAGAGAGAATTTTTTATATACCTGATGGTTCAAGTGTGCAATTTCCCACAGAGAGACAGCATGTGCTTCTGACTGATAACCAGGTAAAGTCTTATTTTACGAGCATTAACTATTGAAGGTAGAGAACAAAAAACGGCTATATTTCCTTAGTCTTTTGTACCATGATAATACAGAGATAGAAAAAATGATAATTTTGCCTCGTTGGAGAGCAGGCAACGATTACCAGTGGTTCAAGTGCTTATTTCTATGTGAATCATGCCATGTTTAATTTTTCAGTCACACTAATTTCATATGATTCGGACTTCAGGACTGTCGAGCTTATTTTCTTGACCTAAAATTAACATTTGTTCCTCGGAAAGTTCCCTTCTTGTTTAAGATTATTGCATCAGGAGAAAGGCTTACTGGAAGTATAATGAGGCGATGTTATGTTTGTTTCTTCTCATAATTAACTTTCCAGTGATATATGCTGAAAGCCTGAAACCGCATTCCATACATAGGCTGATAGTATCAAAATGATATCCTATAGCTGATCTCTTGATTGGTCAGGTTGCTCATACATCGTTGGTTCATTGCAGATCTGAAATATGGAAAAGACGATATTAATCTGAAGAGGGACAAGGGAAAATGAGTCGCCTGTGAGATATGCACACCAGTCCAAGCCTCAGGCAGAAAACTACTCCCCCTCCCCCAGCTTTTCTAGGAAAAGGGAAGTACTTATACTGGATACTGGTGGTCAGCTGATCTCATTATTTTATATACTGCCCGAAACTCATAGATAAGCTCATATGAAATATGACTTTAGACAATCTATGTACATGGTCAGCAAACCACCTATGGGACCACTGTTTTCCTGCAGCATTATATTTTCTTCGTATTGATATGAACTGCAGATCTCCTTTTTTTTGGATATCTTCACTTGTAATGCACCTGATCTGTAAGCATTAGGGTTCATTCATTGCCTTCCTTTTGCTGGTTTCTAGCGAAGGTGTATTCATGTGAGCCGATTGAATACCTTCCTTTTCTTGCCTTCAATTGTTGCTGATTTTTAGCGAAGGTGTGTTCATGTGAGCCGATCGAATACCTTCCTTTTCTTGCCTTCAACTGTCTGATGCATGTTGCTTATAGTTTCAGTCATCAATTTACCTTTCCCTGCAAAAACAAATTTACATTTGCCATTTCTTTTGCAGATAATGGTGATGAGCTCTACAGCAGCATCGTTGTTGGTAAATACCATCGACACTTACAGTCTACTCCACCTACAAAGAGCTATGGCAAGGAGCACACTTTAGTGTCCTCAATCCTAATGGAGTATGTTACAATATTTTTGTGGTGACTATTTACAAATGTTTTGTTAACTTTCCTGGTTATACATAGGGTATTGGAGCAGCATTCTATTTTAACACACGCAAACATGTTTCCCAAATGAAAGATCGGAAAAGAGAAACAAATCCCGTGAATCATCAACCAAAAAGGCGTACAGTTTGTCAAAATATTTCTGAGAAGAAACATTTAGATATGGATGGTAGGAAACTATATTTGAAGATCCGTACAGAACCATCTAAAAAATACTTGAATCATGATCGGGGTGCTGCTTCTTGATCTGGTTGGTGAGTGAGGAGGTAAGAAACAGGGACATAGAGGCACATTGGGCTTAGAACTTAGGGAAATAGAAACCATCTAAAGTCTCTCTACCCTAAAATAAATCTGAACCCTTATAATGAAGCTTGATGCCCGTGCAGATGAATTTGAATATTTAATTATCTTAAATTATGCATGTGATGATGGAGCAGCTATTTGGGCCAACCTCCTGCTGTTCTCGCAAAGTTTGGTTTAGTATTTTGTTTTTATCTACGAAAGATCAAGTAATCTGATATCGAGCTTGTTCTTTTAGAGTAATTGAATTTTGAGTTTGTAATGACTGTTCATGCCTAATTGGCAATATATATTGACAACAAATTATTTTTGATGTCAGACGAAGGGCATGACGGATGGCACCAGTGGGAAGGTGAGCGCCGGTGGAGAAAAGCGAGAAAAGGAGTAGCACGAGGCGGTAGGCAGCCTTGAAGAGGATGGGAGGGCCTGCTGCTGGGGTTTGGTCCTAGGGATTTTTGGATCAGTGCCGGCGGCCTAGGTATCTTCTGCCGTCTCTGGATCCTGAACAGTATCTCTCTCTCTAATCTGCAATGACACACAGTAGTGACGGGTACAAGTGTGTGGCTGCTCCAGTACAGCCCAAATGTGGATGCAGGTGGATGTGGGCACCGTGGCCGCCACCAAGGATGTGGGGGTCGCGCCACAACCGGCGAGGACGGGGTATGCGTGCCGAAACTGTCAAGGACATGGGAGCCGCACTGCAGCCTTCGTGTTTTTCCTAATTTCTTTAGGTATGTGAGGTCGATTTAATATTCACATATATGCTGAAATTTTGACACCGAAGAACCAGCAATCGAGTTATATGAAATTTCTTGCAAGAGCTACCATTCTTTTTAGTACTGACTAATCCCATGGGTACCAATGGTGAAATTTTCAGGTCTAAATACTGGATGAGATTTTCATTGCTGGCATTCTTCATGAACCTATCAAGGAGAACATTTCAATACTAATTGCTGCAAAGGTGTTCTCACCACCGGCTAGCAAGAAGAGAGTATGATTTTTCAGTGCTCACTATTGTAAGCTTGATTCACAGGGAGCTTCTCAATGTTGTACATGTAGTTTGTGAGTAACAGAAATAAAACCTATTTCTTCATTCTTGTCTTGTACCTCCGTTTCAACTCCCAAAAACCAGTAGAGTTCAGTTACGTGCTTCAATATTAGGAAGTCATCATCTTCTAAAACAAATTTTGTTACCTACTCAAACATATTTTGTTCCTGTGTTTCTAATAAATTTTGTATAAAAACATGTGTACAATAGAACCTGTAGAACCTGCATTGGACCATGCTCATTTGCTCTGTCCATTTCTTCTAAAGAGTCCAGATTCCTACGCATTCATAAATACGATTTAGTGCGCTCTATTACATTACCGGAATCAGATGATATATTTTCTGTGCGAATTCGTTGACACAGTTCCTTACAAAAGTTGCATCTTCGAAAAGGACAAACAGCTCTATGTAATTCTATCATCCATTCTGATTTTGAGCCAAGTATACCCGTTATCTTTTTCCTTCTAGCAAGGTACCATAGACATGTTATGAAACTCTCCTTTGCCTTCCAGGTGAACCAAATAGGCATCTTTTTAACAAATGGAGGGAATTCGTTTGTCAATAAAAATAATTTTTTCACAGGAGATGTTGTCTTATTTCTTCAAGTATAAGCAAATGAACATTGTGATGAAGTTAACAACTTTCTATCCTTATTCCTCTTATTCATTGTGTGTTATCCCGATTTATACATGTAACAATGATGAATGATGATGAACTTAGACTTAGTGTAAGGAGAGCCAATCTGTTTCGTTGAACAAAACAGCTCTGTATCCTTATTTCTCCTAAAAGCTTTCAGACGATACTCACACCATATGATTCCTTGAAACATAGAAGTATTTTTCACATCTATTACAATCCAAGGTTTTTTTAGTTAATATTATTCTTTATATTTGTAAGTAGTATAAAGTTGCCCCAAAATTGGTAATATGATTTTGGATGATATATTATGATGCTGAAAAGGAGGTTATTGGTGCTGAATAAAATAGCAGTATGAAATAACCCTGCATATATTTGTTGGCTTTTAGTTTGAGCCTTTCAACTCAACTGAAATTTTTATTTGTAGTCTTTTTACCTCTGGTTTTGCAGGTTATCTGGAATGATGGTAGGTATTAATGAAGTAGTCCACGTTGGACTGGCTCAAAGTGGAGAAACATGATTGTATTATTAAGCATTTAAGCTCCTAGCAATTTAGAACCTCGATATCTTGGGGCTGCCTTGCATTATTTCAGAGAGCTGTATTTTTTCCGGACATTTTATATTGCCACACAATGAGAGTTGAAAGTTTTGGTCTGGCATGATGTGCTGTCAGGACACGTCCCCACTTATGTTGTAGGTTTGGGGGTTTACAGATCTCTCTCTCTCTCTCTCTCTCTCTCTCTAGTTGTAACAACTTCGAACATTTGTTTAAAGGGAACACAGTCTCCATGTGTTTGTCTTTAATTAATGGATAATAACAATACACATGCTTTCGTGAGATGATCGAATCTTAAGCATAAATAATAAAGGCATTCAAGTGTTATTATCATTTGTAATGAAGTGCACAATAAAGAGTTCAATGTTTCAATTTTTTTTATCAAAATATATTGCAAGTGAAGTGGATTTTAATTATTATTTTTTGTTATTGACTATCTTTTCAATCCATGTTAAAGTTGTCATGCCCGTGGCAACGCACGGGAGATGACGAGACGAGCGCACGCACCAAAGCCTGTCGTACCCCCGAAGTCCCGCGCGTGCTATAGACAGCCACACGGCCACAAACTTAGCCGAGCTCCGCCAGCAAGGAAACGCCTCGGCTCGGCTCTGCTCAGCTCGGACCGGACCGGGTCAAGGCTCAGATCGAGGAAGGCAGCATGCACGGCGCCATGACGAGCGAGTGGCGCACAAGGGGAAAGTATTTATCGCCATTATTTTGTAATTTATTTACAGCCAATTAAATATAATAATTGGATGCCGCTGGAGGTAGCGAGGAGAGGAGATCCACCATCCAACAGCTCATCATTTGCTCGCCCTCCGCTGCCCTATTTATAGCCTCGCCACCCGCCGCCTCATGCCCAGACCACACCAGATCATCACATCTCCACCACCGAGCACTGCCATCCTCCTCCCACTCCGGGGAACTCTCAGATCGGATCGGGTTCACCGGAGATCGATGATGCATCGCGCCGCCGCCACGGGTCTCGACCTGGGACTCGGCCTCGGGCTCGCCTCCCAGGGCAGCCTCACGTCCTCCACCACCACCGCCTCCTCCTCCCCGGCATCGGCGTCCCACTCGCAGGCGCACGCGCACTGGACCGCCGCGCTCAACTCCGTCGTTGGCGCTGGCGCCGCGCAGGAGTACGGGCTGCACCACTATGCCAACCAGCAGCAGCAGCAGCGGAAGGAGGAGCCGGGGAGGACGTCCACGTCGCCCGAGAGCGGCGTCAGCGCCGGGACCAAGAGGGGGCTGGAGCGCACTGGCTCCGGCGTCTCCCGCGGCGGCGCCACCGCGGGCAGCGACGAGGACGACGACGGCGGGGACGGCGCCGGCGGACGCAAGAAGCTCCGGCTCTCCAAGGACCAGGCCGCCGTCCTCGAGGAGTGCTTCAAGACGCACAGCACGCTCAACCCCGTAAGTCCTCATCCCTCGCTCGCGCAGTGTTCGTCCATGGATTCCTCTCGATCGATCGCATTTGGCTGACCGAGACTTGTTTTCTGACGATCTGCAGAAGCAGAAGACGGCGCTGGCGAACCGGCTGGGGCTGCGGCCGCGGCAGGTGGAGGTGTGGTTCCAGAACCGCCGCGCCCGGACCAAGCTCAAGCAGACGGAGGTGGACTGCGAGTACATGAAGCGCTGGTGCGAGCAGCTCGCGGAGCAGAACAAGCGCCTCGAGAAGGAGGTGGCCGAGCTCCGCGCGCTCAAGGCCGCTCCGGCCGCGCACGCCCAGCAGGCCTCCCCCGCCGCAACGCTCACCATGTGCCCCTCCTGCCGCCGCGTCGCCGCCGCCGGACCGGCCGCCACGCAGCACCACCAGCAGCCGCAGCAGTGCCATCCCAAGCCCAACGCCCAGGCCGCCGGCAACGTCCTGCCAAGCCACTGCCAGTTCTTCCCCGCCGCCCCCGCCGCCCCCGACCGGTCCGGCAGGCAGCAGGGCGCGTGGAACGGCGCCGCGCAGCCGCTCGTCACCAGAGAGCTCTTCTGAGACGGGATCTCGCCGCCGGTGTCCAGTCCAGCCGATTAATTAGGAGATTTGATCAGGCGGCGGTCGATTGGGTCAATCAATTAATCAATTGGCAAATCAGTCAGTCGATCGCCGCAAGGAGATTTGATTTGGTTTGGTTTGGATAGCAGTAATTAGCCGCGCTAGTGATCGATGGATGGTTTGGTTTCGGTTAGTAGTAATTCGGTCTGGGTTTTCTTTTTTCTTTCGGATTCGATCGGATCGACGACGAACAAAACAGAAACAGATTAGTAGGAACAAATGGCTGTCCGCTTTTTCCTGGACCGCGTGTACCCATCCACCAAACCCCTGCCGGTTGTTGGATTAACAGCTTGTTGATTGGTTTGTACTACTGCCACCACTAATTCATGATTTGGTTGATGGAGGAAATTGATGAAATATTATCTTTCATTCACATCCTTTTCACATTCTCATCTCTTGTCCAACAAGAGGTAGTATATTTGGTTAATTTTATCAACTATTTTGCGATAAAAAGCATGACTAAGTTAGCGCGTCGACGAACCCGATCTCCTTTTGTATATATATCTCATTTGCTGGAGTATAATTCAATGAAAAAAAGTGACCCAGTTCGAAAAGAATGGTTTTTCCAAGCCACAACTACTACTCATGATGAATTTGCATCTGAGAGCAAACATCTCAGCAACTTGTTTAAGCGAAAGCAACCCACCCACACCTCGTTATCATATCATATAAGCAGTTTCAGACAGACAACCGTGCGTGTTCGCGACGAGCCCTGCCTGCACACATGCGCCTCAGAGAAGCTTTAATCAAAAAGCCAATTGATTAGTCCGCAGACAAAGTGAGGGACTAAAGTCATGGCGAGATCATTAGGGGATCTGATTAGTGTAGACCACCTGCAATCCTGCTTCATTAGTGCGCGTTGGACCTCTGGGGCCGGCCCGAGTTGTTTTCGACCGACAGTTGAATCTCTACGCGATCCGCGGCGACCAAAGTTTAATCGGCCAAAGAGAGAAAAGCTCCCCTTTGCTTTTGCTTCAGGCCTTTTCATCAGTTCTGCTCGATCGCTCGCAACAAGTCACAGGTCGCAACAGCTTGTGATGTCGATGAGTGGATGGAAGAGGGAGGGCTGACCTAACTAAGTGACGGCAAGATCAATTCAGATGGCTGCATGGAACGGCGGCAACTCGCTTGATTTGTTGGCTTCTTGATAGGCTTGGTCACTTTGCACTGGTCAGAGGAGGGAACATGCGAATTGGTCCCAGTTGTTAACATTGATGTGTATCTTACCATCGAAGGACGAACTGATGCCCGCCCTCATTGGAGTTATGATTTTGGCTGAAAAGGATCCACATCTATTATAAATGTTCTCCAGAAGTACAAATCACCTAAACATAACAAAAATAACATCGAGATCCCTGGACGATCGATCGACCAGTACCACCGGCAGAACGAGCTGTCGTCGCGCCGATGTGCGGCTCCCCTACCAAAGCCGCCTTGACCTTACCGATGACAATCGAGAAGTCTTCGTACACGTGCCTCTAAGGACAAGCTCCTTGGAGCCTAGAGGGGACGAGTTTGCCCTAGACACCATGGGGAAGGGAAGGAAAACATGTCACATCGATCAAGCAATCTCTTTTGATTTATGCTACTAAGTCATATTTTCTTCCCCCGAGAATTAAGAATTAGATAGAAAGAGAAAAAGTAAGGGTCACAATATGTACAACCAAAACAATATTGCAAGCATATTTGGCCCTAGCCTGGTCTTCAAAAGTGGAAAACCATATTTATATTTATATTATAGTTAAATGTATAATGTATAGGAAGTCCTATTTTTCCCGAAATTGTCAAGTTGGTCCTATTTCATGAAAACACACATCTCAGTCTCAGATTTTTGATTAAGTTATTCATAAATCACTTAATGGAGTGTTCCTTCTTTTCGAAGGCCAGTCACTTATTTGGATATGAGATAACAAAATAAATGGCCACACCGCTTTTACTACCGCTACATAGTAAATAGTTTACACAAAACACCTCATAAAATCTTGTCCGCCACCTCGGCTCAGTTAGAGCTGTTAGACGACTTATCGCCTTGCATATTCTAAGAAAATATTGACCATTAATTTGGTCAACAAAATAATAGGTATATGATAGAAATTATATCATTAGATTCACATTGAAGAAAAGTTTCATATGGTATAATTTATATAACTCATATTTTGTTAACCAAAATAATAGCCAATTTTTTTTTCTTCAAATGCATGCGAGACTTATAAAACCAAGATAGAGAGGTACTTTTTTGTGGGACGTGTCGATTTGGTTCCCAGGTCCACAGGCTCCTGTGCATGAACAGTAAAATCGAAACCATAGCAAAAGAATTAAAAAATCATTTTTTTGGCTTGCAAGATGCTCAAATGTGTGATGTCCATGCCAAATTTGGTGGTGTTTAGACATTTGACTAGCTAGCTCTTAGGAAAAAAAAATGGTCCGGTGAGTATGTTTGAAAAAACACACAATTCGAAGCTCATTTTGTCTTTTTGCCACTAGCTCCTCGAATGTCATTTACCCACGAAATTTTGCACGCACCCGGCGCACTGAAGCATCTTGCCTGAAAAAATATTAGGATCTTTTTGGTTTGTTTGCTTTATTTTATTTTATTGCTCACTGGGAATAAATGAGCCCATCTCGGAGATGACTTACCTTTTTTTTTTTGCAATTTTATCTTTTTTCTTTTCTTTCATGATGTTTCATGGTCGTGATATTTTCCTTCACTTTTTCGTGATATTATTTTGTGCTGGTTCAATATTCATGTGTTCATGTTTCATTTTAGCAAACTAGAAGTTACAAATCACTTTCTTATATCACCGTATTTTTTATTCTTCTTGCAAATTTATATGTTCCACTACAATATTTTGTTTACGTACACTAAATAAAATGTTGGTGCTACTCATTAAAGATGTCTCCATAGTATCACAAATTGTTCCGCACCATACATAAAAAATATTCATGCATCACAAATTAAATATGCATGAAATTTCTAAAAAAAAATTGTCCATGTTTCTTAATAAAATATATTACGTATTAACCACAACACAAGATGTGTATGACGGGCCGCGCTCACAGCGGCAAATATGTTTTGTCATATTTTTTGTTGGAGAAGAAAGATTTTCCAGATTTTTTTTGAGTGAACTTGCTCTCTTTATCGCCTGTTTTCCCCTATTGAGTGAACCTGACTTGCCTGATTCTTTGTCCCAAAGCGTGTATTGTTGTTTGCGCTGCTTACGGGCTGAATGCTCGGCCCAACTTCCCATTTGTCAAGCTAGAAATAAACATATCATTGGCCCATCTTCACACCGCCTGAATGGCGCCTTCAGAGGCGGCAGGAGGCGGCATCGCCGCCGCGAGGGAGCGAGCAGCAGCCCGGCAGCCGGTGCAGGCCACCAATGGCGACGCTGCGGTGCGGCAGCAAGCTGTATATGTCACCTATAATTTCCCGACAATGGCATGTGACGAAATCATGGACATGCAACAAACTACTCTACTAAAGACAGGCGTGCGCGTGATCATCCATCCATCCACCCGACTGATCCGAGATCGATCTATGTATGCGACCAGCTCAGAATTGGCGGGCGACCTCATTATCATGGGCATGATGGGTGGACCGTGGACGACCACATAAGACTAACCGTCGAATCATTGCACATATCCGACCTCACACAGTCACACACCACATGGTGTCTGTCAGACAGACTAATGCCAAGTGCGTGTCCCTAGCTAGCTAAATGATCAGTGCCGTGCCGTGGCTGCTGCTGGTGACACTAGTAGAAAAAGGGCCTTTAGTCTCGGTTCCAGAGGGCCTTTAGTCCCGGTTCTGGAACCGGGACTAAAGGTCCCCCCCTTTAGTCCCGGTTCTGTTACGAACCGGGACTAAAGGCCCTCCACGTGGCCGCTGGCTAGGCGGGGGCTGGAGGACCTTTAGTCCCGGTTGGTAACACCAACCGGGACTAAAGGAATTTTAAAAAAAAAACAAAAAAAAAATTTTGAATTTTTTTTTATTTTCAAATTTTTGAATTATTTGACAATTTAATCTCTAATCACCCCTCCTCACTGCTTCAGAATTTAATCTCTAATCTCTAATCAGCACTCATTCCAAATCGTCTAACTTCCCGGCCGGTCACCCATCCTCTCACTACTCCAGCCCCAGCACGCTTAACTTTCAGGTTCTATTCCCCCTAGTTTTCAAGTCTGCACTTGTTGTTTTCCTGACAATAGTAAGCTATCAATCATATTAACCCATATGTCTTGATGTCACATGATTTAATTTTTTGAATTCCAAACAATTATTAAAACAAACAACAATGATTAATTTAAAAACTAAAAACTACTTCAAAAAAATCAAAAATTCTCAAAAAACAAAAAAAATCCAAAAATCCATAATAATAAAAAAAGTTCAAAATAAAATAAGTAATAATAATATTGAATTTCAATGAGAATAAAATAAGTAATATTATTATTATTATTATTATTATGTCATTTATTCATTTAATATGGCATAATTAATATCTTTAAATCTGTAAATCGAAATTCGACAAATAATATATCCATTATTATCAGAAAAATGTGACCATGATGTCACACGCTTCACCGTTTGAGTTTGAAACTATTATTCTAAAAAACAATAATTATTTAGTAGTTTGACCATAGTTTGACCACTGTTTGACCAGAGTTTGACCATATTTCATTTTTTTAAACTTATATTAACTGAAGAATTTTTGTGTGTTCAATATGAACAATTCAAAGCCACATCCTCAAATTTCAATCATTTCTGACTTCGTTTGCTATTTTTCATGCATTTAAATATTTTTTGAGCTAAATTAGCCCGAAATTGAAAAGCACTACAAATGAACTCTGAAAAGGTTGAAACTTGGCATGGTATCATCTTTTCACCCAAATAGCTTGTGCTAAAATGTTGAGAGGGTTATGGCAAAAACTGGATGTACTTTGTGTACAAACTGGACCATCTCTTTCGAAGTAACAGGGTTTCAGACGAAAACTCAGCTGTTACAAAGACATTTCATTTTTTTAAACTTATTTCAACTCCAGAATTTTTGTGTGTTCAATATGAAACATTCAAAGCCACATCCTTAAATTTCAACCTTTTTTGACTTTATTTGCTATTTTTCCATGCATTTAATGATTTTTTGAGCTAAATTATCCTGAAATTGAAAAGCACTACAAATGAACTCTGAAAACCCTAAACCCGGGACTTAAAACGTCCGAAACTCTATTCTAAACAGTAAACATTAAAGGGTCAAACTCTAAAACATAATCCTAAACTTAGAAATCTAAACCCTAGCCCTAAACCCTAAAAACATCTAAAACGTCCAAAAACTCTATTTTCCCTTTGGAATTTGGTGATTTTAAAAATTTGTCGAAACGGAAAACTTGTTGTTTCATCGGACAAAACTTTTTTTTCTGCAAATTTTGATATATTATTTGTATTTTCTGAATTACAATGATTTAGTTATGATTTTTCTAACATTAATATGGTAAAGGGGTTTAGGGTTTAGGGGCCCCCCTTTAGTCCCGGTTGGTATCTCCAACCGGGACTAAAGATAGACATTTAGTCCCGGTTGAAGACACCAACCAGGACTAAAGGGCTGGAAAAAAAATTTGAAAAAAAATTTTGATTTTTTTTTCAGTCCCGGTTGGTATCTCCAACCGGGAATAAAGGGGGGCCTTTATTCCCGGTTGGAGATACCAACCAGGACTAAAGGGGCTGGCACCGTTCGAGGCCGGTCGCAGACCCTTTAGTCCTGGTTGGTGTCTCCAACCGGGACTAAAGGTCCCGTTCGAACTGGGACTGATGCCTGCGCCTCACGAACCGGGACTAATGCCACCTTTGGTCCCGGTTCGTGAGTGAACCGGGATTAATGCCCTTATCCTGCCTCAGCCAAAGCCCTGTTTTCTACTAGTGTAATAAAATGATTCTGCTAGCTAGTTCGATCATTGATTAGTACGCCCTTCGTAAACTAATATAAGAATGCTTAGATCAATGACTTTAGTGATCTATAAACGCTCTTATATTAGTTTACGGAGGGAGTAGTAGCTAACTAGTCGTTGCCGATGTATACTTCGTACGTGCAAGTGATAATATACTACTGCTAGCATTATGTGTGCAGGTATGTGCAATTCATATTGCCAATAATGTATAACAGTATTGCAATAAAGGGCATAAAAAAGGGTTGGACTTGTGGTGAACAGTACTGGTCCAGATCTAGCAGCAACCAACTAACTAATCAAACATACTATCAAAAAAGAAAAACTACCTAATCAAACTGGGAGGAGTGTGATGTGATGGGAAGCAGGCAGAGGAAGGACAGGGAGGGCCAGTGATACAGGAGTTTTAAATCTAAGCCAGCCGAGGAATATGCCACTCATTTCCCACTAATCATTGCTGCGGCCGCTGCTGCCGCCTCTGAATAATTCTTGAGCACGTATGCAGCAGGATGCATGGCACGCGGGCGCATGTGGCGAAGCTGGGAATCACGAGGCACGCCAGCGCGGAGGTGCGTACGGCCGCCTCGCACGCACGTGCGCTCGTCGGCCCGGTCAGCGGCGGCTTCCCGCCGGCACCTGTTTGGTTGGCAACTCGCGGCAGCAATATTAGGCGTCCATTTTTGGAGGCCTGGGATTGGATTATCTTGAAGAGATTGACAGTGTGTTTCCTGTTTGGGTGTGGTTTCACTTATCTTTTTTTTTTTGTAAAAAGAAAGCCATTGTTATGTGTTTTTTAGGATGGGAAAATAACGCGCATCTCTGCACATTACTGGAAAAAATTACACTTTTCATAAATCATTGCCGCCTGTCCAACCGAGTTGTCACCATCTCGTCATTATCACCTCCATACAATGGCCCTTGATCAGTAAACACTCTAAACTAGTCTACATGTTGGTGTAAACTAAGTACAGCAAAACAGGGCGTGCTTGATCATTAGAGGTTTGCTGATCTAGTCTAGTTAAATCCCTGTTGACGGGCCGGGCGTGTGAAGAGAAGGAGATACAAATGATCAGTTGATCATGGCCGTGACTCGGACGTAGAGAAGTTAATTGGCCGTTATTTCCACGATGGTACGGTCCAGTCCAGCTAGCTTAACTAGCTACCCGTTGGCCGGTTAGAGGGCATCTAATCTAATCTGTCCTCAGAGAATATATTTGTGGTCGTTAAACATGCATAACCTAAACACCCTGTACAGTTGCAGGAACAAACGTCGTCATGATTAACCAACCGTTACAGTAGGCATTATAGTCTCCTCAGAATAATTGGAGTGTTAGTTAGCGTAGTACTATACGTATGGAATGCCCAATAAGTAGCCAAGCAAACGAAATATTTATTTATTTCATAATGAAATCTTACATAGCTATGGCCTATGGTGGCTTGGCATTATTTAGCCCGACAAGAGCATGTTATTTGGATCATGCACGGCATACCAGTAATGCAACGGCCGCCTGATTGTACTTTGTATAGCTAATGACCCGATCATCAGGAGGTCTCCCTCCCATCGATCTATCTGTGGGGGCTTGATTAGCTAGCTACCTGGCGAACCACTGAATCATTTTGCGACGGCATATGGCGCTTTGGTGGCCATGATGATTGTGTAGGCAGGATGAAACTCCAAAATAGTGCTCGTCATGTACGCAACGCAACGCAACACTGCATTGCTCCGTACGTGCAACTTGCAAAATATGTTATGTAGTGCGGCCTCTCCTACGGCTTTGACTTGACCGCTGATTAGTTAGTTAGTTCGTACTTCTCTGATGGTTGGAAGGAGTTTGTATTATTGTAGTATCTCAATCCTCTGGTGTTGTGCTCTATGACATGGTTAATCAGGCATGTCGTGGTGTCAATTTAAATGGTTTCTGTTAGGTAGGATTCATTTTTCTTTCGTGGCGTTAGCGAGTGGTGGATCCGCGGGCAGTTTAAGAGCTTGTGAACAGTGGCCACGGAGCGACCATGTAGATTTTTTTTTCTTTTGCGAGGAAACCATGTAGGTTCGTACTGCAATTAACATTTCGGTTCTTATATTTTTCTATGTCAAGCATTTCTGAAACCGACCATAGTTCCATACAAGCAAGCAGTGACCTTTGTATCTTCACATCGCACGTGAGGTTTTTTTTTTTTTTTGTATCTTCACATCGCACGTGAGGTTAGCTAGCCAGATCTACGGTTCAGAAAAGCCAGCCAGATCTGGCTCTGGCCAGCAGCCCCAACGTACAGCGACGCGATAAAGATGGGCTGGCGGGAGGGCCGGACAGCCGAGGTGGTGGTTTCTGGTTTGATTCCACGGCGGGGCCATGGGGCAATCATTTGCCCAGGCGTGGGGGCTCGGGTAGTTTAATCCGACGGTGACTGTGCCGCACGTACGCCTCTGGGAGCATGTGATGTGCCGCGGTAGCCGACACGCCAAGTGCGCACGGTCGGTCCGCCGTCCTCGTTCAGTCGGCAAACCGGCGGCCAGTCCTATTTGACGCAGGCGTCAAATAGGAAAAAAATTGAGTTACAGGCGTCATTTTTTTTTTTGAGGTTTTTTTTCGAGTCAACCACATGAAGCTTTTATTCAACCGTCACAATGTTTACATGGACAAAGCATGCGTTGATGCTAGGGCCTGGTCGTCATGTTTTGTTCGGAAGGATCAAACTTGAGGACACACGAACGTAGACGAATTACGACCAGATCCAAGCAAATCCATCAAGGGCATATCCTTCGGAGACACACCTCCACACGCCCACCGAAGATGCTAGACGCACCACTGAGATGGGGGCTAGGCAGGGAGGACCTTATTTCATCTTCAGGGAGCCGACACCGTCTCGTCTACCAGAGCAGGACACAAACCCTAACAAAACTCGAAGGAACATCTAAAAATGGAGCCTTCCCGCCGGCAAGGACCGGGATCCATCGCGCCGCCATGCCCCTAAGTCCACCGGAGATGAGGCGGACCGGCTGTGGCGCCGACGGCCGGCCTAGAAACCCTACCCTTCTTTAAGGAGGAGGCGGCTGCGTGAGCATTTCGTGAAACTGTTACAAGTGGATAGGGCCAACTTGAGCTTCTTGTTGTTTCTTTGCACTACTACATTGTTTTCTCTTTTTAGGTTTTTGTTCCAGCTTTTCCTGTTGTTTTCTTTGCACTGTTGTTGCGGCATTTTTATTTTTATTTTTTCTAATTTTTTTATCTTTGGTTTCTTTTTTCCTTCCAATTTTATTCTTTGTTTTTGTTCTGCATTTTTTAATACATGGCAAACTGTTTAATATGAAGTGAACATTATTTAAATACATGAAAAATATTTTTCATATATGGAGAAGATTTTTTAAATACACACTGATCATTTTTCAAGTGGAAGTTAATTTTTGTAAATTTAAAATTTCACGTATTTACATAAAGCAGACCATAAAAAATTGAAGAAAAATGAATGAACTAAAGAAGAAAAAAATGCTACAAAATGCTGTATCACGGGAGACACTCCTATTGAGAGACTATAGGGTGAGCAAATTTGTTTGTTCCCGGAAGCGGTTTTAGGAAGCTTCTATGATCGGTTTTAGAAGCTTCTACGCCTTGTTTCCGCTTTTCTGTGTTTCTTCACTGGTTTTATTCGACTTTTTACTTTTTCTTCTTATCTCTAACTTTTCGTTTTCTCAATCCATGTCTAGATTTTCCAGTACACGTCATTTATTTGATACACGTTGCACATTGTTTTAATACATGATGTACATTTTCCCAAAATGTTTGGAACATTTTTAAACACATGCCAAACATTTTTAAAGTACAAACTGCACTTTTTAATGGAACAGATTTTTTAATGTCATGAACATATTTTTAAAACCTGTAATTTTTTTTAAATATCATGGCATTTTTTAAATGGTATGAAACCTTTTCTTTTAATTGCACGAGTGTTCTTTTTTTGACATTGTAGAAACATTTTAAAAATTGCCACGAACATGTTTGTTGTAACACGTGAACATTTTTAAACATCGCGAACATCTTTTTTCAATAGTACTTACATTCTCTAAAAGTTGTACTTACATTTAAAAACCGTGTTAACATTTTTGTAATGCGCAATGAACACTAAAAAACAAGTTTAATCGGTGGGGGAAAGGAGGAAAGCTGCCATTGCTTTTGCTTCCGGCCTTTTCACCAGTTTCGCTCGATCGCAACAAGTCACAACAACTTGTGAAGTCGATGGGTGGATGGAAGAGGGAGAGCTGACCTAACTAAGTGACGGCAAAATCAATTCAGATGGCTGCATGGAACGGCAGCATCTCACTTGATTTGTTGGCTTCTTGATAGGCTTTGTCACTTTTTTGTGCAATTTCATTTCAGGCTTCTTGATAGGCTTTGTCAGATGGCTGCAACCAGGAACTGGGACCAATTGGCATGTTCCCTCATCTGACAGGTAAGAAAAAAAATTGATCATTAATTTGGTCAAAAGAAAAGGTATATGGTAGAAAGTATATCATTATATTCAAGTTCAAGGGAAGTTTTACATGGTATAAATTTTAGTAAACTTGCGTGCTTGCCGCTGAGAAAAATTTTGAGTAAATTTTCGAGAAGAAGGATTTCCCATAAATGTTTTTTTAGTGATTATAAGATTTTGTTTTTGTCCCCAAAGCTTGTGTGGTTGTTTGAGCCGTTTACAGGCTGAGTGATCGGCCCAAGGACCTATCTGCCGGGCTAGATCGTTGGCCCCTCCGCGCACGCTCCCCATCAGCAGGGCCGGGGCCCGCCCGAATGGAGCCCGCAGAGGCGGGAGGCGGCATCGCCGCCGCGAGCAGCATCCCGGCAGCCGTGCAGGCCATCAACGACGACGCTGCGGCAGCAAGCTTTTCGAACCCGACCTGCCGCAGGCCGCAGCTAAAGATATCACCACCATACATCGCGCGATAGGGTTTATGCATGGTTGGATCAGTAGTCCACCAGCGTGCGTATGTGATCTCCCGACAATGGCATGTGGCGGCAATCACGCATGCCGCAACAAACGACTGAAGGCAGGCGTGCGCGTGATCATCCATCCATCCGATGGATCCGAGATCGATCTGTGTATGCAACCAGCTCAGAACTGGCGAGCGATCTCATCATTATCGACATGATGAGTGGACGACCACATAGGACTAACTGTCGAATCATTGCCTGCTGCATTGCACAAATCCGACCTCATACAGTCACGCATCACATGGTTCCTGGGCTGTCAGACTGTCAAGTGGCTCTAACTAACTAAAGGCTAGCCGCAGATGATCAATGCCGTCGCTGCTGGCGATCGAAAGATTCGGCTGGTTCAATCGTTAGTACACTACTTGGTATAGCTAACTAGTCGTTGCGGATGTACGTACGTGCAGGACTGCTGGTGATAATACATACTGCTAGCATTATGCATGCGTACAGGTATATGTATGTGCAATAATATATTGCTAAGTAATAATAGCATGCATGCGTACAGCGTGCAGCGTGCAGCGCATAGGGTGGCACTTGGCGCCTCGAGCCCCACCCCTCCTTTGGTGGCGGTCTCGACGAGTGGCCTGACTTCATCATCTTCGGAACCATGCTTCGGTGACATTGGGATTGCTCGGATATAGACTGGGGAGAAAACCCTGCTCGGCTTACCGATGCTGGCAGCGGCGACACCCGCGGGTATCGTTTCCCTTTTTGGAGGCGCTGCCATGGCCTTTATCCGTGCCCCTTTTCGAGCATGGGAGAAACCCCAGGTCCGCTTCTTCGGACCGGATGGCGGCGGCACCACGAGGTCGTTTCCCTTTTTGAAGGCGCCGTCTTGTTTGCTCGAAGCGTCCCCGATGTTTGGTTTTTGAGGTGCTGGACGTCACACTGGTCCAGCTTGCCTCCTTAGTTCTAGGCTTCGTGGGTTTAGCAGTGTTTTATCTTTGTTTGGGCCGAGCATCCCTTGTGTTGTTCCTCTTTTATACTCATTCTGCTTTCTCCTATCAATGAAATGATACGCAAGCTTTGCGTATTCGCAAAAAAAAAGCGTATAGCGCATAGAGTTTAATGGAGTGTCAGCTTATTCTCTTCCCACATATTCTGCAGGAATCGCATCCAAGTGTACCAATAATTCTACTGTTGAGTTTCAGGAGTATCTCTAACACAAAACGGAGACAGTTGGCGGTTACTCTTTTAAGCGTAGAGTTTTTTTTAATAAGCCAGGGTCTAGATCAGTGATTTCTTTTTTTGCAGGAAATCAAACCAGTATAGTACTCCCTCCGTCCCATAATATAAAAGCGACAGAGGGAGTACTAGAAATAATGGCGAAAGTTTTGCCGCTATAAATTAAACGCACGTACAGATCCTACTTGGGCATCCGTATACAGTATCTGAAAGACAGATAATAAAAGGCATAAAAAAAGGTTGGACTTATGCGAAGAGTAGTCCAGATCTTGCAGCAACTAACAAACTAATCAATCAAACATGAAAGGAGGAATGTGATGGGAAGCAGGCAGAGGAACGACAGGGAGGGCCAGTGGTACAGGAGTTTTAGGGGCAGTTTGGTTCGTGACCTGGGTTGCATGCCTGGTAAAAAGTTGTGCCTGGAAATAGCCTGGAGAGCAGCTATTTTTGTGCCTGATCAGGCATGCCTGACGGTGCAGCATTTGGTTGGAGGCCGGAGCCTGGGTCTGAGAACAGCACGTGAAAATCCACAAAGGGGTACTAGATCAGAATATAAAATGTCATATCTCTACTCCTAATGGAGCAGTTGGTAGTCTCCGCCGGTCTATTTTCGTCCTACCTGAGACGGTTTATTTTCATCCTCACTCCCACCTCCCACGTCCCAGCGGTCCCCCCCTGGACCAGCAAACCAGGAAAAAAGGAAGGTATGCATCTACGATGTCCAGCGGCTAACCTCCTATCGATCGAGAAAAAAAACGGTATGAAAAAATCTCCGAAAATAAACCTACCACAATTAACCAGACGCTCGCACCTACGAGCGATTCCTCATGCCCTCGAAGCACTCGCCTGCAAGAGTCGTTCGCCGCCTTCATTCGTCCCTACGTCCACGCCGCTAACGTCACCGCCGCTCATCACCTTCGTCGCCACCTTCCCAGTGCAAAGCCTCGTCCGATCTGCAGCCGATCCCGTTGAGGGTCCGCCGCGGATCACTTTCACGCCGATCCCGTTGAGGGTCCGCCACGGATCACTTCCACGTCGATCCCCTTCTGGAGTCGCACGCCGATCCCCTGAGCCGGCGTTGTTGTCGTTGAGGATTCAGGATCCGCCGCCGATTGCTTCGAGGACCCGCCGCCGATCGGTTCCAGGACCCGCCGACGATCGTTCCAGGACCCGGCGTCGATCGCGTCGAGGATCCGCCACCGATAGCGATCAAGGTATTATACACACATGATCTTACAGCCAACGCATGCTCATACAGGCAATAATAAGTTTATACACACATGATCTTTACTTTCTGTCACATTAAAATCACTCTTTTAGTGGGAAAGACTATGCTCAGGAAACATCACATTGTAGGACATAACTGATCCTGTTGAAAATGAAGGAGCTGCTATTAAACGACCATTGAGCAAAATAGTATCAGAGGTGCTAAAGAATAAAAAAGGACATGATTGCTGATCCATTAACTTGCCTGTAGGTCACTCTAGACATGAGCGAGTGTAAAATCCTTAATGTTCCGGTGCTCAGTTCCAGTAGTAAGATCCTAAATGTTGTATTCTAAGAGTTGGAAGGCATGAGATAAGGGAAAAGATCCAGTAGTAACACCAACAGCCTAATGTCTTGCAATATATCAAAACAAATACACTGTACCCATTGACTACAAATAATCCAGAAATTGATAACTGTTTTAGGGAAAAGAAACATCCAGAAATGTTCATGTCTAGATGTTAATTCACTATTTGATTTTATTCTCATCTCATTACATTCGAAGCAATAGTCAATAGATAATACTGTGGTATAAGAAATCAAACGTTTTACATTCATTATTTGATACCAGGTAGAAGTTCATTTGCTGATGTTAACGAGGTAGGAAGGGCGCTTATGTCACGCATAGTTAAAATACTTCTACATACCTGAAGTGCTTATTTGACACCATTAATAATGTTTCCATCCAATAGTTTCCCTGCACCTGCGATTAACCAAAAACTTTACAGAATGTGCTGAAAGGCGAGGGCGGTGAACATTTGAACATGAGAAGATGGATGCATGATAAACATTTAAACAACAGTTTGTAGGCCAAAATAAGTAATAATCCAGTGAGTGCGTGCATTGATGACACATACAAAACATCTAATCTAAGGTTGATTGCGTTAATTACCTATATTTTTATTGGCTGCAAAAGTTACAACTTACTAATCTAAGGTTGTAATGCATGCAGTTTACTGCCTGTGCATTGTCGAAGACACAATCCAAGAACATCGTATGAAAAAGAGAGGACCAAACAAGTGAAACATTGCATTACAGATTTCAGAAATGCAGAAAACAAGATGAATTTGTTTATAATAGTCTCATCATCTTATGTCTGTGGGAGCATAGATGGAGCTATATGCCTTGACCAATTTCCTAATAACACAATTTTCCCGAGTATTATAGCATCACGGTTAACAAAAGTGATGTCTGCACTCGGCTCTAGAACAAACAGATTTCATAATAGGTGTTCTACTGAGCAAGGAAACTGATTTCAGAAACCAGAATTTCCATGTTGACAATATATGTGGTCAGGCATCAAAACAGTTTGAAAGTTAGTGCATTCTTTATCCTTAATCATACATGCCGACCGGTCTATTTTGTTGTTCCTAGATTTCCTAGCTAAATGTGTATAGTTCCTTTCTGTCAGCTAAACGTCAATATGTTGGATGATGTTGTGGAGAGGGCCACCGAGAGGGGGTTTGCATTTCCAAAGTCAAAGGTCGCCATCGCCTTGACCTGCCTGGACCTCCTGACCTTTCACAACGCTCAAACAGGAAACACATGTTGGAGGAGGAGACCACAGGCTAATTGTAAGCATCAACTATTTGTTAGCTATCAATCTTGTCCTTTGAGCATCTATACCTTATTTCCTAAACCATTATGCATGAGCTTTGCAGGATGATTTGGATCAGTGGATCAGAGGATGACATGAACAGGTATTTCCATTCGATCATACCCAAAATGATAACGTATACCCTCACTTAACATGCATGTGCTTGTGTGGAGTGCCTGCAAAATTAATAGCTCAAGTCTCTCAACACGCAGATGTGGAGAGGCTTCTCCTAGCGGTCATTGCAACTGTGATGTGCATTTCCTTGCTTTCGGCTCTGATCAAGTTTGTAGCGTCTGGGAATGTGCATATGAAAATCCACACGTAATAGTATTGTAATGCGATTTGGCTGTTATATTTTTTTCACACTGGTTTCTAGAGATGTTCAAGTTATCTCATATAATATATCGAATTATAATGGATAAGTTAAGTGTACATACTGATTTGAAGATCCCTTTGCTGTCATACACATATTACTGCAGGACCGTAGCGGACCATTGCAATGCGGCAAATCAAATCTCAATACTCGGCACTCTTCTATGTGGATCAGTAAGTTGTTTATCTACTTTCACTTTTAAATTGCTTGTTGAACACACCTGATTCACTTTGTGCCTGTTATTTTAATCTTGCTAAGTGCATACAGAAAAAATTCTACTTGCCCCTTGTCATGCACAAAATCGAATAAACATTGCAAATTACTTTACGCGAATCTGATCCTGTAGTTAAATATTATTTGGTCTAAGAAATGAGATGAAGTTTGTCCCTAGAATATATAATGGACTGAAAACAAAACCCAAGATGTGGCAATTCAAACACCCAAAATAAATTACTTGCATACCTTGTTGAGATGATTTTTTTGAAGTTTATGCGTTTACCAGCTTGGTGAATGAATCACTTGAGCTCATGGTACTTGTCTCACTTCTCACTCCAACTGACTTCTTACTCCTGAAAGCAAACATAATTGAAGGTCAAATAGTATACACAGGAATAAACACATCATTCATCTACTTTATATTTCCTAGATTCAGTGTAGTACAAAGGTATAACCGAAAAAAGTAAATGTGCCGAGTCAGGAAAAAATGCAGATAAAGAGAATAGTAAAAGACAGAGCTCGCCTAAGAAGTAAGACTGCTTATGAATGTGAGTTGTGACAGAAGAAAAGCAGGTAGGTATGCAGGGGTGATTTATTACAGGTGAATAACCACATGATGAAGAATATATTTTAGTAGAGATGAAGAATGCCTACATCTGTAGTATCAGTCCTTTATTTTATCCATTTTAGTAGGGATCTCTACCCCTAATGTCTCAGTTGGTAGTCTCCGCGGTTAATTTTCGTCCCACCTATCATGGTTTTTTTTCGTCCCTCATCCCACCTCACTGTTAGCCGCGTCAAACCAAAAAAAACACGTCCCGATGCCCCCATGCAGTACAGGGCCGCACCTCCCGTCGCACCCATCTACAAGCGAAGGAAAAAGAACCTACGAAAATTAACCAATGAAAAAAAACATACAAAAATTAACCAGCGAAAAAAAACCTAAACCAATCGCACGCACGACTCTCCTGCCCTCCACTCGCACGCCCGACTACGCCCGACTCACTGCCCTCGTTCGCGGCCGCCCTTCATCCCTTCGCCGCCGCCGCGCCATCCCTTCGCTGCCGCCCTCGCACATCAAGATCCGCTTGAGGAGACGTCGCCGATCCGTTTAGAACCCACCGCCGATCACATTCAGGATGGAGGCGGCGATCCCCTTCTGGAGCCGCACGCCGATCCCCTGATCCGCCGCTGAACCCTTTGAGGTCACGTCCATGATCCGACGACGATCCCCTTCAGGAACCCTGAGCCGGCGCTGATCCCCAGACAGCGAGGTATTATTTGAACACAGCTTACACATATATCATACAGCCATCGCATGTTCAAATATCCACATTATGACAAAGAGACAGCTGTTAAGAACCTATATTTAACGCACCAGAATGGAAAGGGTGCACTCTATATATGCACTTTTGTTCATTGCAAAGATTGTTCCTTGACTACATGTTTCACGTTCCAACAATGTATGTATGTCAATCAGTACCAAGTAGAACCATCGACAGCAAAATCACACCTTCCAGTGATGCATGTAGGTAGTACAATACCTTGCCAGGTTGGGAGAAGAAAACATCGTCAAATATTTGACCTGAAAGAATGTTTTGAATCAGTGTGATGCTTATCCAGAATCCACGGCCACACACAAAAAAAGATACTTCCAAAGAAAGTTTGCACATGCAACGCACATCTTCATTTTCATATGCCTGAGTAAACCATGACAAACATGCACTAAAAGGTGGGCATATGGTTTGTATATTTTATCAGCACTATTTTTTCACTCGCTCTAAAAAGGTCAATATATATATAGTAATTTGCTTTTCCCTTTTATTTCTTAAACTGCTAATAAGATCATGACTCATCAAGATTGATGCTTATTCATCTCATTTTCACTTGATCAATAAACGCAAAGCCCTGTTCATATCAGTACACTATCATGTATTTCATTATATGTAACCTCATCACGTGGTATCTCATCTAACTTGATCACATGGTTCCCAAAAAGCAAAGTTTTATTTCAGTTCAAAGTTTGAATTTTGCAGGAAAGCCAAGCTTCTGGATATAAGAGCATAATGAAAGTAGAAAACATTTACAATTTCTGAACCTTTCACCTCTGATATGTATGAAAGGAAATAAAGCTAGGCAATACCTTTCTAGCTGCGAGTTTACATTGTTGTTCACTTTTTGCTCCAGTGCAAACCTGATAACACAGCAACGGTATACTTTGCATCAGTATGTAATTAGGAGGATAAGACCACTAAGACAATAACTCTCTGGTATAACTATCAAATTCACTTTCCCGTAAAATGTTAACAAAGTCCACTGAATCAAAACATTTTTGCAGGTTTCCATTAAGGTGAATGGAATCAACTGATACCCAAGGAATTTTAATTGAAGTATAGTATCAATCCAATCTCAACAAATCTTTGCTTAACTTTTCAATGGCTGAATAGAGGGCCTTTCTACTGATTAAAAAGATTTAATTCTGACATGTAGATAATAAGAAAAATATGTAGTGAACCCCAAACACTTAGTGTCCATGGGGGATCTGCATTGAATTTCAACACTCAGCTGACTACAACATGAATATCTACTCATATGCGCGTACAGTATCAGCTCCAACATCATTAGATAATCAAACTACAAAAGAACATATTCTGCATCAGATGTACATGAACTTGGCCTTACCATTTTTCCTGAAGCAGATATCAATGTGGTAGTTTTTGGTTCTCTTATCCGCATGATAACTGTAGCAAACCGTTGTTCAAAATAGAATGTCAGCAAGCAAAGCATAATATATATGCTTCTGAACAGATTTGCATGCATCAGAACAACAAAAGACAGAGCAAATGTCCAGATTTCACATATGTGCATTTCACATTGACAAACCCATCTATTTTATGCCTAAAAAGAAGGCCAGGTGATCAATTTAAAAACGGCATTATCAGTTATGCCTACATTGTTCCATTTTCCTCACCTCAGACTGACAGTGAATAGGCACATGATGATCTTGCTTTAGTTACTGCATGCATGTGGTTGTCGTTTACACCTGAACTTGATTGCCTAAAACCCAATAGGAAGTTCTGATTTATTGTCTTCTACTCCCTCCGTCACAAAATAAGTGTCTCAACTTTGTACTAACTTTAGTACAAAGTTGTACTAAGCTTGAGACACTTATTTTGGGACAGCGGGAGTATTATTTTAGTCGTTGTTTAGGTGAACTCGGCTTGCGTTCTTGTTTACATTAATCTTGAGTTAAAGCCTTCTATTACAGGAGCATTGTATTTTGCTGGAGATTAATGCCCATATAGTCAAATGCCATGCCAGCTTTCAGGGTGTGATGTAAATTGAATCTAAAACAACCTTATCAGGGTTCCTATAGTACTCTGTTTGTTTTCAGAGGAAGTGATCTCAGAGGAGTGAAAAATGCATGTAGCAATGTTTCAGAACAAGGATATGCATTGTCCAATGCTTAACTGGTTTCATTCACTAATATAGAAAAACTGCTGCATCTGTTCTCTCCCGACATATCTGGACAGAATCAATACTTACCCAAACATCTGATACCCAACCCCTCCATCGAACTAAAAACAATCCCCCACCCCCAAATGCCTTCGTTAAAAAGGAAATAGACAACATGATATCCGCACCCCGCAATCACAGAAACAAAAAATCGCTACACCAGAGAGGCCTACGCACTCGCGTGTCTCCCTCCTCTCTCGCTCACTCAACTCGATCCCCACACCACCGCCTCCGCCGCCCACGTCTCTTGTCTCTCTCAAGACCCAGCACCGCTCCCCTCTCTCCGGCAATCGCCAACGCGCCCTCTTCACCCACGAGCATTCCTACCGATGCGACCACGACAGCAGCCACGCTGCCCCACCACGCAGCACTTGCATTGGACAGGGCCGGCCTTGGGATCAATCAAAGTAAATTCTGTAGCCTCGTACTTGGAGGAAACGGGTGAATATTCTGCAGGTGCTGTCGCAAGGGACAGCAGAGGGCATGTTGTTATTTCTATCTGTCAGAATACGTCACCTAGCCGTAGTGTTGAGGAGGCCGAAGCAAAAGCAACCCTTATTTGGTTGCACGCACTCTCGAGGATCTACAGGAGCCCCGTGATTTTGGAACTTGACTGCCAAATTCGGATTAAGGAACTGATGACAGGGAAGCAGTCCCTCTCCCCCTGCTATGGACTGCTAAGAGACATCAAGCAAGCACCGACAAACTTCTTGGATCATAGTATCAGCAGCGTGGGGAGATTGTGCAATGCCCTTGCTGATGGGCTTGGAGTGTTGGCCAGGAATTCGGAAGACCAGGAGAGGATTGCTGACGTACCGGACTGCCTCGCCCGCTTATGATCTCTGAATTTGTGGTTTCAGCAGAGTAGCTTTACTACTCTGAATCTCAAAAAGAAAAAGGTTGTGCCTCTCCGTGGGATAATCATGGCAATTTCAAGGGGTAAAATTCAGGGGGAATTACCTGTAGGGGATGGAGCCAACGGCGGCCGCGTTGGACCCCACGGCGTTCACCACGACCATCGAACGCGGAGACGGCGCCCCCGCCGGCCTCAAAGTTGTCGTCGCTGTCTGCTTCCTCGTCCTCGAAGAGCCTCCATGGCGCCGGACCCCGGCCACCCCTGCGTCAAGCCACCGGCAACCGAAGCCAACAAGACCTTGCGCCCCTGCCCCATGAGATGAGCCCCTCCCGTGGTCTTGTGCCGCCGTCGTCCCGCGAGTCACAGGCCACCTCGCCGGAGATGAGCACCGCCGCGGATCCGGCCAGAACGGGACCGAATTGAGCACCCACACCCGGATCAACGCGTCCCTGTGTCTGTCGCCGTCGGATGCGCCGCACCCAGCTCGTGGGAGCTCCAAACCCCGCGCTGCACCTCTCCTGCATCCCCAGCCTGCACTTATCCCCGTGCTCGAGGCCGCCGCCATTGGGGCCGCTCCTCTTACTTGAGCGTCCGTCGCTATGGACCTATCGTCCTCCTCCAGCCGAGGCCGTCGCGGGACCAGCCGTGACCTTCGTCGTGCGGCAACCGCCGATGCATGCAACGGATGCGGTGGTCGGCGGGCAGAGTCGCGTGGTTGCGGCAGGAGCTTGTGGACACGCGCAGCGGATGCGGCGGGGGAGGGGAGACCGGGAGAGGGGCGAGAGAGGTTGAGTGAGTGGAGAGGAGAGGAGAGAGTACTGGGGGAGATAAGGTTGCGTTCCGTTCGGTGCCGAACGAAATAAACTTTTTTTTTTTGGAATTCCTTTTTTAGGCTTAGATTGGGTGCTGGTTGGGCCGTGCTGGATAGCTAATTTGGGCTTTGGATCGGCAACGTTTGCTCTTCGAAAATAGATAGATAAATAAAGTATATATACCTCACAAAAAAATAAAGAATATATATATATTAAACATGGTTCATACAAATAAATATTTTTATATACTTTTTAGATATATTGAGAGTATCACAAAAAATATTGAGAGAAGAAACCGAATATACTTGGTTTATGTTGGTTTGCTTGCATGTTTTATCTTTTGTTGGACAATTTTCCATAGCCTATATAAATAATTTAAAATGATTTAGGAAATTTTAGATGAGTACTTATTTATATATGAACATTATTGTTGGTTGCTTTCCACGAGAGAAATGCAACATCTTTTTTAATAATATGACAAAGCTGTTCTTTTTTACAAAATAAAACAGTTGTGTTAGTTTCACTTTTATTATTATTATACATTATATATGTTTATATGATGCAGTATAAAATAGCGTTTATATTTCATGAGAGATAGAAAGTGACGGGTTCCGACATACGCACTGATGTAACGATGACAAACCGGACTGAAACACCACGAGAGGAGGTGCATGTAGCTAATCATTCTTTGTATGTATGTTAAACATGATAATACAAAATGTGTATTTTTTATATATATTTTTCTCAAAATATAGGAGACATATATATGGATTTTGGAGATGCACAAAAAGAATCCATCGACAAGGGTTCCGAAGCGACGTCGTTGAAAGGGGCCGAAAATTCACGAGTTTTTTTACAACATAATGATGCGGAAACAGTGATATCTCATAACAAACCAAAAAAATGCCAATTTAAATGTTATCGCACAAGGTATTTTTCAATATTATTATCGATCTTTCCTTTGTCATATTACCTTTTGTATTCCACTAATTTGGCTCATTTTTGTATCATGTCGACAATCTATGTTTATAACCCTAGAGATATTACAGCCATCGTATCAATCATGTCTGCCCCCAAGAAAACCAAGTTCGTGGGCATCGCAAGTGAAGTGGACTTCAATTATTAATTAATTGCTAGATCGGAAGTGCGCCTTGGCGCGCATTGCCTGGCTCAGCACAGTGACCCAGCGTCTAAACCCTCAACATAACAAAGCATTTAACCAAAAGAAATTAGAATAACCGCTCAGAATAAATGTGTTCAATATATATCACAAACACTACAAAGATATATCAAGAGCAAGGTATAGTTTCTGCCCAAGATAACTGATTTTAGTATAGGGCATACAGATTAAATATGTACCAAAATCGAACTATAGCTTTTGCCCAGGATAACCGCAATAACACTACAGATCATAAGGGCAAAATTTGTACCAAAAGCTAGGCACAATGTTTGCCGAGGAAAACTGATTTGCATCAAATAGTACAAAACATAAAGACATAGATTCTATAAATATAGCCAGGCAATTCATACCAGCAAGTGTAAGAATAAGTGTTACAGGAGATGTTGTATCTGCTCATAAACACAATGAGATAACAGACAATTGGAAACGATGCTCTAGAAACATCAATATCTACGGTACTTTATAACTGATCATTATTGATAACTCTACTTCCTCTTTCCATGTTCTGAGGCGAAGCTAATGCAATTAGTAGTGGACAATACTTGACAGGCTTCATCATCCTAATGATAATATGGAAGCTCTATAGATAATATTAGAATTAGCTCATGAACTTAGCCACTATGCAAACTATACAAAATTCAGATAGATGGCATGTTGAGATTGAAAACAAACCAGTAACATTGTGCCTGTAGAGAATAAGTAGAAAAGATTGCACTTAACAACTGAGAGATCCAAATAAGTATGCAGCTAAAAGAAGAAACTGCCTGCAAGAAAAGATGATGTAGGTTAGGGCAACATATGATCCACTTGATACTTGAGCAGGAAAATGATGGATACCTATGTACAACTGGAGTAACTTATCTCATACGATGCAACAGCAGTATTAAGAGAGGACTGTGTAATTTGCCTTCAGATTAACAACGTATGCGGGTTATTTGGTTAACTAATTACAACCGCATGTCACTGAAATTACACTTTCTAAATCACAATGAAGTATAATAAATTAATAATCCACACCCATATAGATAAATATGCAATTTTACATTCCCATGATTTAGCTACCTTTGGATCCTCAGATAGGAAGTACAATGAAGTATAGCTGAGGTCTTCACAGCCAAACTAAGAAGTACAATGACATAATAGAAATACAAAGCACAATAGGAACCATTGATTTCTGCTATGTGATGATTAACGGATCATCACATGAACTGTTAGCATGATTAGTTGTCTTGTTTGTGAGGTGAGAGTAAAAAATCAGAACCATGATTATCTAAGAAATTCATATGTTTCTTCAAACCATAAAGAAATTCATATGTTTCTTCAAACCATAATTAAATTCATATGATTTTTCAAGAATCAAACACTATTCTTCAAGATTGTTCACCTAAGATCTAGGAGAAGTGTACTCTAAACTGAGGCAAATTCAGGTGCCTAATTCGAAATTGTACTTCAAACCATACAAAATACCATTAAAGCTTTCAGGACAGAGATCTTTGTAAATCACCTTTTACATAGCACTGGTCTAGCTCTCTAAGCAAGTACTACTCTATGGTTCTGTTGGTGCATATACATCTAAGGAACATGAATTAAAGCAGTTTATTTCTATAGCATGGATCCTTTCATTTGAAGTAGAGACGCACATGAATTTTAGCTATTGCATGTGAGGATAGGCGTTGGGCTTGGGGACACAAGGTAAGGAAATACCTCAGGCTGTAGTGGATACGTCGGGGTCGCCGGCATCGATTTCGTGGCCTGGCCACAGACTATCCCCACCATGATCCGGGTGACCACTGTGAGCACCATAGGTACCTAGATGACAAGAGAGGTGGAGGGCTGGCCTGACCAACATGCAGCAATAAGAAAACAATTTACTACCTTTAGAATAAATTTAGAAAGAACCAAGAAGAATGAAAACCAGCAACAATTGGCATTGCAAGGAAAGAAAATTCTGGTGATCATTTAAGAAACATGACACTCACATTTTAGTCAAATTCAACTTGAAAGAAGCTGAGAGCAATCGTTCCTAAAAGTGAAATGTCATACTCGCTAAGATTTGAATTGCCTAATAGGATCTATATTTCAATGGAACCAACGACCCTAATAACATTTCTTAAAACAACAATTATAAATGAAAAGATATCATTTCTCTGAAATGACAATTTAGAACCAAGATCTCAAAGATGTACAGTTTGGCTACACATTAGACCTGATGCTCAGAACTATGCAAGGAAAGTACACACTAAAAAAACCAAGCATCATAGAGCTTGGAGAGAAACATATATTTCTATGCAATGGGCGAGTAGATAAGCAGAAACATGTAGTGTAGGACAATAAGCCTATGAAACAAATAAGTTGGCTCAACAATGACCTCGGCGACAAGAGGCTGCGCTGGCCAGCATTCCTAGGAAAATGTTTCTGATAAGTAATAAGGAGCATGTACATGTGCCTTTGCCTCAGTGTCTCTCCCTATCCTTACATAACTCTCATGATCATAAACAGATTGATATTGGACTTATTCAGCATGCTGACCAAACCTTAATAAACACTACATTAACACATCTCATGTTGTAGCAGAGGCATTAGCAGACACACAAGTACGACACCAACTGCGACCAACGCATCATGTAAACAGTAACCTGCAGGACCACCACAACAGGAGAGAAAATCAGAAACTACCTTGAATCCATGGTCGACGACGACACTGCTCCTCCACTTCAGTGTGCTACAACCACTGCTGACCAAACCCCGCAACCTGGTCAATCTTGCACGATTGGCCATGGACGAGGAGGTCGTGGATGCTGCAACTGGCTCTTGTCTGATGCCCCACCTTCTCCAACTCCACCCTCACAAGAATTGAATGCTAGAAGAAATCGGTCAGTTCAAACTTGAGTCCCTCAAAAAATGGTTGCATGCTAAGATTATAGGATATCAGACCTTGAAAAAGCATGCCAACCACAAGCTTCATAGCAATATATAGACCTATAAAGGAGCTCAGGAGCCTGGAAATAGAAGAGGCTTTCATCATTATAGAGCACATTGAGTAAGACAAGAAATCTATATATCTTCGATGTAGTTATTTTATCAAACCAAGTAACAAAGTAGCATTCCTGCTAAGTGCATGAAAACTAAGAGCCTGCTAAAAGTCATCCGTGTTTAGATTAGAAAATAGTTGCATCGAGATATCTTTTGGTGGGGTCACACAAGGAAAATATCAATACAAGACACAAAAACAGGTTAGAAAAACTCAGGTTACCTTCAATTGACCCAAGGAAACTACCATCAGAACAGTTCAACCAAACCACCATGATGAAGAACACTTCTGTTATTGTTTTAATGATATAGTAATTGATTGCTTTCTATTGACCTCCTATAAAGGCAATTAGCCACTTCTCCGATGGAAGTCAAAATAGTGCCTATGTTTTTCTTCAAATGTGGCCTAATATCACACGATAAATGCTTTAAGCGTGCTCAAACAATTAGATAAGGCAAAGCACTACTGGAAATAACTAAAAACAAGAGGAAAATGAAATGCTAAGGAAAGGAAAAGTTCATTACCACACCCATCTGAAGGTTTGCAGCCTGAGTTCCAAGATACACGGATTGCATCAACCAAGCCATCTTCAAGACAACAAACAGGACATATAGGATTTACAATCTGTTCAAGAAAAAAACCTGCGATGAGCACCAGAGGAAGTGGAGAAGAGGCGGCAGCGATGATGCCGGGGACACAGAGAACGGGTTGTACGTCTTCCCCCATCTGTGCTGCAGTCCATGGAGGAGCAGATACGCGAGCCGCAACCTCCGCTCCTCCTGACGATGCAGGCACACGAACTCGACCGGGGAGCAGCGGCCCGAGCGAGGCTGAGCCTCTCCTGGCGATGGAGGAGATGGAGGGAGGGGCGGCGAGACAGGAAGGACGGGGAGCACGGCGAGCGGCGGCGGCGTAGCAAGGAGCACGGCGAGCGGCGGCCTCTCCTGGCGATGGAGGAGAAGGAGGGAGGGGCGGCGAGACAGGAAGGGCGAGGAGCACGGCGAGCGGCGGCGGCGTGGCAAGGAGCACCGCGAGCGGCGGGCGGGAGAACTGGAACGGGGCGATACGGCGGCTAGATTTGGGATAGGAGAGGCGCGTCGGGCTTTTATACCTGTTGACGAAATTCCAATAATGCCCTTGGCGGGGCACCGGAATAACATGCGTTGGTAGCCCAAGTTTTAACACTGTTTCGATCTACAGTGCTCAGTTTTGATCCGACGAATGGGATCATCCGGGGGCTTGATCCGACGGTCCAAAATGTATCAAGAACCAGATCCAACGGCCAGGAAGCGCTAAAGTCTGAGGAGGCTGGGTTCCTCCCACTATGTATCTTACGCGATGTCTGTGTTATATTGTATGACGTGTGAAATTTAACATGCATTGTTTTTATATAACTCTTGCAAAATATTTCAAGAGCCCGTGACAACGCACGGGCATTGTACTAGTCACATGATAATAAAAGGGATTAGCAGTCCCAGGCTGCTGCATGGGAAAGAGGACGCCTGCCCCAGGCTAATGAAATTGCCGGGTGTCAAGCCAGGCTAACCAAGTTGATTGTACGTGTACGTCCATGCCAGGCTACTTTCCACCTTGTCCAGGGCAGCAAGCAAACACCTACCAGGCACATCTCAGGGAGGCTCCAGGCCAGGCATCTAGCGATCCAAACTGGCCATTAATCTAAGCCAACGGAGGACACGCCATTTCCCACTAATCATTGCTGCTCCTGCGCTGCTGCTGCCGCTGAATAATTCTCTTCTCGGGGAGGGACGAAGAGGCCAACGACGGAGCACGTAGCATTATGCAGAATGGCACGCGGGCGCACGTGGAGGAGCCGGAGAATCCCAGGGCACGCCAGCGCGGACGTGCGTACGGCCGCGTCCCACACACGTGCGCCCGTCGGCTTCCGGCACCTCTTGCATTGTTGGTTGCCGTGGCCAGCTCGACTGGGCCAGGCAGCAATCTCAGGCCTTTCTGGATTTGGAGGCCTGGGTTGGATTTAGCTGCCTGGGATTCATGTGGAAAGATTGACAGTTTGTTTCATGTTTGGGTCTGATTTCAGTCCTCCTTCTTGTAAGGTATGCTCTTTAGAGCAACTTTAGCATGGTAGCCATATTGGCCGATTGCCATAATAATTGTCAATATGGCGATTTTGTTGTTCGAAGACCGCTCTATCAGTATCGTCAAATGTCTCCGGATATCCATAATTTATGGAGGGTGCGCCCGCAAGTCTGAAGGACGTTGCTTTGGAGCACACTCCGTGGCCAACTGCCCGCGTGGAAGGGAAGTTTCACCCTCTCCTCATCCACCCATGCGACCCACCTCCCCTCACTGCCAATGCGCAGACGGCCAGATGTCCATGGCACCGGGAAGCGGGCCAATTAATGGCGGTCGTCGCGTGCCCAACTCCCCGTGCACCTTCCTACATCGTTTTCCCGCCGCATGCACCCTTTTTTGCCACGTTTCCTCACCGCCCCGCTCCCGCCACGTTTTGGCACCGCTCGCCACTATGAAAAGGTTATCCCTCTCCACTTTCACCATGACGCACAAAGCTCATCTTTGTCTCTACTTCCATCCCCACTTTCACCATGCCGCTTTCCCTTCGACCGGACTGGGTTCCACCCTCGAAAGAAGAGCAACGACTGCTCGATGAGGTGGAAATGGCGGAGGATCGGTGGGCATCACTGAGGAGCAGTGGGACACCGCAGCGCCATGAGGGCCCTACCTTGCCCCCGTTGAGAAAGCCATCTCTGACCTCGATGACTCCACGGGACAGGAATATGACGAAAACGAGGTCACCGGACTGGCATACTGCCTTGTGAGAGGATTTTCTTTATCAGGAAAACCTACTTGATATGCTTTATTGGTTCGTGAAAATAGTTACATCGCCGGATAAGACTATCGACCGAGAAAACAAAGACATTAAACTGGACTCCATGGGATTTACCTGCAGTTCCCCCTCGGCACAATTAGCTTTCCCTAGGTCTATGTACTCAAAGATGACATGATCAAAACCACGAGATGAATAACTGCCGCCAGTCCAGCTGAGTTGTCTCCAAACCTCCATCGACATGATCACAGTCTACATGTGGTCTAAACTAAACGTAGCAAAGCAGGGCATGCATGATCATTAGAGGTTTGCTAATCCAGTCTAGTTTAACTCCCTGTTGATGATGCACATGAAGAGAGAGAAATGGCATGATCAGTAATGGGTTGATCATGGGCGTGACTCGGACGCAGAGAAGTTAATTGGTGGTTAATTCCATGACGGTACGGTCTGATTCCTGTGACTGTCCAGTCCAGCTAGCATAGCTAGCTACCTACAACCCGTTGGCCGGTTAGAGCATCTAATCCAATCTATCCCCAGAGAATACATTTGTGGTCGTTAAACATGCATACTACTAACTGAAAAGCCCTGTGCAGTTGCAGGAACAAACGCCATAACTAATCGTTAATCATGCATGACGATTTCTACAGAACAATTGCATCCGCTGGTTAACTCGACGTGATCAATAATGCGTAACTAAATCCTACTTAGCTAGCCATGTATTGCTTGCTTGGTAGTAGTATTATTAGCCCGACAAGGGCATGTTCTTCGAATCATACTACTAATGCATTGGTATACCAGCTAATAGTACGTACAACGGCTGGCTAACTGTACTTTGTAACCAGCTCTATTATCACTCATCAGGGGCTCTCGCATGGATCTATATGTGCGAGCTTGATTAGTTAGCTAGCGAGCTATCTGGCGAACCACAGAATCATTTGCGGCCGCACATGGCCTTTTGTTGGCCATGATTGTACGCAGGATGAAACTCCAAAGTGCTGCTGATCATGTACACAACACTGCATTGATCCGTACGTGCAAGTTGCAAAGAATTGTTGTATAGTGCGGCCTCTCCAATGACACATATGACTTTGATTTTTTTTTTATTTTTTTTTGCGGGTTACATATGACTTTGATTTGACCGCTGATTAGTTTGCATAGTTGGCTGGAAGGAATTTGTATTATTGTATCTCAATGCTCTGATATTGTTTTCTATGACATGATTAATCATGCATGTTGCGGCGTCAATTTAAATGGTTTCTGCTACTCCCTCTTTCCATCTATATAGGGTCTAATGCGTTTTTCAAGACCGCCTTTGACTATTGACAAGATTAATAGTACATGACATGCATAATGTGAAAATTATATCATTGAAAGCTCCTTTTACATACAAATTTGATGGTGTGCTTTGTGTAAGTTGCATGTCATATATTATTGCTTTAACACTTGGTCAAAGTTAGCCTCGAAAAACGCATTAGGCCCTATATAGATGGAAGGAGGGAGTACGTCGATTTCATTTTACTTTCGCGGAGTTGGCGGGTGGTTTATGAGCTCGTGAACAGTGGTCACGGAGCAACTATGTGCAGTAGATTCCAAGATGGTGCTAATGAACATTTTGGTTCTTATATTGTTTTCTATGTCAAGCATTTCTGAAACCGACTATAGTTCCATACAAGCTATTAAAATATGCAGACGTGACCTATGCACCTTCACGTCGGACATGATTTTTTTCTTTTTGAAAACATCGCACATGATGTTAGCCAGCCAGATGTACGGTTGAGAAAAGCTAGCCAGATCTGGCTCCGGCCAGCAGCCCCTACGTACAGCGACGCGATAAAGACCGGCTGGCCGGAGGTTGGTTTGATTCCACGGCGGGCGGTGCGCGCTTCGGCTAGTTTAATCCGATGGTGACTGTGCCGCACGTACGCCTCTGGGACTGGGAGCATGTGATGTGCCGCGGCTCGGTCGCCGACATGCCAGGCGCGCGCGGTCCCTCCACCGTGCTCGTTCAGTCGGCAGTCGCCAAACCGGCGGTCGATCCTATTTGACGCAGGATGTCAAAATGGATATTATTTTTTTTGAGAAATGGATGTCAAAATGGATGGATGGGGGCGACGCCCACGCGGGAGGCCCATTGGGTCCTGCCCATTTCTGCGTCTTCCGCTGTTTTTGCTAGGCTGCTGAAGCGTTTTCTTTTGGTTTATTGTTGCTGTTGTTGTTGTTTCTGAATCCCCCCGCTGTTTCGTTCGTTGTACTGCTGCAGCGTTTTATCTTCATTTCTGGTTCTTGTTCCCGTTTTCCTTGGTGGTTCTTTACACTGCCGCAGCATTTTTTTTCTGCAGTTTCTATGTTGTGGGGTCCGTTCCTTTTTTTGGTTTACTGTTTTGTTTTCCCGCTGCTGATTTTCTTATTTTATTTATAATTTTAAATTTTTAATAAATGGTGAATAATTATTCAAAGCTGACGAACATTATGTCGATACACAGAAAACATTTTTTAAATACATGCCAAATATCTTTTATTACACGACAAACATTTTCATTAAACATCATGAACATTTTTTAATACATGGTGAACTTTTTTAATATTCAGTGAACATTACTTAAATACACGAGAAACATTTTTCGTATATGGAGATTTTTTTAAAATAAATGTTAAACATTTTCTTAATACACGCCAAACATTTACAGAAAGCAGATCATAAAAAATCGAAGCAAAACGAATAAACTGAAGAAAACACGTTACCGAGCGCTGCATCGTTATACATCTCAAACGTATTTTGACTATTTCATGCTACTAGTAAAGCGCACGTGCAACGCACGTGTAATCTTAACCCGGCTTGAAGATATACCTGATTTTTTTTAGAAAAGTAGCACGAAAATAAATTGTCTAGCTAACACCACCAGCGGTAGGTCCATCTCTTCCTACAAATGGGTTAAAAATTGTACTAAATCCGATGTAGTTAATGGTACAGGCAAGTAACCAGGGGAGGGGCACATACCTTGTCCCTTGTTTGCACTGCGGCTGCCATATATCGCACAGATTCTCATCCGTGTGATTTTTATTCCCGGTTGGAGTCCTTTTTGTAAGGTCCCCAAACTGGAAACTGGAACGATTTGCTGATCGTGAATCACTATTTTCCATCTGACTGAGGTGTGCACAAAATCAGTATAATATGAATCAGATTGGTAATGAAGCTCAAGTGTTGAATGTGTGCACTGAAATAACAAGCATTTTTTTTTAAAGAAAATAGTCTCCTCCCTTTGTCCCTCCTCCAAGAAAAGGCGGCTAGGGTTTCTGCCTCCCGTCGGCGGCGCCGCCGATCTCCCGCGTCTCCTGTGGCCTTAGGGCCATGGGTGCGTGGTGGATCCCGGCCCTTGCCGGCGGGAGGGCTTCGTTTTCAGATGCTTCTTCAAGTTTTGTTAGGATTTGTGTCCTGCTCAAGAAGACGAGACGGCGGCGGCTTCTTGAAGATGGAATAAGGTTTTCCCCGCCTAGCCCCCGTTCCAATGGTGTGTCTAGCATCGTCGGAGGGCGTGTGGAGGTGTGTCTCCGGCAGATCTCGCGAGATTTGGTCGGTGGTTGTCTTTGGTGGATTCGCTCGGATCCGGTCTTTGTTCGTCTTTGTTCATGTGTCTTCAGGTTGGATCCTTCCGATCTAAAATTCTCTTCATCGGCGGCGATTGCTGTTCTGGGGCGTTGGTCCTATCGGACCTTAGCACGACGACTTCCCGACTGTCTACTGCAACAAGTTGTGCCCGGCTCTGGCGATAGAGGGACGATGAGGGCGGCGCGCCTTCGGCTCGCTTCAGTTCTTTTAGTCGTCGCTAGGTGGTATATGAATCTGGATGTAATTTTTATTATTTCTGGTGTTCGTTGTACTGCCATGATTGAAGATGAATAGATCGACAGTTTCCCGCAAAAAAAAAAAGAAATAACAAGCTTTTTTTTGGCTGGCTTCAATTTTACACTGAAAAAAATGATGCAGCAGTACGCTGAAAATATGAAACATGAATCAGGCAGTACACTGAAAATATCAATTGTGAAGTAGCACTACACTGAAAAAATTAAGCAGCAGAGATGAAAAACTTGGGGCACGACGGCTGCGTGTTTGAAGGCGGCGCGTCCCCTGATTGTGCGAGCGGGGATGTGAACTGATGCCAGCCAGTGGTGTAGGCGGCGTCCCCGACGGCCGGCCAGGAGGTGTATCAGGAGGATGGAACTATTTTGCATCTGCTTGAGGTGTGAACAAGAACAAAATCAGTATAATGTGAATAAACAAAATCAGTATAACGTGAATCACTGATGGAAGAGGTTTTTAAACTGGCGTTAAGGCGGAGATGGAACGTGTATCAGCAGCAGACTGAAAGAAATAGAGTTAAGGAAAGAACGCAGAGATGAAAGACCTCCGGCACGGCGGCTGCATGTTTGAAGCTGGAGATGTAAACGAACGCGTTTCACGAGGTGTAGGAGGCAGCGTTCCAGAGAAGGCGCCGTCCCCGCCTAGCCCCTGCCGTCCCCGCCTGGCCCCCGCCTCGCAGGACAGGCGGTGGAGGAGGCAGAGGAAGCCGAGCTAGTCCCCTCGACTAGGGTTCCCCCTCCTCCCCTCCCGCCGCCGCCGGCCGCCGGCCTGGCCCCCCGCCTCCGTCCCCTTCCGCCACCCTCCTTTCCCCGTCCAGATCCGCCCTCGCGCCGCCTCCCCGGGAGGTGGCCGGGGCGGAGCTCGAGCTCCTCTCCCGCGGGCTCCCTCCTCCCCCGTCTCCCCCCGCCGGCGGACGCCCCCGGCGCTGGCCCGGGTGGTGCCGGCGGCGGCGGGCCTTCTTGTCCCCGCGCTCGCGTGCTCCCTTCCCGGGGCAGGGAGGCGGCGCCGGTGCAGCTCGGTTTGGCTACGGTCCGGCGGCCCTGTGGCGGCGGCCGGCGGCAGGCGTGGTGTCGGCGCCGCTCTTTGGTGGCGGGGCGGCGTCATGGAGCAGGGTGGCCGGCGTCGCGCCCCCGGCCCAAATCTGGGTCCGGCGGGCCCCATCTGGGTCATAGCGGGCCGGCCCCCCGGTGTGTCTCATTGTCTGCAGCGCGGTGAGGAGGAGGTGCGGCTCGGATGTGGGGCGGCGGCGCCGACGGCGTGCCGGCAGCAGCGCGAGGGCGGGAGCTTTACGGGCCTAGGAGGGCTCGGCCGGGCCTGTGGGCCCACGGGCCTGGTGTGCTCCTGCTATTGCGTCCAGACGGCTACCGTCGCGGATGGTGGAGGTGGGGCCCTCCCGCGTGCCGACGGTGCTGTTGCACTTGTCCCGGCTCCGATTCTTCGTCGTGCTGTCCTCACTTCGCGGTGCCGTGGTGAGACGGCGTGGGAGCCTCAAGACCGCGGTGGCGCTGGGTGGTGGTTGGTTTGGTGGCAGGCTCCAGAGCGCCCGAGGTGCGGGTTGGGATCGGGGGAAACCCCTGTCGGCATGGCCGACACCGGCGCGGTGGCGTCTGTGGGTGCCACCTGACCTTCCGGGAGGGCGTCGGGGGCTACGCTTCCTCTCGCCTCGTCGTGTACCGGGGGAAACCCTTGCAGCAGCGTCGTCATCGTCGCGATCCTTCTTGGAGGTGTTGATAGGTGCCGGTGCTTCGGAGTCTTGGAGCCTTGTGGAATAACCCGGTGGGCGCAGCGTTCGCGAGGCTTCTTCGTTTTTGTTGATCCGCCGTTGTCGGCATTTGTTTCTTTTGCTCTTTCTCTGTCGTTTCTTTTGGGCGTGACTGTGCTGCTTCCGCCCCAGCACCTATCCCTGTATGGTTCGGTTGGTTGCTTTGTAATACAAAGCGGGGGGAAACCCTTTTTCGGACAGGCGGTGGAGGAGTAGGGGCGGGCAGCGTCGTCTCGCCGATGGTGGCGGAGTGGTGGGGCGTCGTCTCGCCGATGGTGCTGCGGCTTGGTATGATGGGGGCGACGGCATGAAGGCGGGGCGGGCGGAGCGGGGCATCGTCGTCGCCGATGGTGATGCGGCTCGGTGTGATGGAGGCGACAGCGTGAAGGCGCGGCGGACGGAGGGTATCGGGGCGGAGCGGGGCGGCGTTGGATCACTAGTGAAGGAAACGTTTAATGCTAAACGTGTTTAGTTGCTCACCATTAAAACATAATGACTGTTGGATCAACGGTGAAGGATGGCTGAGATTTATTGGATCTGCCCCGCTGAGTCTTTTTATATTGGTATAGATGTTTACATCAGTTTGGTATTGTTTTATTGATATGATGTACCAACTCCAAACTAAAATAATTCCTCGAGATTTAAGTTTGACCATAAATTAGAGCAATAATACATAAATCAAGTTACTGAAAAATTATACCATTGAAAACTTCTGTCGAACACGAATTCAATCATGTCATTTTTATGACACATAACCCGTATTTCATTAGTTAAATTTATGTTCAAAATTAAATCTCAAAAAGCGTGTGCGCACTACATTATGGAATAGAGGTAGTACCAAACAATGTTCAACATTTTTGAAATTATTTTAAAACTACAGAAATATCAGTGGGCACCAAAAATATTGAACCTCAAACTTGAATAGTTTCAACTAAATTAAAAACAAAAAATTTAATTTGATTAATATTCAGTGAACTTTCATCAAAATCATTACAGTTGTTTCTTCAAACTTTATGAAATTAGTTGGTGGGCACCGGAATATGTCGTACATGGAATTTCCCGGTTAGATTCAAACTAAATTAAAAATAAATTTGGTCAAATTTAAAAAAAATTATATATTTTAATCATGTGTTGTCGAATTTGTTTAGGAGGGGTTTGCCTCGCCCCCCCCTACCACCCCCCCCCCCCCCCCTAAAAAAAGAAATTGCCTACATGTCTTGCATTTTCACCGGATCATGTTTTTGGCTCAAAATTGCTAACTATTTTTTTTGGACTGGTCCCAAATACAAGCATTTGTAACAGTAGTTAATCTTCTAAACCTTTTTTAAAGTCCCATATTTTCAAAAATTTCTCAAATATAATCTTTTTGCCAGTTCCTATTTTTCGTCACATTTTTTTTAATATTTCATTGAAAAATTGTGTAATTTCTCTAAAATATCTTAATTTTTTCCCAAATTTATATTTTGATTAGTCGAGATAAATGAAAAACTCATATGCCATGTAGTTGTAGCGGATGAAAAATGAGGGGTGACCAGGTGCTGTCCGTGGGCGCAGTCGGACACATGAGAGGTCAATTCTGTGATATGCGACTGGCTGGCAAAATCAGCCGTAGGCCGTAGAAACAAGCACTGTATGGATTGAGTATACAGGTGGTTGGATCAGTAGTCCACCAGACATAATTTTCCGACAATGGCATGTGGCGGAAACCATGCATGCCGCAACAAACGACTGAAGGCAGGCGTGCGCTGATCGTCCGTCCATCCGATGGATCCCAGATCTGTGTTTGTTACCAGCTCAGAACTGGCGAGCGATCTCATCATCGTGGATATGATGAGTGGGCGACCACAGAGGACTAACCGTCGAATCATTGCTTCCCGCACCTCACACAGTCACACATGCATCGATCACATGGTTCCTGTGCTGTCAGACACTCAGACCGTCAAGTGTCCCTAGCCGCTGATGATCAATGCCGTCGTTCGCCGCTGTCGACTAAATGATTCTGCCAGGTAGCTAGCTCGATCGTTAGTAGCTAGCTAACTAGTCGTTGCGGATGTGCGTACGTGCAAGTGACAACATGCGACTACTCCTAGATGCTACCATTATGTCTACAGATGTGTGCAATATATATTGCTAACAATGGCATGCCATGCGCACATAGTGTGATGAAGTATCAAATGATTCTCTCCCCAGCATTTTCTGCAGGAACCGCATCCAAATACATGCTTCATCTGTCAATAATTCTGTTTTTTTTTAGAATCATCAATAATTCTGTTTTTGAAAGAAAAGAAAATAGCAGTATCTAACACACATCGGTTGGGCGTTGTTCTTTTCAGCATACTATGATGCCTAGTTGCCGAATGGAACAAATGTGCATAGAAAATCAATCCACTATACTAATGGAACAGGTCTACTATCGTTTAACGGCGCACACCTCTGCATAGAGTATTCTGAAGACTTTTATAAAGAGCTTAATTAAAAAAGGGTTGGACTTGATGTGAAGAGTAGTCCAGATCCAGCAGAAACTAACAAAGTAATAATCAATGAAACATGGAGGGAGGGGGGCAGGGATACCTGCAGTCCTCTGGCTACTGAATAATTCTCTTCTCACCCGCAAAAAAAAGAAAGAATAATTCTCTTCTCGGCGAGGGACGATGAGGCGAACCAAGGAGCACGTAGCAGCAGCAGCAGCTCGGGGTGTGAAGCAGGGATGGCACGCGCGCGCATGTGGCGAGGACGGGGAAATACGAGGCACGCCAGCGCGGAGGTGCGTACGGGCGCTGATATGTCTCGCTGCGCTCGCTTCAAGCAGCGCGGACCGCGGGCATTCAGCGTTTTTTTTTCTTTCGTTTTTTTCTCACTTTTTTGCCTTGTATTTTATTTTATTATTTTTATTTTGCTTATATTTCGTAATATTCTAGTTATATCTATGATGAAATCACTTTACATACGGAATTGAAAACTGTTAAACGCGCATTTCAAAAATGTTAAACGTGTCTAGAGAAAATGTTTAGCATGTATATGAAAATTGTGTACAAAAAAAGGTGTATGAAGCAATTTGATCATGTATTTAAAAAGTACCATATGATTTTTTTTTTGAAAAAAGTGTTTAAAAAAGGTTAATCCCTTCATCCATATATATAGGGCCTGATGTGTTTTTGAGACTGCGTTTGACTATTGATAAGAATTAATAGTATTGGAGATGTGTAATGTGAAAATTATATCATTTCAAGCTCCTTTCACGTACGAATTTGACAATATGCTTTGTATAACTCGCATATCATATATTATTGCTCTAATATGTGGTCAAAGTTATCCTCGAAAAACACATTAGACCCTATATATATGGAAAGGGGGAGTAATCAAGCATTTGGAAAACGTTAAATATGTATAGAAACATGTTGACCATGTATTTAAAAATATGAATTTTTTTATCATATATATAATAATGTTAACCAAACATTTGGCAAATGTTGAACAAGTATATGAGAAATGTTAATCAAGCATTTGAAAAATGTTTAATGTGTATAGAAATAATGTTGACCATGTATTAAAAGAATGATGAAAAAAATTGATCAACTATATAAAAATGTTAATCAAGCATTTGAAAAAAAATATTGAACAAGTATTTGAAAAATGTTAATCAAGAGTTTGAAAGTGCTTAATGTGTATAGAAAAAATGTTGACCATGTATTAAAAAATGATGAAAAAAATTGATATGATTACAAAAACGTTAATCAAGCATTTGGAATTTTTTAATCAAGCATTTGAAAAAGTTTATTGTGTATAAGAAAACTGTTGACCATGATTAAAGAAATGATGAAAATATTCATCATGTATATAAAGTTTTTAATCAAGCATTAGTAAAAAGTTTGAGACTTTATTGAAAAATGTTAATTAATCAGAATTCAAAAAATTAAATGTCTATACAAATATGTTGACCATGTATTAAAAAATGATGAAAAATATTAATCAAGCTTTTGAAAATATGTTGAGCAAGTATTTAAAAGATGTTAAATGTGTATAGAAATTTTTTTGACCATATATTAAGAAAATAATGTGTATTTGAATTTTTTGACCATGTATTCGAAAAGGTGCTCAAAAACATGTTTTTAAGAAAAATATAGATTGTGTATTTGAAAAATATTTAATGTGTATGAATTTTTTTCTTGTTTACAATAAAATATATATATATATATATATATATTGTATTGAGAAAAACTAAGTGAAACAAAATAAAAAAGAATAAAACCAAAATAAAGCAAAAGAAACAAAGAAACCCAAGTAAAACAAAAAGGGAAAAATAAAGAAAATCGCTGAAAGAAGAAAAACCGAAGTATAACAAAGAAAACAGATGAAAAAGAAGAAAATCATAGGATATTGAAAAAAGGAAAAATCGATGAAGAAATAAAGAAAATCCAAGAAAAAACAAAAGAACATGAAAAAAATATAGAAAAAACCTATGCGAAGAACCAGCGTAGAAAAGACGTGAGCCACCAAATGGGCCTCGGCCGGATGCATTCATCGAGAGCTCCTACTACTCGCTTAATACGACGTGCGGCCTTGGCCCGATGCATTCCTAGTGGCTTCCGCGATCAACCAGCACTTCCGCACCCGCGACAGCGCTTTTCAAAACCCGACATGCATGTGTCAAAGTCTGATCAAGGCCGGGCCCAAGGCCCAAAAAGTGTTGATCTTTGGTAAAAATCTCTACTGCTAATGAAGCAGTTGGTAGGCTGGCATCCATGGTTTTTTTTTCGCCCCCCTCTTTTCGTCTGGTTTCTTTCGTTTGGTTTTTTTCGTCTCCCCTCCCCCTACCACACAACCGGTTTATTTTCGCGTCACCCTCTCACACAATGAAAAAAATCTGAGCGGATCAGAACTTTCCATGCTGGCGCAAGTTATTTAGTAATGTCTTAATGTGAAAGAATCAATCACGATCAATCTCTAAAGATCAAATCTAAATTAATCAATCTTACCTTAAATCGCTCAATTAAATTAATTAGGAAACAAATAACCAATTTTCGTGTCACCTCGCACGAGGCCACAACACCCCTCGCACTAAAAACCAAATGTCACCGATGGTTTAGTGCCTCCCCACGTCCCGCAAACCCTAGCCGCTGCGACCACTCCTCCCCTTGCGGAGTTGCACATTCATCCCCTTCGCCTCCCTCCCGCTGGCGGCCTCTCTCCTCTCCGCGAGGCAGATCGATCGAGATCCATGGCCGAGGTCGTGGACGCGCCCCACCGCGTAGCGCATGGGATCTTCAATTCCCCTCCCTCAGCCGCTGGCACCAAAGACCACGAGCATGGCTGCTCCTCCCTCATGCTCCTCCTTCCGCAAGCCGGTTGGATGGAGGGACTTCCAGGGCGTGATAGGCCACGAGCAGTTGCTGCAGCGCCAGCGCGCCTCCACCGAGTACGACGCCACCAGAAAGGATTCAGGTATGCTCCTTACTACCCTTGCCATCCCCCCTTTCTCGATTTGGGCAAGTTCGGTGTAACGAATTGTGGGATTTCCATGAAACCATGACCATGCCCTTGCACGCCGGTAGTTTTTTGCCCGCTTTGTATGTTCCTGGCTCTCATTGTCGCGCCGCCAGCACGATGTCGTGTCTGGCCGCCTGATTCTTCGATGGTGGAGGTGGGTTCAATTCTTTTCTGTCTTTCGTTTTCTTCCCTTCCCATGTTCCTCGGCGTTTCTTTTCTTTTCGGAAAGAAGTGAACATGTTAGGTATGAGATGCCGAATTACTTTCGGCGTCTTCCTTGCCACAGATGGCGAGGGTTAGTGCCTCGAGGAAGCGACGGTTCTGGTTCTAGGGAGGGAGAGACACGCCAAATCTTTCCGATGCCCACGCATGTGGCTTTGCTTATTTAGATTAGCCTCCATCTCGCTGTTGGGATGGGGATGTTTAATGGATCCGTGCCTCTCTCGCTTCATGTGCATCCGTCCCATCCTCCTGTTGTTCGGAAACATAGTAGAAAACAAAAAATTTCGCACCTACGATCACCCAAGAACAATATGAAGATGCATAACGGGTTGTGACCAACGATCGTTACCGACTCCGGAGTGCAGCGGAAGTAGACGAGTCGGTTTAGATCGTACTTGAAGTCCCTCGAACGTTGATGAGGATCCCATGAACCGCCCTCGAATGATCCCTCGAACTGAAGACCGAAAGCACGGCCTCTCCACTTGGTTGCATGCGTACGGTCTTCACGATCCGGCAGCGCTTCGCCGTCCAGAGCTATTCGTCGCCGAAGAATTAGAGGGAGGAGATTAGAACCACACATGGCTTCTAATTATGAGGATTCGAGGTGGCTAGGGCTAGCTCTAACTAGTCTAGGACCAACTCGAACTATAACTAGATCAACTAGAGGAGGCTCCCAAAACTTTTGTTATTCAATTGGGTACCAAACCTCCACTATATATAGGTTAGAGGGGAGAGGTATGGCTGCCACCAAGGAGGGAAACCCTCCTTGGGGCGCCCAACTAAGGGGAGGAGGAGTAGGACTCCTCCCCTACTCTATTTGCCCCCCCCCCACACACACAAGGAAAGGGGGGGCGCCTTCCCACTTGGGCCCTTGTGGCCCAAGTTTCCTTCCACCTCTTGGCCTTATTAGGCCCATTGATATTAATTAAATATATATTTGCTCTAAGCATTTTCAGAGCATTATATATATAATTTAACATTCCCGAAAACATTTCCCACCTATATATATATTAATCGGTAATACCAGGTATTACCCGATATTCACCGAAACCCTTCCGGTGACCCCGAAACGCTTCCGGAACCTCGCGGAACTATTCCGGATATTAATGAAACAATTCCACAAATATATTCTCATCACTCCCATCCTACTAACACTCACCAGATCATGATTACTTTAAGCTTGTGACCCCATAGGTTTGGTAACCATAGACATGAACGAAACCCCTTCGTTCAATGACCGATAGCGAAACCGTGGACATCCATATCGGTCCCTATGATTACACAAATGATATTCAAGCGAACCTTTGGTTATCATGTTATGTTACCTTTGCTTCACGATACATTACAAAAACCCGGTGTGCATCGGTATCCTCCAGAGTCATCACCATGCTCACTATAGCGTTGCTCCCGTTACCGGTTTTCTTCTTCTTTCTCGTTGATGTGTTCCGGCATCCTCGTGATGTAGTCACCTGTGTCTGGCCAGACGATGATGGATGCCATCACACCGAGAGGGCCCTAAGAATATCTCTCCATCACCGGAGGAGCAAATCTCACTCTCAAGCTGTCTGGTCACATGTCAAACTTTCCGGTGTGCCTGAAAGTTGTCGTTATGATCTTCTTGTTACAGATGACGTTTGAGCAACCCCAAAGCCCACAGTCCGGTAGGAAGTGACCGAGACACTCTCATGGTCTGAGTAACTAAAACACATGCTAACACTCCGTGTTATAACAGATGATTTCAGACGATATGATCACATAGTATAACAGACAAGTATTGGGTCGATTCAATATGATCTTCTTCTAACGTCATACCCTCAATGTTGTTTTAGGACTATCATTACACTTAACGATATCCTAAGATCCGGAAACTGTGATCACCAACAACACTTGAGCCGATCTTAGAGGCGAGACCGGGAACCTATTGTTTACCGTTTATCATTCCACACGTGCATATGAGTTTTCCACTGAATCGGATATTCTAGGATCGTAGCAGTTATAGCATGGAATATAAACTCTTAACTATGAATAATGGAAATATAATAATACAATATTATTGCCTCTAGGGCATATTTCCAACAGTCTCCCACTTGCACTAGAGTCAATAATCTAGTTAGTACTTTTAACTTTTACACCAATTGCAATCTGGTGTCAGTCCATGCTTTGCTTGTGGTATAGACTTCATCCTATCAAATCTGACAACTTCAGATCCGCGTGAATTATTTGCATTTCTATGCATCTATCATGCTTTCACAAGAATTCATAATTTGTGTGAAACCAGCTTTGTATATATATTGAATCACTGGTAGAACCTTTGATTCCTTAGAGTCATGGAACCACTATTAAGAATAGTGTTCCAATGATACAATCATCTAGAAACCATACCAAGCTCATAAATGAAATTTCGATTCATCACCCATCATTTTTGCTTCTAAAGCAATAATATACTTAACCTTCTGTTATAGAATTCACCACAGTAACTTTCTTGGACCAATTCCAACTTACTGTGCCACCATAAATCACTTTTAATTTGAACTCGAAAAATCACTTGGAGCATAGATGAAGATTTTATCGATGTACTACTTACAACGAGCCTTCATTGATGTAACTCCTTACAACAATCTCTTCATTTTCTCCGTGTGTGAGAAACCTGTCGTTAATCCTTAACGACATTTTCATTGTTGTACTATGATCAACAATTAGACCATACTAGTAACTTTTACTTACAACTAACTTGGAGTATTGGAAATATCTGGTTGTTTACATACCATGGAATACAAGTGTGGTTGAAATCATATTTCGCTCATCAGCATTTCAGGATACCGACTCCTTCCATGTGACATTGACAAGAAACTCTTTGTGACATTTTACATACTAAATTGTTTTAGTATTCTGTCAGTATGTATTTTGGCTAAGTCCGATTAGACACCATTATCTCCATAGATCATTATGTCTAATACAAAGACTATTCATTGCCTAAGTATTTTACTGAAAAACTAGTTTCAGTAAAGTCTTAATCCGTGTCAAGAAATTTACATAACTTCCAATCAACAATATGTCATGTACATATAGTGTTTAGAAATATTATCATGCTCCCACTCACTTTATTGTAAATACAAGCATCTTCGCTTTAATCGATGAAATCAATTTATTTGACCATTTCATCAGTACGAAGATTCCAACTCCACTATGCTTGCTTCAGATCATTATAGGATCTCTTGAAGTTTGCATAGTTACTAGCATCCTCTGGATCGACAAAATTATCTTGGATCGTATCAAATATACAACCTTGGTTCTATTTCCATCTCATGGGAATCATTTTGACATCCATTTGTTTTATCTCATGTATGAAATATTCAGTAATTGCTAGTTTAACCCGAACTGACTTTAAGTATTGCTATCATGAGACGATCTCGTCATAGTCAATTCTTTGATCTTGTCATAAACTATTTGTAACAAGTCAAACATTTTTATCTTTGTCAGTTTATAGATCCATTACTATTCTTCAGACTCTAAGTCTTTCGAAGGGTTCATCAAGTTCTAAGCTTGAATTATGTGAATGGATACTATCTCGGATTATGTTGGCATATAGCCAATTCTGAAGTCAGGGCCCATCAACGCTTCTCTGCGAATGATAGGTTCATTGTTTACCCAACAATATTTCGTCTGCATACCAAAATGGTCTGCATGAATTTTCCAACCTATATAGTTCAGCTGCAAGTTCGACCATAGTCTCTATATCTCATGTAGAGGCTTTTGTATCAGTCGCAATAAGAAATTCTAGAATTACTTCCAGTGTTTCTTTTCTTTGAGCTGATTACGAAGATCCTGCAATTTTGTCGAGTTGCACTGTCGTCCCAGTCATTCTTTTGTAGAAAACATTTTCTTCAAAACTTCCGCACTCTATGGCAACACTTTGCCTCGGTGTAGTGATAGAGGAATACCCAACTATTTGGGATAACCTACAAAGTAGCACTTATTTCAATAAATTTGATGGCGCTCCTTTTTCAGTGTGAAAGCCACAGTCTCTAAAGCATCACTTTGAAAGAATATTGGTGAAATAATCAATGTCATCTTTGATCTCACCATGTCATACATAGTTTGATTGCATCTACTTAAAACAATCTACTCTCAGTAGTGTTTCTAGGAGGTGCAAGCTATAAAATTCTTTTATAGCTCATCAGACATTCGCTAAATTTGTAACTCAAATATTCTTTTCTGCAATCCAATTGTAGAAACAAAATTTTCTTGTTACAATAATTTCTACTTCATTCTGAAAACCTTTTGAAACACTTCAAAAGATCTAGATTTATGTCTCAATTAGTAAATATAAATATCTACTTGAGTCATCCTTGAAGATAGATAAATCCACTGCTTGCAACAACACTTATTGGACTACACACATCGATATGCATATTGCCAATTATTTTGTTACTCGTTCTCTATGGCCCGTGAACGGTATTTTAGTTTTCTTCACTAATTGGAGGAAACTTGCAAGTGTCAGATGATTCTCACTCAGATGACTTCAAAATTCATCACTATGAAATTTATCCATACTATTTCTCCAATGTGACTAAATGCAGTGCCACGCAGATGTGGTATTGTTTTAGTTTTGCGACATTTAGCGTCAGTGTTATGGATGTTCAATTTTATTATCAATATTCATAACATACATCTTATTCACAATAAGAGTACGCCCTTTTAATTTGTTCATAACATCGAACAACTATTCTTTTGTCATGGACAACCTCCTTCATAACATTGAACAACTATTTTTCTGTTATGAAGAACCTCCTTGCAACTTCCATGCAATGGGCTAGAGTGTTCAAAAACTCTAAAATGAATTATGGTAATAAATACAGAGGAAATACACTGATAGAAATATTGTAACCATTTACAATCCATCAAAATATTTTAACCTCATTATTTGTTGGTCATTTAGGCCGTTCGAAGTTTCTTGAAATGATTTGCAATAACATGCAATCGATTCGATATCCTTGTGATTAACCTTTTAACCACAATACCGAAGAATCAGCGATCAACAAATTGATCATTTTTCCCAAGAACTACACTTTACTTGACCAACCAACTCTGCATCTCATAACTTGTATGACATTTATACCCGAGCTGGACATTCCAGTCTTCTTTTCTTTGTGCCTTTTACTTCTTATAGTTTTACTTCAATATTTTTCTTACTCTCAGAAGAAACAACAACTTTAAGAGTGGCGTTAGGCCCGAACTTCCCTAGGCGTGTAAGTCTCATCAAATCCTTTGGTTTTGTTCTTTATCTACAAGTTTTCACCATCAACACACGACTGACTTTCTTCCGGATCTTACGCATTTTAGTCTTAAAGATAGTTGAACACTTCACTAGAATTTGCAAACAAAACACTTCTTTAGATATCGCATATGTTTTAGCCTCTGTTTGTTTCTAAAAACAATTTTCAGTTCCAAGAATATCACATAATTGTCCCAAACATTTTGAAGTTCGGGTTTCTTGCAAGCAAGCAGACCATAATGCAATTCTAGCTTTTGGATCGAAGGATGTGAGTCTTGTCATCCATAGCATCAGCAAGAGAGTATTGTAAACATGCAGTAGGACAAAATCCTTCTTGGCACTTTTAGAGGACGATCCTCATAAAGTTTCAACCAGATAAATAACAGTCAATCAATTTCAATAACAAAGGTGGAACTGTGAGCCATAGTTCTATATCTATAATGCAAACTACACATAGACATTGTTCATAATTAATTGCACTAGTTATTAAACTTAATTAATACATAATTGTGCTCCCACTCAAATCAATATCTCTCATAATTGATAGTGAGTGATTCAAGATCCAAGCCTAGTTCTCAGCCATTGATGTGTGCATCACTGATGACGAGAGTTTTGACCGGTGGGCAAGCTTTTGCCGATCATATCTCCATATGACTCTTGTTCATCTTTCGATGCTTTGTGCTTCGAGCTCAGAACTATTCTGCCAGACAACCCAGTGGTCTGACCATCGCCGCTTTACACCCAACAATCCGTTTGTACTCATGTGGACATGACGCACTCCGGATCGTTAAGTGTTATAGATGGTTGCTACACTGGGAAGAGCACCTTTTGACTTGATATTTTAGTGAGAGATCACACTAATAATTGACTATAGCGCAATCAAAGGGTGCAAACAACAAAGGGATAAACATCTCACGCAATTCATAATAGCATGATATGGTATAGCCCTGGGCGCCGGGAGTCCTCCATGATTGTCTTCAATCTCTAGTTGAAGCGACGTGACAGCCAATATTTCGTTACCAAGGAAACTGTTTCAAAAACATTGCCATGGCGGCAATCTCAGAAAACGATGTTGTGGCGACTATTTCAGAAAACGTTGCCGTGACACCAAAATCTGAAATTCTGTCGTGGCACGAAATTATAGCTCCTCGTACCACGCCTGGTACACCTTCTCCTCGTCGGGGCCCTCCGTGTATGTTTTGCCACCATCACCTGTAACCTATCTCTACGATATTTACATTAAGGTGGTAATCTCATGGCTCCATCCATCATGTTGTGACGTGCATGCCACTTAACATTACAACATATAACCATCTCATACATAAACTCATTATCATGACGAAGGCTATACCACATCATATGCAAACCCTGCAAAACCAAGTTAGACGTCCTCTAATCGGTTTTAGCAAAATTTTAGTTATGTGGGTAACTAGTTTGAGCAATTAAGACTAGCTACCTACGCAAGCACAACAAGGCGACGTTCTTGATGCTAGATTAAGTTTCGGGGTGTGTGAAAGAGATACTTAATTAAAAGTCTCGTCCCCCACACTAAACTTCGTCAATACGCGTGACCCCCTAGAAGATCATCCTTCTTCGGCACCCTCTTGTGTACGCGATGGTTCACTATTCTTGACTATGATGTAGCCCAAGGAACTGTTAGCAGATCATCGACAGCCAGAGTCGAACGATTGTCAGAACCTTGTAGCAAAACTACATCATTCTGCCGATGAACTGAACCGAAGCAACACTCATGGGAAGCATAGCAAGAACATCAACCCTCACATATCAGATGTGATCTAGATCGCAATCTGCATCTACTCATAAACCAGCTCATGATGCCACTATTGGGAAACGTAGTAGAAAACAAAAAAAATTGTACCTACAATCACCCAAGAATAATATGAAGATGCATAACGGGTTGTGATCAACGATCGTTACCGACTCCGGAGTGCAGCGGAAGTAGACGAGTCGGTGTAGATTGTACTTGAAGTCCCTCGAACATTGATGACGATCCCGCGAACCGCCCTCGAACGATCCCTCGAACTGAAGACCGAAAGCATGACCTCTCTACTTGGTTGCAAGCGTACGGTCTTCATGATCCGGCAGCGCTTCGCCGTCCAGAGCTATTCGTCGCTGGAGAATTAGAGGGAGGAGATTAGAACCACACAGGACTTCTAATTATGAGGATTAGAGGTGGCTAGGGCTAGCTCTAATTAGTCTAGGACCAACTAGAACTAGAACTAGATCAACTAGAGGAGGCTCCCAAAACTTCTGTTATTCAATTGGGCACCAAACCTCCACTATATATAGGTTAGAGGGGAGAGGGAGGGCTGCCACCAAGGAGGGCAACTAAGGGGAGGAGGAGTAGGACTCCTCCCCTACTCCTATTCGCACCCCTCCCCATAAGGAAAGGGGGGGCCTTCCCACTTGGGCCCTTGTGGCCCAAGTTTCCTTCCACCTCTTGGCCTTATTAGGCCCATTGATATTAAATTGAATATATATTTGCTCTAATTTTTTTTAGAGCATTATATATATAATTTAACATCCCCGGAAATATTTTCCACCTATATATATTAATCGGTAATACCAGGTATTACCCGATATTCACCGAAACCCTTCCGGTGATCCCGAAGCGCTTCCGGAACCTCTCGGAACTATTCCGGATATTAATGAAACAATTCCAAAAATATATTCTCATCACTCCCATCCTACTAACACTCAGCAGATCATGATTACTTTAAGCTTGTGACCCCGTAGGTTCGGTAACCATAGACATGAACGAAACCCCTTCGTTCATTGACTGATAGCGGAACCATGGACATCCATATCGGTCCCTATGATTACAGGAATGATACTCGGGTGAACCTTTGGTTATCATGTTATGTTCCCTTTGCTTCGCGATACTTTACAAAAATCCGGTGTGCATCGGTATCCTCCAGAGTCATCACCATGCTCACTATACCGTTGCTCCCGTTACCGATTTTGTTCTTCTTTCTCGTTGATGTGTTTCGGCATCCCTGTGACGTAGTCACCTGTGTCTGGCCAGACAATGATGGACGCCGTCACACCGAGAGGGCCCTAAGAATATCTCTCCATCGCCGGAGGAGCAAATCCCACTCTCGAGCTGTCTGGTCACATGTCAAACTTTCCGGTGTGCCTGAAAGTTGTCGTTATTATCACCTTTTTACAGATGACGTTTGAGCAACGCCAAAGCCCACCGTCCGGTAGGAATTGACCGAGACACTCTCATGGTCTGAGGAACTAAAACATATGCTAACACTCCGTGTTATTAACAGACGATTTCAGACGATATGATCATATAGTATAACAGACAAGTATTGGGTCGATTCAATATGATCGTTCTTCTAACGTCATACCCTCAATGTTGTTTTAGGACTATCATTACACTTAACGATATCCTAAGATCCGGAAAACGTGATCACCAACAACACTTGAGCCGGTCTTAGAGGCGAGACCGGGAACCTATTGTTTACCGTTTATCATTCCACACGTGCATATGAGTTTTTCACCGAATCGCATATTCCAGGATCATAGCAGTTATAGCATGGAATATAAACTCTTAACTATGAATAATGAAAATATAATAATACAATATTATTTCCTCTAGGGCATATTTCCAACACCTGTATGTACGTCATTGACTCGTTGTCCGAGTCTAACAGAGAATTGTCTCTGTGTATGTGCAATCTGCAGCTTACTTTGGGGGAGGAGTACCGCCCATGGTTTGATCCTTCGTTGGTAGGGCTGGGGCCAGGCCAGCGATCATGTCTTTCAGGTTGGCGGCGAGGGAGGAGCATCAAGGCGAGCTCATGTTACCCAAGCAGCAGGCCGCACGTGTCCTGAATCCTGACGCCACAGGTAGCTGGACCTGTTGTTGCCCTTGGTTTATGCACGATTTATGTTTTGCCTACCATCTTTGTTGATTGGTCCGTTTATGTTGTGTGAGATCGTTTGGTGCTGAGAGCCATGGCAATGCTAAACATGTTGTTGAACTAAACATGTTCTTGTTGCATATGGTTTTGATTTCTTTAAATGAATATTAGGCAAAGCAGTGGACGAAGGCGGCCGGGTTCTCGCACCTATCAGAGCTAGAGGATTCCGTCGCTTAAGCCAACGGGTGGAAGTCCTTCTTTACAAGCAGCAACTCCACATCACCTTTGCCATCGACGCCAGTGAGTCAGCTAGATCAAGTTGCCTTCTTGCTATTACCGCCCTTTTTGTTTCTTGTGTTGCTTTTCAATGGGATTGTTGCTTGCCGGTTGTATTGCACTCTAGGTATGTCGACCGGGTTTCCCATATGGAATGTAGATGCCAGAAGCTCAACCTCGTGTACATGGTTAAGGGGAGGAGATCAAGTCAGCAGCTGATTGAAAAGTCAGAGCTGAGAATGACAACTACATGAAGAATATTAAGTGGAATAGACAAAAGAAATTATGTTTTCCTTACTGATGCCTGCATGCAAGTATCCTAACCCTGGCACCTGCATTACTTTATGTGGATACAAATATCACGAAGCCACCAGCATAAGGTTAGTATATTTTGTTTGATTCGGATTAATTTCTTATGATGTGCCTTTGAGGTCATTTATGATTGGCTACGATTGGTGTCATTTATCTGTTCTTATGAGATAGTTAATATTTTATTCAGATTAGATTAAAAATAAAATTAGTCCGCATTTTCTTTCTTTGAAAGACAAAAATGCCAAGGTTGATAAATGCCCAAGGTAGGTGCTCGCATGCTTCATCCTTCATGCTTCAAGTATGTGCTTCGGTAGGAGACTTACCTCCATTTGTTTCTTCGAAGGATGGGGCTGGATGAGAAAAATGTGCATTTTGGGTACCTTTTGCTTCAGATTCAGAAGAAACATATGGTGCTTTTTGTTCTTGGCTAAAAATTGGTTCAGATTCGGAAGATAAGTACAAACCGATGATCCTGCCAGCTCATAGACATGACGAACACCGTGCAGTCCCCCCTGGAAGAGAAGGACGCCGGGGTGCTGTAGCCCACGTACGAGCTGGCGCAGGTGTGCATGACCTTCAGAGGTGAGCTTGACCCCCTTGAGTGACATGTGCAGGAGATGTTCCACTAATTCGTGCACGCCAAGGCAGAAATCCTCGACTGCTTGAGTAGGCCAAACACTACTTGAGCAAACTCAATAAGGGCAAACATTAGCTCTGAACTTGTTTGTAAGACAGTGCCTCAAGCAAAGGGAACGAGCCTCAGTTAGTGTATCTAGGGAGGTTAGGATCCTTTGTACTTTGATGTTTCACACCACAAGTTCTGAGATGGTGATTTTGCTGCATATGTCCGCTCTCTTTGTTTTTCTGAGCATGTAGGTTCCGGAAGATGCCGTGAAGATTTTTTTTGAAAGAAATTGTGTGAGGTGTGTCCAAATGCTCTTTATCTTTTGAACATACTGTTGTATGACTAACTGAAGTCATTTCCTCGGAACACATTGGTACTTTTCCTTTTTGCTCGACGGTGATCATGCACACTCCACATGCTTGCCCTTATTGAGTTTGCTCAAGAACGGAAAACATGATATTTGAATCAAGTATGAAGGTTAATAATAATTTATTATTTAAGTTTTAGCGTTGCTAATTGCCTTCTAAGGCAGAAGTGTAGAAAATAGAAGATTTTTCTTTCTTAATCCAACTCTACAGTTTTGATACATAAAAAGCTGCAAAGATAAAACAAAAATAACCTTTTTCTTTACCCATCTATTTGCTGCACAATTCTATTCTATAGAAGTACTATCAAGGGAGTAGCCATGTGTGAAAATATGACGACCCAATGTGGATTAGTGCAACGTGGCAAGGGAAGGTTTAAAAAGATCGAGGGAACAAATCCAAGGGACAACATATATTATGATCATGCTATGTGTATTAAGGATTTCTAGAAATGCATTGGAAATATGTTGTTATTTCTTCGTACTTGTACTTATGATATATTTCAGTGTATCTTGGAGTTTCATGTTCACCTTTCGCACTATACTCGGTTCATGTCTTATCATTTCGCGTATCTTTTCTCTGAGCTATACATGATTGTTTGGTCGTTAGAAATTTCACAACATTAAATTCTAGGAAAATTCCAGTACAATCTTCACTACTAATGAATGTGTGTAATAGTGAGAGAATAATAAGCGGCACGTCCGGCTGCTATAAAACAGAAGTGCTCCTAAGCAGCGGCGTGTCCGGCTTCTATACTGCGGGTTAGATGAAGATCTTGGCGCTGTGGCGTGGCATGATGGTGATCAGCGGTATGGAGGGTGAACACCGCCGTCGGCAGCAGCACGGCTGGTTGATCTGTGGCGGCGCAAATAGAGAGCTTCGCGCGCCGGCATGGCATGCTGGTGTGTAGCAGCATGGAGGGAGAGCTTGGCCGTCGGCAACAGCTCCGTCGACTGATATGCGGCTACGCAAAAGTTGGACTGGAAAGCATAGCCCGTGTGCATGACATCCAACCTGCCTTGATTCTGAATAATAATGCTTTAAAAGCTGATGTCCACCGCGTTTATCTTGCTACTAGTGGTAATGTGTACAAGTATGATTTTATCGGACCTACACTTTTACCATGGTGCCAAAATATTTGATGTAAATAACTATACATGGTACAAATACTCGAAACTGGCCTGGTGTGATAATGTATCACTGCTGCAGTGCACAAACGACGTGTTTTTTCATTATATTATAGTTTTACTTATCTTGTAAAATGTATAGTCAAATTATAAATTTTAATGATTGATTTTCATGGTCAGAGGTGGACATGGTTGAGTGGCCACGGGGACAATGGGGGAAGTAGCGTATGAGGAGTTTAAGAAATGGGGACAAGGGAAATTTTAGTTAATCAGGGCTCTATTAGTTTGAAGTTTTATCTTTGTTATGGTCAAAAAGTAAGGTTAGATTAATATAATGAAAATATTATTGTGAACCGATAAAATTTCTATAATTTCTACAAGTACAAGGTCAAGCATTAAGGTGCAACGGGAGGAGGGATGGGGATAAGATTTGATATCGTATGGTCTTCTTGCAAGGAGTGGATGGTTATGAAGAAATAACAACTGTCGAGGCTGAAAGAAATAGAGAGAGAATAAGTTTTATTAATGTATGGATGAAAACCACATGCCACCTTGTCCAACACATTTCTGAATTGGGATAATTATTCAATTGCTATGTTTTTTTTATTCCGTAGCAATGCACAGACATTCAACTAGAAAATTTAAATTTACAGGTTAGTCATCCACCTTTTTCATGCTATTTACATATTTGTCACTTGTCAGCAAGTTTGCATGTGATGCTGGGAAATTCAACATAAGGAAGTGAACATAAAGACATGGAAACGTTACACTTCGAATATGATAGAAACTCAAAATCCAAATAACAAATTAGTTGCTCTGTCAATCGGTAAGCACGAAATGTAAGCCTCCTTCTAAATAGGATATTCGCTCTCCCGATTCTTGAGGCTGGAAATGCAAGCATCCTTTTAAATAAGATATTAGCTATCTTCATGATGGAAATGCAAGCATCCAAACAACAATATTTATAAAGCTGAAAACAGTCTTGCAATCTTGATGTAAGAATGAAAGGTAAGTAGCATCACCAATTTTGCTATTTCTTCTGACGTTGAAATCCACATTAGCTATTTCAGAAAAGAAGAGGTCAAAGGATCACATGATATATATACCATTTTGTATATCATGGCAGCGAAAACACGTTGTGGTGGTCTCCATCAGCTATCATGGTGTGCCTTCCTTGGCACTGGTAATCACCCTGGGACACCGTAGTGGGAGAGGAGGGGGAGGCCGACGCCGTGGAGGGAAGGGTAGATGACGCTGAGAGAAAGGTGCGGGCTGAACGCCATTGTGTGCTTTGATTTCAATGGCGTCAACGATGAGAGCAAGATGGGGGAATGAGATGTCGGTGTGAACTTTGTGCACTAGTAGAAAACAGGGCATCAGTCCCGGTTCCATAGGGCCTTTAGTCCCGGTTCTGCAACCGGGACAAAACGATCGGGACTAATGCCCATCACTTTTAGTCCCAGTTGGCTTACAAACCAGGACTAAAGGAGCTCCATGTGGCCGTTGTGGGGCGCCCAGGCAGGAGGACCTTTAGTCCCAGATGGTAACACCGACCGGGACTAAAAGGCAGCCATGCGTCAGCAGCTGCCAGGCGCTGGTTTTTTTTTGAAAGGAGGGGTTTAGGGGTTTTCATATTGTGTTTCCCCCTTTTATTTTTGTGTTTACCCTTCAATTCTTTTATATTTAGGGTTTCATTTTTATTTAATGTTTTCCATTCAAATCAACGCTAGCTACTACATATAGCAATGAAGGAACCATTACACAAGATCGTCATGAACATATATAGAGAGAAGTGACCTCTCTTTCTCCGTGCTTGGTCGAACAACAAGTTTTCGTATATCTATCTGACGCTACTACATATATACAATATAACATCTCTTACGATCCCTGACATCATCTAGCACCAAAATCGCATTGCAATTCCTGATAGTATTCTCCGTCTTTAGGTATGACGTGGTCAACAAAGAATCCTGCCAGTTCCTCTTGAATTGCTCGTATGCGATCATGTGGTAGGAATTGATCCCGCATCTCCCAGATATAATTTAAAGAAGGGGGTCAATACATATATATGAATGAAACTCAACACAATTGATGGTAATAAAATAAAATTGTGAATATTGTTTACGTACTTCAAATTGTTGGTCAGATAAGCCCCGCTCGGAGGTCGAGTGGCGAATGAACTCGCAAACGTAGTATCCATATAAATTATTCCCGGGTGCCTTCCACAATCACTTTACGAGAATAGAGTTCAATCAAACTGATAATCAAGCATGATAATGGTATTGATGAAACTAGAATCAATGAGAGATGCGCGGAACTAGCTAGTACTACTTACTTTGGGGTGTGTAAATCGCAGCTCCTTCTTCAAACCCGAAACCATTCTGGTGAACTTTTTCCAAATCATGCCCGGCAAAAAAAATGATTACTTGATATCAGGAAATGAACGAAAGTTGCCTATATGGTGCGATAATGATTGAACTTACTTCTGGAGCATTTCACTCATGTCCGCCCACAGCTTAGGCTCTTTACGTCTCGAGTCTAAGACAATTACTACTCCCCCGTCAAGCTTAATAGATAGCAGAATAAAGTGGAAGCTGCGCACGCATAACTCATCAATTACACTTAACCTCGAGTAAGTGAAACCGAATATGCACAAGACAGTAACACTCACTTGAAGTTGTAAGGAAAGAGTATTTCCCTTTTGTTTTGATGTCGAAGGAACACGTCTAGCAAGTTTTCCTCAGTAACTTTGGCTCTGTTTTGTACCGTAAATTCATTTACGGTATTTTGGCTAATGAACCCAATGTCGTAGATTTGTCCTCTTTTGCATTTGACGATCTTCAATCTGCATAATATAGTGAGGATAATTATAGATACATGCAGTGAACAAGCTGAGCTAGAGACTTAATTACAGAAATAATACTTACAAACAATAGGAAGTCACGAGATTTTTGTCGATGGCGTCTTAATTGAATAACTAAAATAATTCCACAAATTCAACGTACATCAGGTCGACTCCAAGGAAGTCGTGCTCATCTTTAATTCCCAGCAAGATACTGTCGGTCCCATCCTTGCTGCAGGTTTCCAAGTACCAGTCATGCAATCTTTGCATTATCGTTGGTCGATGCGGAAGCTGATCAGGTTTGACGAGAGGCTTCCCGTGCTCGTATCTAAAGGGCGCTACTACGTCAGCCATTTCAAACTATACATCATCGCCCACGTAATCACCAAGAGTGGTACCGGGCGCTAGCCCCGGATGATTAGCGATATCGGTAAACACATTGAGCGGGGGGCACGATTGCTTCTCATGTTCGCCGAGCTGGGGAATTGTTTTCCCACTTCGTCTTGCAGCACTGCTAGTACTTCCCGACCGCCGTGCTTCATCATATGTCTTTTCAATACAACGGTCATAGTGTGATAGCGGCGGAGGCGGTGGTGGGCACCTAAGGGCATCAAGAGAGCGCTTCACTTTCATCGGATCTATTTTCTCCTTTGGATGTGGAGGTTTCCGTTCAAAATGGGCCTTCACTTCGGCAGCCACGATGTCCTTATTTTCCTCGTCAGTCCTCTCATATGGTAACTTTGGAGGAGCCCAGAGGCTTGGACCAGCTCTGAATTTCTTCCCTGTTGTACTGCTAGCCGCCGGAGCGGCGGCGCCTCTCTTCCGCCGTTGCTGAGGCGGCGGAGGAGGCGGAGTCCGCTGACGCGGCAGAGACAGCTGAGGCGGAGGAGGATTCTGCTGAGAGGCCTCGTCCGTCAGAGTCCGCTGATGCAGCGGAGACGGCTGACGCGCCGGAGATGACTGAGGCAGCAGAGATAGTAGAGCTGCACCGTGAGGAGTCTGCTGAGGGGCCTCCTCCGGCTGAGTCTGCTGAGGCGGCGTCCAGTTTGGAAGCAAGATATTTTCCTTTCTCCATAGACAGGTAGTCCTTAAGGCATTTTCCAGAAGAATATCCCCTTCATCTGTAGGATAGTCAAGCTCCAGCCCCTCAAATCCGTCCATTATTTCATCCACCCCGACAATAGCAAAGCCATGTGAAATCGGACGGCAATGGAAAGTTCCCTCAGGTCGAGGAGGTAAGACATAGTCGACCGCCACCTTCAAGGTCAGGTTATGGCATTTCGCCATTAGCACACAATGTTCATTCTTCGTGGTACCATCCACGGGGTAGCGAGGAGCCGTGATATCAAGCTGAACAAGCTCCATCGAAGCCACGCTGCTCTTCCGCTGAGATGGTGGGGTAGCTTCATGGCCGGCAGTATCGAATGAAGGATCTTCGTGCCGCTGAGATGGTGGGCCGGTAGCTCGCTGGCTCTCAAGTTCCTCTAGTTTCGCTAATCTTTGTTCCATCTTCTACATTTGGTCTGCTTCCTCTTTCTTCTTTCTCCCTCGGCTTCTATAAGTGGCACTGTTGTCCGGAAACCCATACTTCCAGGGAATGGAGCCTGATGTGCCTCGTGTTCGTCCAGGGTGTTCAGGATTCCCGAGGGCCTTTGACAGCTCGTCCTTCTCTCTGTCAGGATGGAACCTCCCTTACTGCACATCCTAGATTGCTTCCCGAATCTTTTTGACGGTTGTTTCAAGTTGAGCTTTCGTGTAAACACATTTTCCTGTTTCTGGGTTCAAAGTTCCCCCAACCCTGAAGAGCCAAGTCCTTGCCCGATCGGGCCAGTTCAATGTCTCTGGTTGGACCCCTTTAGCAAGCAGGTCGTTCTCAGCTTTGTCCCACGTAGGCCAGGCTTTCCTGTAGCCACCTGACCCCGTAACATGGTGATACTTCTTCTTTGCAACATTTAGCTTATTTGTCTCTGACCTTTTCATAGCTTTCTCCGATTTCTTGTACGCCACAAATGAGGGCCAGTGATCTTTTATCTTCGCATATTGACCGGTGAATTCTGGAGCCTCGTCTTTGTCGATGAACTTGTTCAATTTTTTCTTCCAGTTCTTGAATAGTTCTGCCATCTTCTTAAGAGCCCACGACTTGACTTGTCACTGTATAACTGGGTTATTTGGATCCTCCTCTGGCGGTAGGCTGAAATTTGTCATCAGCTAGTTCCAAATCTCATCTTTCTGTCTATCGTCGACATAAGAAACTTCAGGGTCCTTCTTCTTATTCCATTCTTGGATGCTGATCGGGATGCTGTCCCAAACAACAACTCCGCACTGATGTTCAAATTTGTCTTTGGTCCGCTTGGGAGCAATCGGTTCGCCATCTGGAGCGACTACTTCAATCGTGAACCTTTCATCAGTGCCCAACCTTTTCTTCGGGCCTCGTCTCCTTACAAAAGTTTGGCTCGATCCGGAGGGCTAAAAGAAGAAAGAAGCGTTAATATATGTACATACCAAACAATTAATGCATCTAGTCAGCAGAGGCTTAATTAATATATATATATATACCTCGCCGGACTTTGCAACAGTTAAGGCTCCAACACCGGCGGAGCCGTCATGATCTCCTCCCTCCTCCATTCGATCACCGAAACCGTCATGATCTCCTCCCTCCTCCATTCGATCACCGGAGCCGTCATTCTCTCTTTCCTCGCCATCGGTGTCGTTGAGAAACGACAAGGTGATATCACCTCCATCGCAGATTATATCCCCCAACAACTCTTCTTTTTCTAAGTCTCTGTCCATAGTTTCTGCAAATATTACAACATGGCAATTAATATACAACCATGAGAGATGGATTAGTGGCAAACATAGACCTAATCACAACAAGGAATCATATGCATATGAGCAATGGGTTAGTGGCAAACATCATGCAAAATTGACAAGTTTTATAACAGTCAGTTTCAGACGATCGTCGAGGACTCGATCCTCCCCCCTCATGTCTGATGAGTCGTCCTATCTTTCGAGAGAGGATACTTTGCGGACCGTCTCAAAATCAAAGTTATCGGGGTTATGTTTTAACGACCCCCCCTCATGTCGAAGTTATCGGGGTTATGTTTTAACGACCCCCCCCCCCCTCATGTTGAAGTTATCGGGGTTATGTTTTAACGACCTCCTCTCACATGTTTTCATATGCCTCGAAATCAAAGTTATATATCGGGGTTATGTTTTAACGACAAGATGAATACAAGGTTTATACACAAGATTAATACAAGATGAAAAAAAGATTTATACACATGGATGAATACACAACTCAACAAATGAACCAACCATCATCCTATGAACAAAACTTAACATACAACAAATGGACACCTTTTGTCGAACAGTGGAGGGACGACCAGGGACCAAAACTCCACGGACATGCAACACCACAACCTGTAATTCCACCGATTGAAAAAAATTAGGCAAAACCCAATTATTGCTAGTAGAGTAACTTGACAGAAACTAGACCTAATAACAAGAAGAAACTTGACAGAAACTTGTCCATGATCTCATCGATCTTGAGCAGAGTAGAGTATATGCCACAACATTACTAAAGTTTGCCACAACTTTGCCATAGAAGGTCAAAAGCTCTAAATTTCATAACTTTGCCACAACAAAAATTTCTTCAATGAACATCAAAATGAACTCTAAATAAACTCTAAAGACAAAATGATCATCCATCCATCTAAACATATCTATCTATCCATCTAACATCTCATACATATTTGATGCAACAAACATAGCATGGCATGGCAGAAACATAGCAAAGACAAAATGAACTCTAATGCAAAAAAAATGTTCTTTGATTTGCAAAGGAGCTATATTCTCCCCAATTCTTTTGCACCCACAAAAATTACTCCATCTATTTGACAGTACCCACAACCCATTCCACCAAAAACATTTGGTTCCATAGTTTAAAATTTTCAAATTTTATTCAGTTCAAATTTGGACCAGATTCAAACTCCATGGTCAAAGCCCAATTTAAATTGCTCCAAAAATTCTAAAACTTTGCTAGACTCTCTTTTGTGCATCAACACATCACCAAAAAAATTCTCAAAAATTCCTAAAATTCCTAGAGCCCTCTAGCATTTCATCATACACTTGATGTGCACTGTTTACCACTGTAAAAAAATTCAGTAAATTCAGAACAGTTTTTATCAGGATGACAACTTTAGAGCATGCTTTAGATATGCTACAGGAGTCCTACATGGCAAAAAAAGGTATGGAAAGAATGTACTAGTTACCCTTAACAAAACATCCTTACTGAACATGTTCATTTGAGTTACAGATTTGAGGCTAGCATCAAGCCAAAATGCAAAGTTATATAACAACAGTTTTCAGACTTAGTGAAATTTAGCATAGGCATGATGGTAAGCACCGGCAGCAGCTCGGAGGAGGAGAGGCTCACCAGCGGGATGGCTCGTCGGGGCGAGCCGGCGGGACGGCGTGTTGGGGAGGGCTCGGCGAGGGCGTCTGGCAGGGCTCGGGGACGGCGTCGGGGGCGGCGACGAGGAGCAGGCTCGGGGAGGAGGGCGAGGAGGTCCGGCGACGAGGACGGCGGGGAGGTCCGACGACGAGGAGCGGGCTCAGGGACGGCAATCTCGGGCAGCCTGGCGGCGTCGAGGTGGTCTTCGGCGTCGTCGGAGGAACTGCAGATGGCTTTTGGAAATTTTCCTAAGTGCTGCTTATATACAGAGACCTTTAGTCCCGGTTGGTGGCTCCAACCGGGACTAAAGGCCCTCCTTTAGTCCCTGTTCGAGCCACCAACCGGGACTAAAGGTGAATTTCATCAGCCCAAAGGGCGGGAAGTTCAGGCCTTTAGTCCCGGTTGGTGGCTCGGACCGGGACTAAAGGGGGGCCTTTAGTCCCGGTTGGAGCCACCAACCGGGACTAAAGGTCTGGCACAGCGGTGTCGAAAGTTTAGTCCCACCTCGCTAGTTGAGAGGCACCCACACTGGTTTATAAGCCCCGCTACGGCTAAGCTGTCGAACTCCTCTGTAATGCAGGCAGTACATGCCTAACCTTTGTCTTTGCCCTGTTGGGCCTGCTTGCCCCGCGGGCCTGCATCCTGGCCCATGTACAGATGGGTTTCTAGTCGTATGCAGGCCGTGGTGGCCTAGTAGGCGGCATTTTTTTTATTTTTTATGTTATTTTAGTTTGCTATTAAAGTTTTTAACAAAAAATACTTTATGAAAATTCTTTTTGCTATTAAAGTTTTTAACAAAAAATACTTTGATAATTTTAGTTGCATAAATTTTACATAATTTTAAGTTAATATTATTTTGATAATAACTAGAGGTTTATAAAAGCTTTTTAGTTGATTCTTTTTGCTATTGAAGAATATTATAGTTTTTTTAGTTGATTCTTTTTCCTATTAGAGTTTTATAAAAGCTTTTTAGTTCATTCTTTTTGCTATTAGTTCATTCTTTGAACTAAATGATCCTGAAATTTAAAAGCACTACAAATGAACTCTGAAAAGGTTGAAACTTGGCATGGTACCATAATTTTACCCACATAGCATGTGCTAAAAAGTTGAGAGGGTTACGGGAAAAACTGGATGCACTTCGTATACAAACTGGATAATCTCTTTCGAAGTATCAGGGTTTCGGACGAAAACTCATCTATTACAAAAGGGATTATTTTAACTCCAGACTTTTTGTGCGTTCAAAATGCACCATTCAAAGGCACATCATCAATTTTCAACCCTTTTCTGACTTCATTTCCTATTTTTCATGCATTAATGATTTATTTTGAGCTAATTGACTCTGAAATTTAAAAGCACTACAAATGAACTCTGAAAAGGTTGAAACTTGGCATATTATCATAATTTCACCCACATAGCATGTGCTAAAAAGTTGAGAGGGTTACAGGAAAAACTGGATGCACTTCATGTACAAACTGGACAATCTCTTTCGAAGTATCAGGGTTTCGGACGAAAACTCATCTATTACAAAGGGAGAAAGTCTTCACTTTTTCTTCGCGTGTGTCCCTTGCTTATTGCGCCATAACCATGGATAATCTTCATCGTTTAACGGGATGCTTGGGTCAGCCTTCACTTTGAAGGGAGGAATTTCATGAAACTTTTCATAATCTTCAGACATGTCTGTCTTGTCCTCCACTCCCACGATGTTTCTTTTCCCTGAAAGAACTATGTGGCGATTTGGCTCATCGTATGATGTATTCGCTTCCTTATATTTTCTTTTTCTCGATTTGGTAGACACGTCCTTCACATAGAAAGCCCATGCCACATCATTGGCTAGGACGAATGGTTCGTCTGTGTACCCAAGATTGTTGAGATCCACTGTTGTCATTCCGTACTCCGGGTCTACCTGTACCCCGTCTCCTGACAGATTGACCCATTTGCACCGAAACAAAGGGACCTTAAATTCATGTCCATAGTCAAGTTCCCATATCTCCTCTATGTAACCATAATATGTGTCCATTGCCCTATAGTTGTTTGCTGCATCAAAGCGGACACCACTGTTTTGGTTGGTGCTCTTTTTATCTTGGGCGATCGTGTAAAATGTATTCCCATTTATCTCATACCCTTGGTAAGTCAATACAGTCGAAGATGGTGTCCTGGCCAACAAGTACAGCTCATCTCCAATAGTGTTGTTATGCATGAGATGTGTTTGCAACCAACTGCCGAAAGTCCTGATGTGTTCAAGTGTAATCCAGTCGTCAGACTGCTCCGGGTGTTTGGAGCGTAGAATATTCTTGTGTTCATTGATATACTGGGCTTCCAAGGTAGAATTCTGTAGAACTGTGTAGTGTGCTTGCGCCCAAGAATGCACGTCCCTACATATTATTGAATCCGCTCCTAGCATGCCTTTTCCAGTCAGTCTCCCCTCATACCGTGATTGAGGGACATCAATCGGCTTAAGGTCAGTAATAATGTCAACACAAAACCCAATGACCTCCTCTGTTTGATGGCCCATGGAGATGCTTCCTTCTGGCCTAGCACGGTTATGAACATATTTCTTTAAGACTCCCATGAACCTCTCAAAGGGGAACCTATTGTGTAGAAATACAGGACCCAGAATGGCAATCTCGTCGACTAGGTGAATTAGGACGTGCGTCATAATATTGAAGAAGGATGGTGGGAAAACCAACTCGAAACTGACAAGACATTGGACCAAATCATTTCGTAACCTTGGTAGGATTTCTGGATCGATTACCTTCTGAGAAATTGCATTGAGGAACGCACATAGCTTCACAATGGCTAATCGAACATTTTCTGGTAGAAGCCCCCTCAATGCAACTGAAAGTAGTTGCGTCATAATCACATGGTAGTCATGAGACTTTAGGTTCTGAAATTTTTTCTCTGCCATATTTATTATTCCCTTTATATTCGACGAGAAGCCAGATGGGACCTTGATACTGAGCAGGCATTCAAAGAAGATTTCCTTCTCTGCTTTGGTAAGAGCGTAGCTGGCAGGACCTTCATACTGCTTTGGATGCATGTCGTCTTTTTTTGTTCACATGTTGCTGGTCCTCCCGTGCCTACGGTGTATCTTTTGTCTTCACATACACGCCCAAGAAGCCTAGCAGGTTCACGCAAACATTCTTCGTCACGTGCATCACGTCGATTGCAGAGCGGACTTCTAGGTCTTTCCAATAGGGTAGGTCCCAAAATATAGATTTCTTCTTCCACATAGGTGCGTGTCCCTCAGCATCATTCAAAACAGATTGTCCGCCAGGACCCTTTCCAAAGATTACTTGTAAATCCTTGACCATAGCAAGTATATCAGCACCAGTACGGAGGACGGGCTTCTTCTGGTGATCTACCTCACCTTTGAAATGCTTGCCTTCTTTTCTTAAGGCATGTTTGGTCAGAAGAAATCGACGATGTCCCAGGTACACATTCTTCTTGCATTTGTCCAAATATATACTTTCAGTCTCATCTAAACAGTGCGTGCATGCATTGTATCCATTGTTTGTCTGTCATGAAAGGTTACTAAGAGCAGGCCAATCATTGATGGTTACAAACAGCAATGCTCGTAGGTCAAATTCCTGCTGTTTATGCTCATCCCACATACGTACACCTTTTTTATTCCACAGCTGTAAAAGTTCTTCAACTAATGGCCTGTCACTTTCTCTCGATTTTTCTCCATTGCGACCCGTCATCGGGTTCTCTCAACTTCCCATCTTTCTTACGGTCTTCTTTGTGACATCGCAACAACTTGGCATGCTCTTTGTTTCTAAACAAACGTTTCAACCGTGGTATTATAGGAGCATACCACGTCACCTTGGCAGGAACCCTCTTCCTGGGGCGCTCGCCCTCAACATCACCAGGGTCATCTCGTCTGATCTTATACCGCAATGCACCGCATACCAGGCATGCGTTCAAATTCTCGTACTCACCGCGGTAGAGGATGTAGAGGATGCAGTCATTAGGGCATGCATGTATCTTCTGCACCTCCAATCCTAGAGGGCAAAGAACCTTCTTTGCTTCGTACGTACTGTCAGGCAATTCGTTATCCTTTGGAAGCTCCTTCTTCACTATTTTCAGTAGCTTCCCAAATCCCTTGTCAGATACACCATTCTCTGCCTTCCATTGCAGCAATTCCAGTGCGGTACCGAGCTTTGTGTTGCCATCTTCGCAATTTGGGTACAACCCTTTTTTGTGATCCTCTAACATGCGATCGAACTTCAACTTCTCCCTTTCACTTTGGCATTCTCTCTGTGCATCAACAATGACCCGACGAAGATCATCATCGGGCACAACGCCAGGTTCCTCTTGATCTTCAGCTTCCCCCGTTGCAGTATCCCCATATTCAGGGGGATAGTTGTCATCATCCTCTTCTTCTTCGTTGTCTTCCATCATAACCCCTATTTCTCCGTGCTTGGTCCAAACATTATAGTGTGGCATGAAACCCTTCTCAAGCAGGTGTAAGTGAAGGGTTTTTGAGTCAGAGTAATCTTTCGTATTCCCACAGATAGTACATGGACAATACATAAAACCATTCTGCTTGGTTGCCTCAGCCACATCGAGAAAAATATGTAGGCCCGTAATGTATTCGGAGGTGCGTCTGTCACCGTACATCCATTGCCACTTCATCTGCGTGCATTATATAATTAAGTGTATAAAAAACCATTACAGAACATCATGAATAGAAAATTATACAAGTAGCTATCTAAATAATACAAGTAAGAATATTTTCTTTTAAAAAGAAGATAAGAACAAGAGGCTCACCATAGTGGTGCCGGCGACGAGATCGGCGCGGGCGATCGACGGAGGTGAGGACGGGGACGGGGACGGGATGGCACCCTACACATGTGCAGACTCTGAGAAGTTAATTTGAGCTCAAATTGTGCATCTAAATCAAATGAATTCCCACATACACTCCTCCACTAAAACCCACAAACCACTCTACTTCTAGAGCATTTGAAATGAGCTAAACTATCAGTGAGAGATGAAAGGCTGAAGTTGCTAACCTTTTAGAACACTTGTGTAGCTGGTGCACCGCCAAACCTAGACAAATCTTGGGGAAAATATAGCTTGGAGGTCGAGCTTGGAGGAAGAACAAAGGAGGAAGCTTAAGTGTGGCTCGGGCATTTCATCGAACACCTCATGTGCATATATAGGCACAAAACAGACTAGCACACCCCCCACCCTTCCACGGCCAGAAAACAAAGGAGATGGGGGGGGGCGTGGATATATATAGGCAAAACTTTAGTCCCGATTTTTGTCTAAAACCGGGACTAGAGGCCTACCCTTTAGTCCCGGTTCCAGACACAAACCGGGACTAAAGGGCAGCAACCCCTTTAGTCCCGGTTGGTGGATGGAACCGGGACTAAAGGTCCCAGCCGAACCGGGACTGATGCCTGCCGAGGCCCGGCTGGCGTCCTAGCCTCACGAACCGGGACTGATGCTCCCATTAGTCCCGGTTCGTAAGGCGACCGGGACTAATGCTCTGATCTGCCCAGGACCAAAGCCCTTTTTTCTACTAGTGGTGCCATGCGGTGAGATAATGAGAGAGTGAATTTTTTTTTCAATAAGAAGAAAAGGAGGATCTTTTTGTTTAGGGAAAGCGATTGTTTCCTATGAGAGAAACTTCACATACTTTTATATAGTGAAAAAGATCAGATCCCTAACAAGTCATTTTTATGATGGACCAGACCAAAAAATCGAGTTTTAACAATCAGTTGAGATGTATTCAAATAATTGTTCTTTATATATTTAAATCCGAATAAATATTTTTTTGCGCATGATAGAAGAGGTGTGTTTCTATATATGTTTACTTTTGTACAGTATGAGAGAGATGAAGATGGATTATGCCGGCGTTAAAAAAGAATGCACCAACAGTCTGTTGAGGTGATGGCGTTGAAAGACGCAAAAAAATTACCAATGGCGTTATACCTATTTCCACTAGAAAAAAGATAGTCATTCAGAGATAAAAATGTTGAGGCATTATACCTATTTTTCTTAAAATACACACTCTTGTGCCTGTTTGGCTTTCGGGAGGGAAACCGAGGCACGAGCCTTCCCTAAACACCAGGCTTTCGAGTTGGGCTCCCCATGCCCGGGTAGACTCAAGACGTAATACGTGTGGAGAAGTGGGTTTAAATCAAAAACATAGTGGGCCGAGATCCCGATCATGGCAAAAAAAATCTTATCACCCCCTCCGCCAAGTTGTCTCCTCCATTTCGTAGACATAGGATAAAATTTGCGCACACAAACACACACACTCCGCTCGGGGAGAATGGGTTATCTATGGAAGAGTGATTTTAGACGTGCACCTCCACTTGGAAATGGTGGTTCTTGATCTCCATTCTCATGCGTTGACAAAGTTCGTGCTGGCATGGAAAACGTGTGTGAAGCCGCTTTCAAACTTAGACCGGCATGTGCTGCTGCAAAGTGCTATAAGAACCACGATATTATCATATAAGGCAATGTAAAAATATGGGGCTGAATGGCTAGAAAAGTCCTTATGGCCTTTCTTTATAGAATGGAATAAAAGCTAATTAACTATTGGTCAGGCATTGCCTTTTATTTAGGAATCAACAGGACATTCCCTTGCTAAATTATTTGTTTGGAAATCCAATGTTGTTTCTCCGAGGTATCAAAGAAGATGATAGGACATATGTGTGACTAAGTGAGGAACGCAACACATAAAGTGAGGAACACAACAAATAAAGTGAGGAACACAACACATTGTCTCCCACAAACATAATTGTCCCAACACACAACCTTTCGCCATCACGGCCTAAGGCAGATTAATATGGGCCCTATGGATGAAAGCAACGAGGAACAACACGGAGACCGGGAAGGAAAACATTTCCTCCCTTCGATAGTCGTTTTCCCTACTCAAATCTGGGGCAAACATGTTTTACATTATACAATATATGGTTGTATACATTAATCGATGTCGAGACAAGGAATTATCATCAATAAAAAATACTTTCATTTAATTTAGCAACGCACATTTAGCGTAAGCTAAGGACAAAAAAAAATTCTTGCTAAGTCTCAGTCGACTGAGACTTCTGATGCTCTATCCGTTGGATCTTACATTGAGATCCGTGCAAATTTTTCTTTCAGATTTTTCTTCTCTTTTGCATGTTATGTCACTTGACTGAGACTTAATTAAATTTCAGTCGACTGAGACGTAGCCACACAAAAAAAAGCTAGTCATACGCACATTATCGATATCCAAAGGCTTGTTACACCTCAACATGGTTGAATGGATGATCATGGGCGTGACTCGGACATAGAGAAATTAATAGGTGGTTAACTCCATGATGGTACGGTCGGATTCTCGTGACTGCCCAGTCCAGCTAGCTTAGCACCTACCCGTTGCCCGTTAGAGCATCTAATCTAATCTATCCCGAGAGAATATACTTGTGGTCGTTAAACATGCATAACCGAAAATCCTATACAGTTGCAAGGACAAGCAGCATGATTAATCGTTACAGTATGCATTATCGTCTGTTCAGAATGATTGGATAGCACATAAAGGATGTGTCCATTAAGTAGCTAATCTGAGGCGATAATTATTGTGTAACGAAATCTTACTGAGCATGCTATATCTGAATCACGCATGGTGTGCTACTAATTGTGTAACAAACCCGATTATCAGGGGCTCTCCCTCCCATCCATCGGTACGATCTCCCGGAGCTTGATTAATTAGCTACCGAGCTATCTGGCTAACCACTGAATCATTGGCTGTCGCACATGGCCTTTTGGTGGCCATGATTGTGTAGGCAGGATGAGTGAAACTCCAAACTCCAAAGCACTGCTGATCATGTACTACTACACAACAATGCATTGCTCCGTACGTGCAAGTTGCAAATTTGTTTAGAGGCCAGTGCGGCCTCTGCAACTGCAATGATACAGACGACTGACCCCATTTGACCGCTAACTAATTTGCACCACATTGTTAACATCGAAGCTCTGTAGTATTTTTATATTCACAATGAACTCATGAGCCATGCTTTCCTTGACTACCACTAATCACTATGACCAGCAGCACATTCACGGGGCTCCTATTAGCTCAAGCCAGATCTAGCAACCTCCGGCCAGGCAGCCAGCGACGCGATAAAGATCAGCCGGACGGGCAGCCAGCCGGGGCGGTGGTGTTGCGGCCGTCCGGTTTCATGTCGGGGCCAATCATTTGCTCATGTGTGGTCTTGGGTTGTTTAATTCGACGGTGACTGTGCCGCACGTACGCCTCTCTGCCTCAAATGATTGATTAATCGGAGCATGTGATCGAGGTGCCTCGGTCGCCCGACATGCCAGGTGCGAGCGGTTGGTCCAGCAGCGTGCGCCTGCAGTCGGCAAACTTGCCATGTATTTTTCTTCTTCTTTTTTTGCCATGGATTGCTTTTTTTTTTTTAGAAAAAGAGCTGCTTCATTCATCGCATAAGATTACATAGAGTCCCTCCGAAAAGAAAGGAAATACAACAGAAAGGCACAGCCGGCCAACAGACAGACCAATGCCAGAACACGCGCAAATCACATCGCCATCGCCGGAGCACACCGAAGCCGGAGAAGACGCCATGCCCACAGGCCGCCTCAGGAGTACAGGAACCCCCGCCATAAAGGTTTTGATGCCGCATGAGCCACCCGACGCCGGGCGGGATCTCAAATCGATGAACACATATCGGCGGCGACACCGAGAGCCAACCGCACCATCAGTACACTCCGAGAGAACGACGCTCTCCGAACGGAACCGGGGTAGGAGAAGATGACCAGCTTCTTTTGAGAGGGAATCCGACCTGCAGCTCAACCAAACATCCCCAGCAACACACCAGCACCCATCCCCTGCACCGCCGACGGGGAACTCGCCGGTACAACGACAGGGGGGAAGGGGAGGAATATACTCACAAAGCAGAGTCGCCGCCGCCGCCACGCCGACCCGCCAGAGGACACCAGAACTCGCGGGATCCACCGATCCCCGAGGAGCAAAAGCTCCCTTTGGACCGCCGCTGCCACCGACGGGGAAAGGAGACGAGGCACCGCTGGATCCGCAGACCAACAGGAAGGCGAAGCTACCCACCTCAAATCGACGGATGAGCGAAGAACTCACGGGATCGAAAGATCCGCGAGGAGCAAAATCACCCCTCGCACCGGCGCCACCACCGATGGAGAAGGGAGCCAAACCACCGGCCGATACATAGATCAGCACGCGAAACCCACCGTCCACATGCCAGCACCACCAGCGCCGGCAAGGGGAGGGAAGAACGGCGGCCATATTTCTCCAGAACGGCGACGAAACCTCGCCAAATCGACGCCGCCGGGAACTAATCCTACCCTATCTACACACCGGGAGCAGAGGAACGGGATCCCCACCTCCTCCTGCCGCCGGAGCAGCCGAAGGAGGCAGGGATCCGCGCCCTCGCCGGCGGGAGGCGCGGGAACTTGTGAACTCGCCCTATCGCTGCTCTCTACTGTAGCGGGGAGAGGATAAGGATGGCTTCTGAAAACTTGGCCATGGATTGCCTTGGTGCGCACAAGATATCCGCAGGCCGGAGGCGGTCGGCTGCACTAGGCTCGCAGGCCGACATTTCTGCTGGGATGCAAAGATTTGGTCCAAAAAATGGTGTATCTGTTTGGGCCGCACAAGGGCTAGATCTCAGCCCAAACCATGACTGTCGGGGCGGGCCGAGGACCCATCTCCAACACAATAATAGTGCACCTCTGATCCGCAGAATTGGAGCTCCTATGTGACGCTCTTTGAGTCAAAGAGCTGACCTTTCGCACAGGGGGTGGCTTACCTGGGCCGGCCCATTTGGCGTTCGCGACCTGAAAAAATGCAAACAACTGAGCGCGCTAGATGTGCAGCGCAACACATGACGAAACGGATGACAGCGGCACAAACTTGAACATTCCAAAATATTCCGAAAACTAAAGGTCCCAAAGAAGGCTCGAACTGAGTGCGCTACGTGATTTTATTTTTTTAAAAGTTCAATATATTTAGAAACGTGAATTTTCAGAATTACGAACAAAAGTTAAACATTTGAACATTTTGTGAACACGCGAACATTTTTGAGGATTTCCAAAAAAATGAAACAGGAACGAAACTAAAAACGAGTACATTTTTGAAATTAGGAACAATTTTTAAAAGATGCAAACATTTTCTAAAAAACAGGAACACCTTTTGAACTTATGAAAAAAAATTCAAAAACACAAACATTTTTTGAGTTCCGAACTAAATTTGAAAACATGAACATTTTTCACAAATTTGGAAAGCTGGAACATTTTTTGAATTTGCGACAAATGTTCATGTTTTTTGTGCACAAAAAAGTGTAAACAAATTATAAAAGTGGGAACATTTTTTGAAATTCCCAAAACATGCAATTTATTAAAATTGCTGAATAAAATTTGAAAGTGGGAACATTTTTTCAAATTCCCGAACATTTTTTGAATTTGCAAACAAATTCTCAAAACATGCACATTTTTAAAATTTGTGAAACAATTTTGAATGTGGGAACATTTTCAGATTTATTAAAAACACGAACATTTTAATATTTCAAATTCTATATTGAAAATGTGGAACATTTTTTATAAGAAGAAAACAAAATTTTGAAATCCTAACTTTTCTGGAACTTCTGAAAAAATTTCCATACAGGAATGTTTTCTGAAAATATGTATAAATCTAAAAAAATGCATATATTTTGAAATTTCTGAACATTTGTTGAAAAAGAAAATAAACTTGAAAAGTGAAAATAAAAATGAAGTAAAATAAATAAAAGAAAATAAAAAGTGAAACAAATTAGAGAAAACAAAAAAGGAAAGGAAACTAAGAAAGGAAAATGAAACAGGAAAAAATGAAGAAAACGAAAAAATGGAAAAAAAATCACAGGAACAGAAGAGAACGGTTCCGGAACCTTCTGGAAGGTTCCCAAAACTGGAAAAACCGGCTGAAACCTTCGAGAACATTCCCAAAACCGGGATCGATGGAAATGCAGGCCTCGTTTTTAAATGGGCCGGCCCATCTCGTTCGATGCCTGTGCGGCGCCCCCGACAAATTGACGCAGAACCGCTCAAAAAAAAAAGACAAATTGACGCAGAACGCGTCAAACAGGAAATCCGTGTAAGAATCAAAACACCTCACTGCACAGTGGCCAGTGTAATTGGGAAGGTTTGTTCATTTTAGTCGGGCTAGGGTGCTACTGTTACAAGAGTCTGAGCAGGCCACTTCTGAGCCGTTTCTCTTCTTCAAAATGGCTACGCCAGAAGTTCTAAAATGTGCAGATTTTAAAAGTGTTCCGGATTTTAAAAAATGTTCTTGAACTTTAAAGATATATACTACTTGAAAATATGTTCACACATTTTTACAAATATTCCTTAAATTTAAAATGTAAACAAATTTAAAGAGAGGTCTCTGAATTTTGCAATATTCAGGATTTATAAAAAATATCTGGAATTTAGATTTTTGGATTTTTAAAATGCTCAAAATATTCTCAAAGATTTCAGAAAATGTTCATGAATTTTCAAAAAAGCATTCAAGAAATTATGAATTTAAGAGAAATATAATGTTGAGGATATTACCATTAGCGTCTCGGTTGGCTGGGGATTATAGATTATTTGGGAATCGGCCGATTAATCAATTTTACCGCCGACTTTAATTGGTCGGTTTTTTCAAATCCTAGGTTCTCGGCACTAAAATATGATATATTCAACATAAAACCATATTGTATATGGGTGTTAATTGATTCCTTTGCTTTGAATCCTTGTACGATGACAAACTAAACAGGATGCTAGAAATAAAAAGTCCACAAAACACAAATAAACATTGTTCTTGCACATATAGTGCTAGGAATATGCCCGATTTATTGGTAAATTACCGATAAATCGCTTGTCAGAGTGATAAATTGTCCCAACCAATAAAGGATGATGTTATGACATAACTTATCAGTCAGCCCCGAGTAATGATAAATCGGATGCCATATCATCACCATTTATCGGCTAGAGGTAGTCGTATGCGTGGAATAGCAAGCCTCATACGACAAGTTATTAGAAAAACTTATCTAAAAAAAACCCCTCCCATGCAAGGACCACGCCGTCTACAATTCCCCTCCTGACCCCATTCACGCAGCCGGTCGCATGTTTTCAATGTCTTTTTGTGGCAGACATATTGGTGCAACAATCCATAAACAAGAAGATAACCCACACGTTGCCGCAGGATGACAGGCTGAAAACTTGAAAAATTAGGTTGATGACGTGAATAATTATGGTAATTAATTGTAATGTGTTGGTAAATTATTTGGCAGCCATGCATGATTCGTTGATGTGAAAATGATTGCATGCATGGGAAAAATAGTTAGTGGGATGGGAGATTAATGACGTGGCGGACAAGCATGGTTTGTTGATGTGAAAGCACCGCATGCTTAGAGAAATTAGTTAGTGGATTGCGATTATTTAAGAATAGAAGATTATGAAATGTCTCTTAGACAAAATGGACTAGTACACCCTTGTGACAAAGTTATTTTTTCTTTTTTTTGCTAGCCCTTGTGACAAAGTTGTTCAAGAAAACACACGTGAGGCATATTGAGAGCGGCTAAAACGAAATCTACCCCGTGGTTGTGGCGCATTGCCAATGGGGACGGTGGCCTATGGCTCCACATCATCCGAAACAAATACCTCGGTGGCCGGCCCCTAGCGTTCTGTCAGCGGACCGATGGCTCCTAATTTTGGCAATCCGTCATCCAGTTGTTGCCTGTTCTGCACATTGGGACCTCCATCTCGGTGGGATCGGGGACTGACACCCTATTCTGGTTCGATAGGTGGGCTGGCGATTCTCCACTCGCGGCTCGCTTCCCAGACCTATTCTCCATTGCGATCGGCCCTCGGGTCTCTATTGAGACGACCCTTATTGACTTAGGGCGTCTCGCATTCCGTCGCTCTTTTGAGTCCGCGGAAATTGCCTCATGGCAAGTCCTCCTAGACGTCATTGCGCTCCACGAACCGGACCTCGAGTCGACGAGTGACCGTGTGTCCTGGCGCCTTGAGCCCTCGGGCCGTTTCTCCACGAAGTCCCTGTACCGTGCCATCGTGGCAACCCCCCGCCCCAGCCCCCTTCGAGGTTATCTGGGCGATCTGTCTGCCCCTGAAGATCAGAATCTTCCTGTGGCAATGGATCCGTGGACGTCTCCCGTCTGGCGTCGAGGTGCTAAAACGTAACGGCCCTGGCGATGGGTTGTGCCCTCTGCGTGGGACGGCTAAGGATTCGAACCACATCTTCTTCTCGTGTGTGGCGGCCCAGTTCCTTTGGAGTTGCGTGCGCGAGATGTTCGGTGGCAGTTGGTGCCACACCAACTTCCCGGACCTCTTCGCTGAAGTACAGGCCGCGCCCCCTATGTGTCACCACATTAGGTGGTTGACCATAGGTGTTCTTGCTTGGACGCTCTGGACGGTTCGAAATAAGCTAGTCATCCAGCGGATTCTCCTTCGACGTGCTACTGATGCAGTGTTCAAACTTTGTGGTTTCTTGCAGCTCTGGTGGCCTCTTAGCCGCCTTCAGGATCGGGACACCATCAACATCATCATTGCCGACCTCCGTGTGATGGCTCTCCGATTGGTGCCGCCGCGCCCTCCGCCGCCCCCTGAGCCTGATTAGCGCCTCCATGGCTGTCCGGTTTCACCGGCTTTTTGTTTCTTTGGACTTGTTGAGCTGTGCCCTCAGCAAAACCCCCTGTACTATTTGTTGTGAGACCTGGGTGCGTGTGTTTGTGGTCCTATTGTGGTACTTGCTGGCTTCTGGTGGTTTGCTTTATTTATAAAGCGGGGCAAAAGCCTTTTTCGGTAAATCTACCCCGTGATGAAAGTTTGGCAAACCATGCATGATTATGGTGTTGAACAAAATACATGCTTATTACATCTAAAAAATACATTGCTTATTTATAGACTGTAGCATAAGCTCTGATGTGGCTGCTGCTTCACTGTACTGCTGGGACGATCGAGTCACTCACTACTGCTTCACTGCACCGCTGCTGCCTTGACCATGAACGACCTGTACCTCTCCTTGTTTTTGCTCAAGTAGGCGACGAGCTCGTCCCTATCCGGCAGGGACCGTCTGACCACCTCGTCGGAGGTGTACTCCTTGGCCCACCGGCGCAGAGCAGGGTACTCGCCATCCTTCATCAGGCGCACCCCGGCGACATCCTCCAGCACGCCGAGCCAGTGAGCCAGCGTGCACGCGGCGAGGTCGACGAAGCCGAGTGCGTCGCCCCCGAAGAACCGCTTCCCCTCGAGCTGAGCGTCCAGGATCCCCAGGCTCTCCTTGGTCTCCCTCGCCAGCCGCGCCTGCTCCTCGCCGTCCGTCCACATCGTCTGCCACAGCGGCTTCAAGCACTTGTTGGCGATGAAGTCAGCCCAGAAGCGGGCCGTGGCGCGGTCGTAGGGGTCCGCCGGGAGGAGCCGAGGCGCCGACCCGTCGCCGTCGTGGAATGCCTCGTCGACGTACTCGACGATGACGAGGGACTCGCAGATGGCGCGGTCGCCGTGGAGGAGGACGGGGACCGACTGGTGGACGGGGTTGTGGGCGAGCAGCACCTCGCTCTTGTTGGCCAGGTCCTCCACGAGCAGCTCGTACGGCACCCCCTTGAGCGTGAGCGCTACCTCCACACGGTGCGCGAACGGGCTGCCGAACGCCGTGATGAGCCTCACCGGCGTCGGCGCCTGTGCTGTCTGCTACGACATCCTGATCAAGCAATAATTGCTGTCTTGAGAATGAGTTAGCTGCTAGATTGTGTATTTATATGGCTGAGGAAGAGTGGTGGTTGTGCATGGTCAGGTCAGAGATGGCGGGCTGCACGCCTCTTCTACAAGGAAAGGATCCGTCGACATCTTATCCTTTTCACACCACTTGGACTGACGCTGCTGAGAGCAACGACGGATGTTTGCCAGTCAGAAGTAGCTGGTTGTTGGATGGATCAAGTGAGAACTTGAGAAACTTCGTGAGAGATGGGAGACTATTACACGTACAGCACAATCGACTGGTACAGCTCAAGTGAGATAGAGGCAATGCAGCATTTGATTTACGTAAGCTATCAGATCGATAAGATCGATGAGCTGGTCAGGGGGATAACATATAACGTAATATAGTACAGTAGTAAACTGCATGTATCTATCTATGATGCGTGTCATAAGCCGGGAGAGGTTTGATTTTTCTCCTTTTTTTGAATTTTTTTTACTGCCAACTGTTGAGGAAATTACGTGGAGAACAGGCGATTTAATTTAACTCGCTCGGTTACAGAGCCTTCGGGAAACCACGGTGCCTGTCCCTCCCCTTCTCCCAAATTCCAGTTCTTTCCCTCAAAAGAAAAAAACATGTGCCCTTCACCTCAGCCAAAAGACAATCGTGCTCCTGCGCCCAGCCGCCGATGGCTGGCCGCCTCCCATGTCATCGCCGCGGCACACCCCCCCCCCCCCCCCCCCCCCCCCACACACACACACACTGCCCCGCCTCCGCTTTCTTCTGCCCCTTCTCGACCTCCGCTCAGCCATGGGCCCGTAGCTGCAAACCCTAGGCTTCGTTCTTGACCTCAGTCCAGTTCAACAGAGTGGACGGATACCGGCAGGTCTATCGCGTTCAGCCGCTGATATGGATGTTGGTGTGCGGTAGCGGGTGGTGCCTGTCAAGAGGACACGACAGGGGCGGAGGTTCTGTAGGTCGGCGTTATCTTCTACCGGAGGACTGGCTGCTGGGAGTCACCACATCTGGTTAGTCTCTCATCTCATGATGCTTCCCTCCTATCCCATCACAAAATCATTAATTAACCGATGTCCGTTTCTATCTAATCCCCACAAGGATTGCGTAAAGTTGATCTAATTAGGTGAGCTCAAAACCTGTCTTCAGCTCTAATCTCCATGTAATTAATTTTGATTTTGATTATCTATGTTATGCATTGATCTTGATTAAATTTTTCAGGTGATTTCAGCAGTGCTTACACGGTTGCAATGTTAATTCATTAATTAGTACTCCCAGTTGAAGGAACTATACTGAAATTTCAGCGTCGCCATTGTAGCAGGTACCAACACAACCTTTCTCTCGCCACAACATAATCAAATTGGAGACAGCAGTATGTATGATGTAACTAAAGAGTTGAGGCCCTAAGTTTCCAAAGTAGCAGTAAAATAAACTCATCCACTAAAGAGTTTAGGCCCTAATTACATCCATTATTTGTCAGTTTCACCATAAGGAACACCAACTGAATATTCATGTTATCTACATTTTCAGATATTTATTATTTGATACTTACAATCAGTAGAAAGTTAGAAACATTTGAGTATGAATTTCTGACCGTGATTGTTTGTCGCCTTGCTAGCACTTGGTAACTTGGATACTTGGTTAAAGTTTACACTTGCAGGATAGAAAAAAAAAGAGAGGGGAGGACTGGATCTCTCAACTCCCTGGAGGTAGCTCACCGTCTGGTCGCACACGCTCCTTCACATGTTTTTTCAGGAATCGCCCCTTCACATGTGGCAGCAGCAACACAAAGGTATGATGCTCTCACGCCTCAGCTTTGATGCTCGAGCGATGCCACTGATTTATGTAGTTGTAATTGAGTAGCCCATTTTAGTTGATTTCAATGGAAGAATTCAGTTTAAATGCTAAATGTGTATATCATATATATATATATAAGGATGCAGAGGTGGGAAAGGGTACCTTTTGAACTCTCGGCTGTAAGTTTAACTTTTGATGCTCTACCTGCATGTTCAATTAAGACAACACCGTTCAAGTGAATTACTTTTGAACATGTGATTCCATGATGTTTATTTTGTTTTGCAACAGAGGGAAATTGCCACCTGATCCGTGATGTTTCTGGGCATTAGAGTTCAAGATACTACTTAAATCTATGTGGAGCTGCATTGGCAAGCAGGTGAGATCTGTTGATTCCACCAGTTACTTGTTGCTTTCTTGATCTGTTCCACTTGCAAGTGAAATACCCTTTATATGATTTTAATGTGATTTCTTTCAATTCTAGGATTGACAGTTCATTATCAATTTGCGGCCATTACCATATGAAATACCCTTTTGTTTCCATGAACAGTACAAATATATAGTGCTTCCCCATATTCTTTCATTGGCTCATCAATGAATAAGATATTTGCAACACGGATTCTGCACTTCATTTTGCAATGCATATTCTTCATTTCTCTAGATCTGTAAGATTTAGCCTCCATATTGAACAATTTTCAGCATTTGGAACAACCGTTTTCTTCAGATTTGATTTTTTTCAAATAATGACAAAATCAACCGTATTATTTTTTGTTGTATTTGCACACATGGTAACTCCACTGTTGATGCCAGATGTACCATCTAACTATATGTTTCTTTTATGAATAGCAAGATCTGAACGACGGAAGAACCATTGCTGAAGGACTTGACTAGGCACTCTTTTCAGTTGTAGTTTACTGGCTGGGTTACACAAATATGGGAACACTGAAACACAGATTCTACTCAGTTGTATGGGTTCAACTTTGTCATGGTGGATCAGAAGTTAACTTCTATAGCCAGTTTCCGTTTTCTTGCATGCTACGGCAAGTCCTGTAATTTGATCTTCATTTATTATTCCAGAGCGGCACACTGAAAGGAGCAATACCGTCAAATAGAATGCATATTTTTAAGAACAAGTTTGAGGAAGGGGTGGTGTATACAATCCAGCGCTTTGACTGTTCAGAAAATGTTGTTCCATTTTGGTTCATCAGAGAATTGGTACCTTGATCTGGCTATTGTGGTTAGTGATATTGTTTGAACCTTTTGTGTTTTCCCTTTATTTATGTAGACATCAATTTCTATATTTCTCTTCTGTAGGGTTCCAAGGACAAGTGATTTTCGTTGTTGAGAAATTTTCCTAAAGCAGTTAGCTTTCCAAGGAAATTTTGATTGCATGGAAACAAAGAAAAACTTACATTCACTCTTCCTGTACCCTGTAGAAAATTATACCATTTGTGAACATGTTATTATTTGGTATGCATTTACGAGAAGATTGCTGATGTCGAACTAGGGCATAAGGATGTGCACATTTTAGAAGTTTTGTGATAGTAAACATCTTCTGATAGTGATGACAAATAGAAGTGATAATATGTATATGCTTTGTAACCATGGGGTCAGAATGATGTTTGTGTTAAAATAGATGTCAACTGCAGTTTAGAATCTTCATAGACGGTTGATATTGACAATCCAGGGGATGTATTTCTAATGTCTAGGTGAATGGGTTTTAGAAGCAGAGATCATGATAAGAAATAAGAAAAAACAACGTGTGTGTGTGTGTGTGTGTGTGTGTGTGTGTGTGTGTGTGTGTGTGTGTGTGTACCAACTAGCAAGAACGGTGCTCAATCTCCTGCTTCCAATGGCCCTTTACACTACAGCGACACCTATAACAAATCCATCTCTATTACGCCGTGACAGTCGGTAAGAGTTAAGGTCAGACTTTGGAGAAGGTAAACATGTATTCTACATATGGTTACCCTTATGCAGTTTCTTGGGTGACTAAGATAGTGCAACCAAGCTGGGTTCAAAATTAACTTTTAAAAAGAAAAAGAAAAAGACATTCACCAATAGGAAAATCTGATAGGTTACGTATTATTACTGTCTAAAGGTCTGACGATTTAACTGCATTCCCCATGGTTGATACAGCGGACATGGGCGATGGAGAGCCATAAAGGGTTTGGTCTGCATCTCATCCTGCTGCCGTATGTTATCCCTGCACTAGCTGCTACATGAACAAATCAAACATGAGCAAGCCAGATTCACTTTGAAGTTTATAGAACGCTTTACGTATGTGGTTTATGTAAATGTGGGGACAAGATGCAGAAGGTATGGATATGCATCCCTTCTGGCAGCACCATGTAATCTCTGCTGTAGCGAAGGTACCTACTGGTACTCTCTTCTGATTGCTATTCCTTGGGCTTAGAAATCATTAGCTGGGAAACATTCTACTCAGCTACTATTGATACATATACCATGATTTTAGTTCCTCAAATTATAATTACAGTTTCAGTTTATCTGTAGAAACTATTGAGATTTTTTTTATCTTAGTCTTCCACTATATTTTTCTTAGTTTTGTTGCTATATATATTTATTGCAATTTAGGTTTATAGATTTTGTAAAGTTGTGTGCATCACGTGGTACTAGAGAAATTGTTTCTTGGTGGTTTGATGAGTTCTCCAACTGTTTTATTTGACACCACAAATCTCAATTACAGTTGATATGTTTAATCTACGTAACCATTTGATACATCTTCCCTTCAATTTTTATAGCTATTGGAACCCTTTAGGGAAGATATGTTATTGGGGACAAACTGTTTGGCAATATGAAGTAAGTTTACTTTTTGTAGAAGGAAAAAGTATACTCTTCTCTGTTCGCTAAACTACTTGGAATACGTGGGAATTCAGTAGAAGAATTTCGATGAAAAAATAGAAGTCAAGGGCAAACGTTTTCTAAATTGTGTGTTTATCTCCCAAACCCAGTGTTCTCCCACGAACAACTATGTGTGGCTGTCTCGCGAGTGACATCATGGCAAGGTTTAAAAATCCTGATTGAAGATGCCAAGGGTGTTCCAACAAATGTTACTACAAATATTGTTTACAAGGAAATAATTAGTGTTTTATAGGAATGAATTATCTGGCTGGAGAAAACTTTTCCTTTGCTTAATTGTTTGCTTCTGAATTGTTTTTGTTTTGTTCTTTTAGTAACAGACTTTGTTTTCAGGCTGGCAGTAGGAAGGCTCCAACTGAGACAGGCTTTTGGCGCTCATGCTGGCTTTATCAGCTGCGTTGTTTACACAAGACTCTGCTAAAGATCATCTATTTTGCTGCTCATGCAGATTTCATCAGTTGGACTGCTTGCACTCCTTATTCTGCTTAGGTGTAAAAACGTCGGACTAAGGGGTGGTGCACGCATACTTCGTCCAGTGTACCTATCTATATATGTGTATTTGGTACTGTTTTGTTCAGTATAAAAGAAAATAAGCTTCTGCTCTGGCACTTCACTGACTACTAGAATATCAGTTTGTTGACCAGTGATATTCTGTTGTTCGTACTATTGCCTGTATTTTAGTGTTCAGTTTTTGGTATCCAGCAGATTAGTTCTCTCTATTGTTTTCTCTCAGGCAGGGGTATTAGATGCATGCTATACTATGGGCCTTGCTACCATCTGAGGAAACAAGTGTAATGTTGCAGATTATACAAACTACACTTATATTAAAAATAAATACATGGTTGTAGAATTCTCCAGCGAAAACAGTAGACGGGCTTTTCCATGGGCGCGGCGTGCGCCGTGCTTTCGGCGCTAGTAAGCAATGACTTCATCATTACATGCAACGGGCTTGTTAAATCTGAATTGACTGAGATTCAGGGGAGTCTCGCTCACATGCTTTGGGATTTGTGCAAGCCCACATAGGCAGCTATAGCCTTCTTCTGTCCGGCCGGGGGTGCGGCTGGCCCGTTTTTCTTTTTGTAGTGTGCTTTTTTGGTGTTCGGCAGGGATGCGCTATTGGCAAGCCGAGTTTTGTTTGTCTCTTCGAGCTTTTTCCCTCGGCTGCGCTCCATAACACGCGTGTCGTGGCTTGACGCCATTGAAATCTATAAACGGACTAAAAATTATAATCTATAAACTGTATTTTGTTTTCAAATTCTTCCCAATCAACAATTACTTTTTTGCTCAGTTCAATTTTTTTGGTTGTTCCAGTCAATAACAGACTAGCCATTGGCATGGCCACTATTTCTTTCTTTTTGTGTTATTGTGCTTTTTACGGGATATGGAGTATGTGAGCTCGAGTTCACATGATCCCGGATGAAAAGTAACATCCAGAAAAATAGTAAAAAAATCAAAAAAAAATCTGAATTTTTTTGTAAGAAACACTGATGTGTTCTCTACATGCGTGCAAATTTTCATGACAGACTCACATTTGTGGAGGTGTGGGCAAAAAAAACAAAATCAACGCTCCAAATTTTTATGGCATGGGCAAAAAAACAAAGTCGAGACTTCAAACAAAAATTGGAGCATCAGTTTTGTTGTTTTCGTACACACCTCCACAAAGTTTTTGATATTTTTTTTTGGAATTTGCTGTTCATCCGAGATCATGTGAGCCCGAGCTCACAATAGAAGTTTCACCTTTTAGGATGCTTTGGTTTTCGACAATTTTGGCATTTTCTGGAGTTTTCTCAGTCAAAAAAGGTCGATAAATGGTCGGACGTTCCACAACTAGCATAAAGTATCAAAAGTTGTTCTAGCCAGGCATGGATGCCTACCATGGGCATGCCCACCTGATTGCAAAAATAGACTATGTTCAACGGAGTGTGTTCAGATAGGTCAGAAGGGCCCGTTTGAAAGCACGTTAATTTTTTTGCATCCATCAAATGGCCCCAAATTTTTTCCACCAGCTTCTATGACCAATTCAAGCCATCATGCAAAGTTATTAGGATTTTTGACAAGTTTTGCATTTTCTAGAGTTTTCTCGGTGAAAAGGTGCCGATAAATGTCCGGACATGTCGCAAAATGCAAATGGTGTCGGAAGTCGTTCAAACGTTACATGAATGCCTCACATGTTGAGAAGAGTGTGCCAGACTAGGCCAGACGGGTGCATCTGTGAGCATGTAGTTTTTCCTAGTTTGTATGCTTCTGTTATCTGCAATTTCTATTATTATCAATCAACATGAACATTTTCTTATGTCCTAACCATTTTTTAAATTTGTCAACAATTTGGAATTTTACAAATTTCAACACTTTTCGGAAAATGGTTAAAAAATACCCAATAATTACTGAATTTTTTTTAATACAAATTCCAAACCACGTGCATTTTTAAAAAATTTAGCAACTTTATTTGAAACACAAACTTTTCCTAGATTTGTGAACAAAAACTTTGAAAACGGGAACATTTTTTAAATTCAGGAACATTTTTTAAAATTGTAAATAATATTGGAAAACAAGAACATTTTTTGGTATTCCAAACATTGTTTTAACTTTTTGAACAGGTTTCAAAAAGAATAATGAAGTTCAAAAACGAGAAAATTAATTAATGAAAAAAGAGAAGAAAAACAAAAATAAAAAACTAAAAAATGCTTAGGCCTCGGCCCGAGTAGGCGACGGCATCACTCTCGTCGGGTGACTGTTGGACTGGCCCAATCGTTCACGAATATGAAAAAAGTACATCGATTTTGAAAGAAATGTTCACGAATTTGAAAATTTTCAAGAAAAAACTTACTAAAAAAGTTTGAGAAAATGAATAAAATTCACAAATTTGGGATAAAGTTCACGAATTGATAAATTAAATACCACCCTACCATTTATTGCCAGTGATGTGTTTGTGCATTTCTTGAAGATTTGATAAATTTGAGATAAAGTTCACAGATTTTCACACATTTCTTGAAGATTAAAAAGAAAGAGAAAAAATAGCTGAGGGCACCAAATAGGGCTTGGGTATGCCACGTACGCTGGACGGTAAGCCGCTACGCGGCTCGCTCAGCGCGGGCAACTTTTTTTTCTAAATAGCACCCTACCATTTATTATGAAGGGGCATGGAGACATCTTCTTCGTTGGTGTGTTTAGGAAGCAAAAGTGTTGCAGGACGATCAGAGCACGTGTCCCGTTATTCAGGCTGCAAGTGGGACTGTAAGTGGGAGTCCCACCACAATCCACCTAAACCCAATACGGTTTGGGGTTAAAAAAGTGGGTACCCCACCAAAACTAACAAAAATTATGTGGGACTAAGTGGGATCCCACTTAACAAATGCGTTTGCAACTGAAAACATCGACTAAGAAAGAAAGAACCTGTTGTACTGTCGCAACTTGCCAGACTACAACTTTTCTCTTCACTAGAATCAGTACATTTCTAGTAGAAACAGAAGGGGGGGGGGGGGGTAATTTCAGTAAATCTTGACTCTGAACTTGGAAGGAAAGCAAACATCTGAATCCATGAGGAATCCATCAGCATCTGAATCTTGACTCTTAACAGAAAGAGAAACTGAATGTATCGACTACCTGCGGCCGGCGACCTAGGGGCCGCGTTTGACCGGGGTAGAAGATGCGAGGCAGTGGAGGCCGGAAGGGTTTGAGTGTGAGGCGAAAGAGGATGGGATGTGGCGACGGCGTCCATCAGCGACGGCGCTGGGAGTACCTCTGCTGCGCTGCGGCGCCTCCCGAGTTCGAGAGAAGGGACCGGTGATTCTTGATGGGGACGGCGGAGCAAGGCAAAGAGGGAGAACCTCTGAGTCAGAGGAGGGGCAAGGTGTGAGGTGGTGGTGTGAGGAGTAGCCGGCAGAAGGTGCAGCGGCGAAGTCGAGCGCCGCCACCTGGAGTCTATGCACTAGGGCGGCTTCCACTCTCGGCTGGGCACTCAAGGCTCAAGTAAATAGTGGGTTACGTGTTGGGAACGTAGCAACCAATTTAAAAAAAAATCTACGTTCACGCAAGATCTATCTAGGAGATGCATAGCAACAAGAGGGAAGAGTGTGTCCACGTACCCTCGTAGACCGAAAGCGGAAGCGTTAGCTTAACGCGGTTGATGTAGTCGAACGTCTTCGCGATCCAACCGATCAAGCACCGAACGTACGGCACCTCCGAATTCTGCACACGTTCAGCTCGATGACGTCCCTCGAGCTCTTGATCCAGTTGAGGACGAGGGAGAGTTTCGTCAGCACGACGGCGTGGCGACGGTGATGATGAAGTTACCGGCGCAGGGCTTCACCTAAGCACTACGACGATATGACCGAGGTGTTAAACTGTGGAGGGGGGCACCGCACACGGCTAAGACAATTGATCTTGTTGTCTTCTAGGGTGCCCCTTGCCTCCGTATATAAAGGAGGAGAGGGGGAGGCCGGCCGGCCCCTGTAGGGCGCGCCAAGAGAGAGGAGTCCTACTAGGACTCCGAGTCCTAGTAGGATTCCACTTGGTGGAAGGGAGAAGAAGGAAGGAAGAGGGAGAGGGAGAGGGAAAGGGGGGCCGCGCTCCCTCCCCTAGTCCTATTCGGACTCCCCAAGGGGGGGGGGGGGCGCCACCTCCTCGTGGCCTGCCCTCTCTCTCCCCTAAGGCCCATGTTGGCCCATTACTTCCCCGGGGGGGTTCCGGTAACCCTTCCGGCACTCCGATAATTACTCGGTATCTCTCGAAACTCATCCGGTGTCTGAATAATATTGTCCAATATATCATTCTTTATGTCTCGACCATTTCGAGACTCCTCGTCATGTCCGTGATCTCATCCGGGACTCCGAACACTCTTCGGTCACCAAAACACACAACTCATAATACAAATCGTCATCGAACGTTAAGCGTGCGGACCCTACGGGTTCGAGAACTATGTAGACATGACCAAGACACATCTCCGGTCAATAACCAATAGCGGAACCTGGATGCTCATATTGGCTCCTACATATTCTACGAAGATCTTTATCGATCAAACCGCATAACAACATGCGTTATTCCCTTTGTCATCGGTATGTTACTTGTCCGAGATTCGATTGTCGGTATCATCATACCTAGTTCAATCTCGTTACCGGCAAGTCTCTTTACTCATTTCGTAATGCATCATCCCGCAACTAACTCATTAGTCACATTGATTGCAAGGCTTCATATGATGTGCTTTACCGAGAGGGCCCAGAGATACCTCTCCGATACTCGGAGTGACAAATCCTAATCTCGATCTATGCCAACCCAACAAAGACCTTCGGAGACACCTGTAGAGCATCCTTATAATCACCCAGTTACGTTGTGCCATTTGATAGCACACAAGGTGTTCCTCCGGTATTCGGGAGTTGCATAATCTCATAGTTAGAGGAATATGTATAAGTCATGAAGAAAGCTATGGCAATAAACTTAACGATCATTATGCTAAGCTAACGGATGGGTCTTGTCCATCACATCATTCCACTAATGACGTGATCTCGTTCATCAAATGACAACTCATGTCCATGGCTAGGAAACTTAACCATCTTTGATCAACGAGCTAGTATAGTAGAGGCATACTAATGACACAATGTTTTGTCTATGTATTCACACATGTATCAAGTTTCCGGTTAATACAATTCTAGCATGAATAATAAACATTTATCATGATGTAAGGAAATATAAAATAACAACTTTATTATTGCCACTAGAGCATATTTCCTTCATTACGGTGGGGTCCCAGTGGGCTAACAGGGCTAGCCCACTTAATATTTTTCAAATCCAATGGGAATCCACTAAGGCTATTTAAGTGGGATGGGATAATTAATCCCACTTAGTCCCACCTCCACCTGCAGCGTGACCCGTTATTGTCACTGATGTGGTCGTAGGCCACTAGCATCAGTGTCAGTTCAGCCGATGTATGTGACGTGCGTAGCCAGAGAAAAAAAAATTAGTTGGTGTTGCTCACGGCCAACGTCTCCAGGTCCAGGGACGTGAGATGGGTGATGGTTGGCAGACGGAAGGTGCAGCTGCCGGGAGCAGGAGACGAGGTTGCAGAGTAGCGGCAGGGATCAGAGCATGTGTCCGGGTTGTATCCATTGTCAATGTCTGGACCGCAACCGAACGCGCAGATGACGTGGTCGTGGCGCGTGCTCATTCAGAGGGTGGTGGAGCTCTTGGATGCCACGGCCAAAGGTCTTGAGAAAGGCACCCACACAATACACCTGCCTATGCATGGTGACCCGGAGGCAGTGCAGGTGCGGCGGCGGCGGTGACTCCCCTGTGGGGTCAGGTCAAAGTGCGCAACGCTTATTTATCCATGGCATCGAAGCTTACGTAGCTGGAAGGCCCGGAACTAGTGCTGCTCTACGCCGAGAGGAGCTGCTCACGGCGAGCCTTGTTGAGCGCCAGGAGCTTGTCCCTCGGCGGCAGGGTCTCGTTCACCACGTCGACGGCCAGGAACCGGTCGAACCAGGCCTTCATTAGAGGCAGCTCCTCGTCGGTGACCACTCTGGCGCCGGAGACCTCCTCGATGGTGGGCAGCCAGTGCGCGTACCACCCAACCACGACGTCGAGGTAGCCGACGGCGTCGCCCCTGAAGAACTTGTTGCCCTCCAGGGCCTTCTCCAGCGTCTTCAGGCACCGCTGGGCTCGCGCACCACCTCGCGCTGCGCCTCGCCGGCCGCCGTGAAGACCGGGTAGATGGCGGCGTTGCACTAGACAAACCAGGCCTAGTCCTTCCATTAATCAGAGCAACTGCGGACTAGAACTCCAGGGGTGCTTTACTGAACAGACAGAGCGTCGGCGAACCTGGCCCAGAACCTCGCCTGAGCCCGCTCGTGGGGGTCGGCCGGCATGATGGGGTAGCCGTCCTTCCACGTCTCGTCCATGTACTCGACGATGATGGCGGACTCGGCGATGGGCTTGCCGTCGTGCACCAGCACCGGCACCTTCTTGGTCACCGGGTTGTGGCGGAGCAGCGCGTCGCTCTTGTTGGCGAGGTCCTCGTCGACGTACTCGTACACGACGCCCTTGAGCCGGAGCGCCCACTCCACCCGGATGACCATCGGGCTCGCCCACATGCCAAACACCTTCACGCCCTTCTCCGCCATTGTTGGACCTCCGTGCTGCTAGCTGCTTTGATGTCTGATCCCTCCTCTGCTCGTGAGCTATCCCAAGGGGTCCTCTGCCGCGCTGGCCCTCTGCAGCGCCATGCGAGTCGAAACGGGGGTCATTGCAGATGCCTTGTCGCCGCCGGCATGTTGATGGTGATGGAGTCATCTCGCAAAAAAAAAAAAAAAAAAAGATGGTGATGGAGTCGTCGGTGAAGAGAACGGAGATGGAGGCTTACAAGATCCAAAGATCCTAGGCAACCTGCTTGCCTACTCCATGAGTGTCAGTTCCTTCGAGTTCCACCGACAGAACAGAGCATGATGGGCATAAGGTAAGAAATGCAGTGTCTATTTATCTGGTGCATTCTTCACACCGGCCCGATTACTGAAACGTGTACTGACTACTGACTGACTGAGCGTGCAAACAAAACTGAGAATGGAATTGAGGTGGCACAATTTATCCTGTGCGAAGGCTTCGCTGACTTCCTGTAGCATACATCCATTGGACTTGTGAGCTTGCTTGTGACAGATGGGATGAGAAACTGTTCCATGATACAGTATATCCCATGATGTTGATCTGTTGAAATAAGTTTGAAATCTCTTCTTCAGGTAATCTACCAGAAATCTCTCAACCTCCGGTGAGCAAAGCAGAGACCATAAAGCTAGCATCTACCAACACTTGGTAGGATCTCTTAGGTTTGGAGACCGCATCGTCAGATTCTGAATAGACACCTCTGTTTGAGCGGGGATCTACAGAAAGCAACAGTATCATTTCCCCACCTTGTTCCGCACAACCACACACGCAACACCTCTTTTCTTTTTGGCAAAGTTGGATTCTTGATTCATCGTCGGCCTCCGAGACAAAGTGCAGAATGAATCCTCCCGAAAGGGAGATTGATGCTTCCTTCCAAGAGCAAGCCTTGTAAAGTTCAAAAAAAAAAAAAAAGTGCAAGCCTTGATTATAACGGCAGGGTGAGAAGATCAAAACCTGGTTCTTAGAGTAAAGTAATGCATCCCCTATGATGTTAATCAGCCTGGAAATAACTCGGAAATCTCTTGGACACATTGTACTAAAAAAGCATCGGCTGAACACACCAGACAGCAGATCCTGCGTAGAGTACCAACTAACAGTAAACTGCAGTACTGCACGCCCAAACCCACGTCCATATGCTGACACGTTAGTGGCCAGATATTTTTCTTGACACCATGCTCTGCCCTTGACTCTACATTGAATCTCAAACTCCAACAGGATTTTTATTTATTTTTTGCTGGTGAAACTCCAACAGGATTGGCAGACACGGTTGCAGGAATGCAAGCAAGTCTTGATATCCGTTGCTATCTTCGGAATCATCCATGATGTAGGGACAGTTGGATCTTGTTGGAACCTTGCTTTTCTTGTTTGGCACTTCATCGACCCTCGTTCTCCACTTCTCATTTTCTTTAGAGCAACATCCAGCAATGCATCAAGGCAAACACCTTCCCTCCCAACTTGCCCCCTTTCTTCATGTTCAAGTTCTTGTAGTACAACCATTGAGCAATGATCTCCTATCATGCAAAAACAACAAATCAAACAATTGAACAACATGCAAAAAGTTGACAAATGCAAATAATTGAGAAAAGGCAAAGAGTTTTATCACCATATCACTATCGGTGGTTTCACATGGGTTGAGAACTTAAGATGCTTCACTTGCTTTACACATGACGACCACTTCTTCTTGAAAGTTTTTGTCACCTATGTGTGAAAGATATATGTGGTCTCTCACTGCATACACTCTTCTTGTTGTGAAGGAAGTGACCATGGATAAACTCCCTATATGTGTTGCCACTTTGTTCAACCGTGATGATATGATTGTAAGTGATGGCCTGCCATGCATTAATCAAAGTCGAGAAAAATAAAGTTACCAGCTGCTGAGCTGCAAACACGTATTACCTCCGTCCCGGTGTATAAGTCATTCGCGTAGTTCTAGGTCATCGATTTGATGAATTAAATATGTGTTATATGTCATGAAAAGTATACCACTAGATTTCTACACGGATGTAGTTTCTAAATATATATTTTTTGTCAAATATAATACATATTTAGATAGTTAAATTATCGACCTAGAACTACGCGAATGACTTATACACCGGGACGGAGGAAGTACATAACTTGGGAGCAGTGTCGAGAAAAATAAAGTTACCAGCTGCCCAAGATATTTGGCTCTGAAGATTTCTTATCACACAGAACTCCGGAGTAGTGCTAATAACAAGAAACTTCAACAGCTGCACAAGACGGTTGGCCACGGGTAGCTCTTATCACACAGAACCTGGGAACAGTGTTTAAAAGAGAAACTCGACAATTTCCCCAAGATGGTTGGCTGTGAAGAGCTCTTATCACACAGGACTTGGGAGCAGTGTAGAGAAAAATAAATCTAGTAGTTTTCCAAGACGGTTGGCTACAAGGAGCTCTTATCACACGAAACTTGGGACTTTGGGAGAAGTGCCAACATAAGAAAAACAAAGGTTCATCCGAATCATGTCAAGTTTATTAAGGTTCTTCTACAACTAGTATTTCACACATTCGAGATCATTTTCGTTCACGTGCAAGTCCGCAAGTTTTTTATTATATTGGGTCAAATAGTACCTCAAAAAATGAGAATGCATGCAACCAACATTTGCACACAAGTAAACACACACACATTCGTCACAAATAAATTCTTATAGACCTAGGAGCAATGCTTTGGGACATAGATTAGTTGGTTGACTTGCCTTGGGATAGAGGATTCTCCGGAACGAATTGCGTTGGGAAAGACCTTTTCCGAAAAATCTATATGAAGAAGAATAACAAAGGTGCCATTTCAAGTCTGTATAAACATCATGAAAATGACACGGTTAGAACAGTCTCTTTGAATGGAGAACGTGGGCGTTGAATCACCTCGGATCGGAGTTAGGAGCGAAAGTTATGAATGATGCACTGCTAGTGACCTTTCTGTAACTAAAATAACTATGTTCGGGTCCTTAACAGTTTTTTCCTGTGATCTTTTTTTGAGGGAAGTTTTTTTCCTGCGATTTTTTTTAGAAAAGTAGGCCAGGCTTTATTAATCTATGGAAATGTTTACAGGAATTACAAGAATATAGTATCATGGGGAAGTTTTTTTCCTGCGAAATGAATAAGAGATACGCCGACTGGGCCGAAGGGGCTGGACGCTGGCCGTTTCTGGGCCGCGACAGCGAGCCCCAACTGCTCTGCTGGCGATGGAGGCGCACACCGGTGTACTCCCCCGTTCCGCTACAGGAGGGAAGGCTTGAGAGGCTGACGACGCGGGCCCACCTGTGGAGGTCGAATGTTTGCGTCTTCAACCTCGCGCACGAAGACAGAGGCGATGCCTGCGGTGGCCGTTCCGGCGACTGGAGTATTTCAGGGGAGAAATGCGCGTCCGATGGGGGTGAGGAAAGGCGCCGTCGAGCTCGGTGGTGAGGCACCGTTGACCGAGGCGGAGGGCGGCGACGGCGATGCTGGAGAGCTCGCCTCAGCCGCGGGAAGGAGGATAGGGATCTCCGGATATCTCCGAGGTGATGTTTATGATTCCCTGGAGCGGTTTAGGTTTAATGGAGAGGGGGAGGGCTGGAAGCTCGGATTGGACAGAGGCACGGGAGGCGGCAATGGCAGCCGAAAGGGATCACGGGACGGGAGCTCGATTATCTCGTCCAGGAGATTGCTGGGGAAGACTGGAGGAGCTAGAGTCGCTCAGGTGGCCTCCGAGAGGGGTTTAAATCGGGAGGCGACGGGGTGGAGCATCGGTGGCCGCCCGGACTCTCTGAATGCCGCTCGTGTGCTCGAACTCGAAGCTTTGGAGAGACAGGGATCTGGTCAGAGGGTTTAGTGAGGTCTGAGGCGATCTGGGAGGCAGGATAACGAAGGGCGGCAGCTGGGAGCTCGCGGAGCACAGTTTTGGCAAGCTGAAGGGGTGGTCACCACCGGCAATGCGTGGCGCGGGCACTTAATGGCTCCAGAACCATGTCTGGTCGGTCCCTTAGTGTCTTTATAGATATACTGGAACATTTTACAGCCAATGGGCCAAGGAGTGCAGCACAGTGAGCTAAGCACCAATCTGACCAGTAGGTGTTGGGGGTGAATGGTGGTAGATAGGTTTGGTGAACTGTCTTGAATTTTGGTGGGTATCGATCTGACACTGAGATGAATGATACTGCAACTTTTTAGCCCAACAGGAACAAGAGAAGTGGTACTTGTAGTTCAAAGACATAGATGGTGTAAAATGTTGGGTTTGGATGGTTTTCTCAATAATTGCACCAGAGCATCCAAAGTTATGAGGTAGGTGGAGGTAATTAGGTTGAAACAACCATGTGCCAAGGTTTGAACTAAAATGGCTAAGTCTATATAGCACTTCCTTGTGTTCACAAGGATGGAAAAGTCTTGAGTTGGAAGCTACACTCAAAAGTTGAACTCGGGGGCCTTATCTTTTGATGGATAATGATCTTGTATGACCATAATAATCTACAGTACATAATTTTTTTTAGGGTAAGTACGCAAATTTTTTGAGAGGCTAGAAAGAAACCAAAATGGTACTACCACTACGGGAAACAGCTAGTTTGCCGTCTGGCGAATACAGATGGCAAAGAGTGAAATGCAGACGGCAAAGATTTTGCCGTCAGGATTTTTACCGCAGCAGACGGCAAAGTGAGATGGCAAAGTCGAAATCGGCAAAGAGGTACTTTGCCGTCTGCTTTTCATTGGGATGACGGCAAAGACTTTGCCGTCAGGATTTTTCCCGCAGTAGACGGCAAAGTAGGATTTTTCGTTTTCTGTTGGCAGGTGGGCCCCCACATTGCTTTGCCGTCAACCACATATTCAACAGACGGCGAAGAGCTTTCGGTTAATTAAAAAAAATATGACAGCGACGTCCATGGCAGCTGTCCTTGGTTGTTCAGGCGACGGAGAAGAGAGATCCCCACCGGTGGTGAGCGCGTCCAGTGGCAGAAGGTTGCAAGATGGCGGCCGGCCATGCTAGAGGGTACGCGGAGCCGCCGAAGGAGGCGCCGGAGATGGTCAATGCGAGGCTGCATGCGTGGACGGCGCTGGGCGTGATGGACGGTAGGCTCGGCGGGGCGGAGCTTCACACGACGCTGGCTAGGTGGCAGAGCTTCACGCGACGACGACGACGGCGGAGTTGCACAGGGCGAGGCTGCTGGCCGGACGACGGAGCTGCACGGGGCGGCGCCCGGACGGTCGGGTGGGCGCTGGGCGCGGCAGCGCACCGACGGGTGGGAGAGCGCTGGCCGCCGCGGCGCAAGGACGGGCCGGCGGGCGCAAGCCGCGGCGGGCGGCTGGTCGGGACGGGCAGGCGCGGGTTGCGGCGTGTGCCTGGTCGGGATGGGCTGGCGCTGGACTCAGCGCGCGGCTGCTCTGCGGCGCCGGACGGGCGGGGGCCTTGGCCGGCAAGGTGGTGGCCGGCGAGGCCGGGACCGGCCGGCGAGGCCGGGACCGGCCGGCGAAGTATTGGCCAGCGAGGTCGGGGCCGGGGGTCGACGTGGTGGTGGTTGCTGTTCTTGTTTTGAGGATCTGGTGGTTGCTGTTCTCGATTTGGATCGTAGGAGAGAAATGAGAGAGAGAAGAAAGAGAGACGTGGTGGTGGGCTGGTGGCCTGGTAGGTGGATAAGATCACGGGTTGGTCTTGGATGACAGTGGTGGGGCGTGGGGCAGTGGTGGGGCGTGGGTGTTGTCCTTGGCCCTTGGGGCGCGTGCATCATGCGTGGGTCAGTGTGCGTCCGGGGTGGGATGTGCGTCTCTGGTTTGATGTGCGTCTCAGATCATGCCAAGTCACTGATCCGCGTGATTGATCCGCGTGCTGTGTTTTCTCTTTGCCGTCTGCGAAAATAAACACAAACGGCAAAGATAGGCGGCAAAGATTCTTTGCCGTCTGTATTTTGCTTGGAAGACGGCAAAGTGAGCTCTTTGCCGTCTGTGTTTTTTTTCGTAGACGGCAAAGTCTATTTTGCCGTCAGTTTTTCTTTGCCGTCTGTTGATGACGGCAAACCCTTTCTTTGCCGTCTTGCCCGATGAAAAGCTGACGGCAAAGACGCCCCCTGACGGCAAATTTGCTGTTTCCGTAGTGTACTGCCTTTAGAATGGTTCAGAAATTCAGTGTTGGCTAACTTGCTCATATTGATCCAAGATTGACCATCTCCAATTATTTACACAACGACTCTGCCACGTTCGCATCGCCGATGTCGAGGCATTTTTTTACTATATATATACTGTATGATATATGCCCAAACGGGAAACCGCCAAATAGACAGTGCTGGAAATACAAATCTGGATGCACATATTTTGGGCAGGCGAACAAGCTGCCTCTGCCACGTTCCCGCCGCCACCGATCGACGGACCGACGACCGTCTCTCCACCACCAACCGATCCACGACGGCGCTCGGAGACGGAGAGCAACGCCCAACCTGGGCAGCAGGGCATGCTCTGCCACACCACCCCTTCCGATGTTCTAGGCCTTCATCCGCCGGCGCCGCGGGGCTTCAAGGCGGCGCCGCGGGGCAGGGCACAAGGCAAGACGGTGGCCCCTTGACGCCGCGGGGCTTCAACCTCGAGCCGGCGTCAACGGCGCCGTATCCGGGCCTGGCTTCTCGGCCCCTGACGGTGCGCAACCGCTTTCCATTCGAACGGCGTCTCCAGATCGTGTTCGACGCCGCTCCGGCGCTCACCGGCCTGGCCACCCAGAGATCTGCCGAGGATGGGGAGCTGACTCGTCCCGGAGGGAGAAGAGAACATGCCTGCCGGACACGGCCGGCTTCGGCGATGTGGTGCTCTGCTTCGTCGGCATGCAGCCGCAAGGCAGAGCTGGGGCTTCTTCAGCGCGAGGCCCGGAGGCGGAGCGTCCACCGGCGGCGCGGCGGGCGTGCCGCGCTCCTGGCAGGCCGCTCAGCTTCATCGCCGGCTTGGTCCGTGGGCGTGGCGGCGGCGGTGCGCGCATGGAGGCGAAGCCGCTGGATGAGCGTGGGGCGACCGGATCCTCCGATGTACGGTGGATGAGACGGGTGCCAGATCAACCGTGCATCAGATCTGATCCGATCGGGAAGGCGGAGCCGCGGCTTTTGTTACTTGTGCGCGGCCGTTCGTTGGATGGCGACACGCGCGCGCGATCACGGTGGCGACACGCGCCGGAAGAAGGTCCCATTCCCACACGGATACGGGTGCGAGCCGCCTCCTAGTGGGATACTCCTACACGGCTGGGCAACCGGAAAATCTCCTTGCCCTTTCGACCAGGCCCATCCATCCATCCTGTACTCCGCCGAGACCGACAGCCTCCTCGCTCCGGCGGCCGATCCCGCTCCGCTGGCCCACCGAGCAACCGCCGGCGGCACGCATGTCCCTCCGCGCCGCGCCGGGGTTTACGCTGGCTGAGCCGCGCGGCGGGCGGGGAGGAGGCTGCTGCGTTTGGCGGCGCCCTGAAATTTCCGGCGTCCCGGCGCGCCCCTGCGTCAAATTCATAATTCGCCCTCGATCTGCCTGCCGCCGCCTCGTCTCCAAGGCGCGCGCGGCCACCGTGTCCGTGTGTGTCATGGGCACGACACCCCGAGATCCCGATCGGCCTCGCCTTGGCGGCGGCCTGATGTGGGAGACAGGAAGCCTCGAGCCAAGCTACTGGCGTGATCCCGCTCTCGCCTCGCCGGCGCACGGCCGCGACGGGGACATGGGATCGGGGGCACTGTCAGTTTGACCGTTCGGGTGCTCTGGATTGGCGGCCAGAGTGAGGAGATTGTGATGCTCGTTGAGACGAGAGGATTGCATCAGCTGCTGCGCGGGAGCTGGCGAGGGGCATGGAGGGAGGGATGGATGATTTCTTCCGGGCACCGTGATCCAAGTCCAAGGTACCTTCCTGCCTGCCAACTAATATTTCCAGTCTAGTTCAGTGCTTGTTTGCATACGGATAGTTGAACACGCATGATTTTTTGCAAGCCAGATTTCAGATGATTCTTAGCAAAATCTGTTAGTTTTGGTCACCCTTCCTCTGAAAATAAGCCTATATGTTTGGATTGGTAAACATGTTGTGTAAGTTTTTAGTTAGTCGCTCATGCCCACAAACCATACCAGATGTAGCTCATTCTTGGTCGACACACGCACACACACACTCACATGAGCAGGGAGAAGAGAACAGAGGGGGGAAACAGGGGCGATAAAACTCAGCAACCAATGCATCAGAATTCACAAGCAACTAATTCTTGGCTGGTTGAGCTACACAAGCTTGACATGCAACAGATATGCACTTATACCAGGTGCTACATCCTGCCACTAGCATACATCATATACACACATATGCACCTGTAGTTTGGTGCCTTTCGAACTTATGATTTTGATAAAAGGGCTTCCCCCAGCTTCATTACTGAGATTCATACAACACTACACTGCCACAGCGGACACAGGTTCAGAAAATTTGCATCATGATCAGTACCAATACATTCAGCCGATCATCAGAAATAAAAGCCAAGTATCAGGGACAAATGAACCACAAGTTCCAGCAGTCTGCACACATAGTTATGGGTAACGCTATTCTTTGACATGTTGGCCGGAAGACCTCCTGCATGACTTCCTTCGGAACACCTTCCCCTCGCTGCGGCAACTTTGGTTCCTGCAAATTGCTCCAGTAGGTGAGCCAATGACAAACATGGCAACTAATCCAACAGGGGTCAGCAAGAAGTTTGTTCTAAAAACTTTGTTTCGGTATCCAAAAAAGTCCAGCACAATGTCAAACAAGCCGCATTTCGAATCTTCCACAATGTTCAGCACAAAGCAATCAAAAATATTTTGGCTGTTCATTTTTCACAACTAAGTTATCATTTGTCAAGATATCACACAAAGAATATCTTCGTACCTCTTATCTTCGAGTAGGAGCAAAGGTCGCCTCCACCACCCTGCCACGAATGAGCCTCCCATCAAAGAAAATCCTTGCCTCATCTGCTGCCTTCAGATTGGAGAACCTCACAAATACATTGTGATCTTCAACACAAGAGAACATAACTCTCCCAAAGATAGAGCACCGTGTGAGCACTTCCTTGCTTAGGTCAGAATCTTCAAAGTTTTCACCTTGAGCAACCTGCATAGTGTTCCAAAATGGTAAGTTGGCCTAGTGAGTTGTTGCTGCAGCAAAAAAAAAGGGGGTTCGTTTACTCACCAAATTTTTTATCACAATACTTTCGGTCGGTGGATTCGCCTTCTCATGTTTTTCTATCAGAGCTTGTACGGACTTTTCATCATAAAGAAGCACCCGAAGGTATCCTTTTGGGCCCATGAGCAAACTCATTTCACAATCCTCAGCTCCCTCTCGTTTAAGGACCAGATTGTACTTGTGCGCAGCTTCTTGTAGAATCTCTTCGTCTCCGAGAAGGTCAAAGCGGAAAGCTGTCCTGCAGATATTTCCCCACTGGTTGACCAAGGGATTCTCGAGGATATGCCTTATCATTTGTAGCATGTAATCAACTACTTCTCTTCGAGCGTTCTCAAGTTGGACAGGCTCGCATAGCATATATGGCGCGCTATGTAACACCGATTCCCTATCATGATCTTGCTGCTCTCGGTTATCGCTGTCGAAACCCAAAAGGGTGGAGCGAATCTCAGCCAATACACCATAGCCTACATTGATTGTTGATCTGAAATATATTTGTTAGTCACATCGAGATATAGAACAACCATAATATCGATTATGAAGAGTTATGGGTACTCACGAGCTCTTCCCGTAGCTTGAAGTGTAGTAGATAGATTCGCCCTTCATGAACCCCGGCAACTTCTGGTCCTTAAAAAAGAACCAGCCCCCACTTTCCTTGCCATCAGCATCAGTTAATGTGCGGAATGAGGTCATGTACAAGTTGTAGTCTTGAACTAACAGCTCCACCGATGGGCCACCACCATCTTTGTCAGTCACCTTAGTCCTGTGGTATGTGATATGGCCCTTAACCTTGGGTGGTGTGACCGGTGAGCCTCCCACAAAGGTGGAAGCGACCCCATGCGTATGACTTATTCGGTCCTCGATAAATTTATCATACTCTTCCGGGGTACAATTGATGTCAATTGTGAAAACCGGAACATCCTAAATAAGAAAAAATGGAATACATTAAGTATAGAAGTTTATACACAATTTTTGTTGGACCGTAGATGCGTATTTTACCAAAAGAGAGGAGTCAGAGAGTAGTTGTATACCGCCATGCAGCGCTGTTTTTTCATGCGCACCCGTGCTTCTGCTTGTTGTCTCCATCGCTCTGGCTTCTTTGGGGGCTCCTCCTGCTCCTTCTCCTGCTCTGCCGCCTGTTTCTTTCCCTTGTGCTTACTCCCCTGGTGCTTCTTCCCATGATTCTTCGGTGCCATTCTGCTTTCTCAAGTACTATGGACTGGAAAAGGAAGCTGCTGTCAGTATGATGTGTCTATAAGAACAAAAATTTGAAGGGAAAAACATTTATTGTATTATGGTATTATGATTTACTTTTGGAAAAGTAGCTAATTGTATTATGCATATCATCATTGTGGACATCTTCCTTATTACTTAGTCGATTTTATGATATATGAATATCCAGGTGCTACCAGAAGTGATCGGAAGCCTACAATATGTGCTGATGTGTTCAAGTTGATCAGTCTATGTGGCCACCAGAGAGCAGTTTCGGAGGTTTTGATAGTGTGCTGGAGCGAGGATACCACACTGCCGGTCCTGGATGACTGGAAACGTATTCTTGGCCATCTCACACTCAGGTTGCAGCAATTGGATGTGCGCTGTGAAACCAAGACAAAGGTCGGCTTAAAATGTTATCGGTCATTTCTATCCTAACAAATTTCAAAGCTTAATGTTCCATCTCATAGTAGTTCTTTGTGGTTTGTAAATCACATGAAACCCTGTACATTAGTGCATCTAAAAATATTCAGCGAGTCGCCAAGTTTTGGACCATGGGAAGAGTTAGAGCTTTCATCATGCATGCCATCTTAACTCTATGAAGTTCTTTCTTTGAAACATGTTCATCCGAAAATAAACTGTTCATCACTGCAGATAGTTCATTGAACTGATGGAATCAGTACCTGCACACTAACCCCTATCAACATCTGTGCTAATGGTAGCTTGTACTGAAGATCAATTTGACTGAATCATCAAACTTGAAATGTTTTGTGTAGTCCCTGGTAGTACATATATTTTGTGAGATCCAAATCTATCTGAATAAAAGCCAGTGCTTTCTGTGTTCTGTTTTTTTCCACGCGATCCAAAACCTATCTGAATAAAAGCCAGTGCTTTCTGTGTTCTGTTTTTTTTTCCCACGAGATCCAAAACCTATCTGAATAAAAGTCAGTGGTTTGACTGAATCATCAAGCTTGAAATGTTTTGTGTGTTCTGTTTCTTTCACGAGATCCAAAACCACTGGCTTTTGTGCAGTACATATTTTAACCTATCACCAGCGCCCGCCGAATATAATACAAAGCCAGTAGCTTTGGATCTCGTGAATAAAAGCCAGAAGCAGGGGACACGCGCCCGACGAATTCCTACAAGACAAACCCACTTGGGTCGCTCGCCCCCACCAAAATTGGAACCTAGATGGAGTATTATAGCATGCGCGCCACCAAATCTCCACCAGATAAAATCCCCATCAAGTAGGGGACAAGGTGGACGGAATATTCAATGATGGAGCAGCAGCTTATGGGGGGCCGAGAGAATGTACCGTACTTGGATACGGCTGCTGCCGTCGACGGCTGCCGCGGGCTGAGATCACGGGGAGGATGGCATGGAGTTGGCGGCGGCGGCGCGGCCCATGCCGGTCGACGCGAGTGGGTTTGGTAGCCTAGCTTGGAGGGGGAAGAGTGAAAGGAAGGAGGGCCAATGTATAGTGTAATAATGGGGAGATTTTTTTTTTCTGTGAATACTACTACCATCACTCTTTTTTGTTGTTATTCACTTCGAGCGTTGATTTTAGAGGTAGGTTTAATCTTCTTTTGTTCAACACTTGTGCAAGTCGACTCAAAATTGTTTTGGTGTCCTTTTTATGGGAACAACTATGTGTAAGTCGACTGCTTTTTTTTTTATGTAAGGGAATCTTCAAAGCGGATCCTCAAACCACCCGCATCCGTTTGGCCCGCGTGGTCCGGACGTGTTTTGTCATCGAATGCGGTCTTGTATTGGTCCGTCGACCGGCCCGGACACGCTTTTTCCGCAAATTGGAAGCAAACGCGCGCGCGGCGGGGGGTGTTTGTAGGAGTCCGGACAGCACCCACATAGGACTCCGACAACCCAGCCCACTCAAATCCCCCACCCGGTCCTATTCTCTTTCACTCCGCCCTTGCTCCCTCTTGCTTTGCATCCGTGCCCTTCTCCTTCGAAACCGCCGTTGTACCTCTCCGGCTGCCACCCACACATTGTTGGACCTCTGCAACCACCACCCATGCGCCCACTTGCCTTGTACTACGGCGCCGTCCACCCAGGATCCGTCCGCAACCAGGTACTGTCCGCCCCTGTCGACAACGTCCATGGCGGTCACCACGCCCGGCAGGTGTTCGGTCAAAGCCATTGAGCTTATTTTCGAACTTCGTGTCATTTTTTAGAGTACGAAGGATGACAGGGTACTCGAGCATGGAGGATGAGTAGCTGTGCGATGCGTGGTTGGCCGTATCCACGGATTTCGTAGACAGGAGCGGAAGGGGGCTCTTCTGGTAGCGCTTGCATGGTTCGTTTCATGCGTGAAATCACATTGCGCCCTACGACATGCACATCATCCATGAACGCAATGTGAAGTAGTTAGTGTATCGATGGTACACCATCCAGACCACCGTCGCCAAGTTTTGTGGCGCAGTTGGTCGGCTGAAGGCAATGTGGCCATTGCGCACGGCAGCCTTCACTAGTAGAAAACAGGGCTTTGGTTGAGGCCTGGGTAAGGGCATTAATCCCGGTTCACTCACGAACCGGGACCAAAGGGGGCATCAGTCTAGGTTCGTGAGGCCAGGGCGCCGGCTAGGCCACGGGGGCCATTGGTCCCGGTTCGTCTGACACTTTTGGTCCCGGTTCCAGACACGAACCAGGACCAATGGGCCTCGCTCCTGGCCCAGCACCTTTAGTCCCGATTGGTGGCTGGAACCGGGACCAAATGTCAGTCTTCTGTCCCGGTTCTAGCCACCAACCGGGACTAAAGAGACCCCTATATATACCCCCGCCCCTGCCCGCGAACAGAGCCACTGCTCTGTTTTTTTTTGGTCGGCCGTGGGAGAGGTGTGTGTTGCTCTAGCTCACCTCCTATGCACATGAGGTGTTCGATGAAATGCCCGAGCCACACGTAAGCTTTCTCCTCTCCAAGCTCCTTGTCCAAGCTCCATTTTCCTCAAGATTTGTTTAGCTTTGGCGGTCCGTCCTGTCCCGTCCCCATCCTCACCGCCGTCGATCGCCCGCGCCGATCTCGTCGCCGGCACCACTGCGGTGAGCCTCTTGTTCTTATCTTCTTTCTAAAAAAAAATCTTACTTGTATGATTTAGATAGATACTTGTATAATTTTTTTACTTTTATTATTGTTTGTTATTATATAGTGCGATGGTTCTGGTATCCGCCCCCGTCGGCCCTCGTCCTGTCTATGATTCGGATGTGGTATATATTATCTTTTATAACTATTTGTTTCATTTAGTGTTTATGACAATTATACCGACCAACGTGATATAGATGTTTTTATCTAGGAGGTATGTGAACCGGAAATTCCAATCGACCCTCTTGTCGAGAGGTTAAATTTAGTTGAAAAAGAAAATAATTATTTGAAGAAAAAATTGAAAAGAATTGAGGAGGAGAAGATGAAATTGGAGTTGCATGTTGCGGATGTCGTCGATAATCACAAGATCAAGATGGATGCAATGCGCTTGAAGATTAGAAAGATTAGAAAATATGCCATTCATACTGAGGCTTGGTATCATTATGCCGTTGGATCAATTGTTACCTTAGTTGCGATTATGATCGCATTTGTTGTTGCATTGAAATATTTTACATAGTTTCAATGTATGGTTTAATTAGATGCTCTAGAGAGCTATATGTTGTTCAATGAGAACTATGTATGAACTTTATGTATTTATTTTTTCAGTAATAACATTTGATCACTACTGTACTTTGGTTTTAATGTGATGATGAACTTCTATTAATTTGGTCACTTCTGTATTCATGATGTTCTGTAATGGTTTTTGACACACTTAATTATATATAATGCACGCAGATGAACCGGCAATGGATGTACCGTGACAGACGCACCTCCGAGTACATTAAGGGCGTGCATAATTTTCTCGAAGTGGCTGAGGCAAACAAGCAGAATGGTTTTATGTGTTGTCCATGCCCTATATGTGGGAATACGAAGTCTTACTCTGACCGGAAAATCCTTCATACCCACCTGCTTTATAAGGGTTTCATGCCACACTACAATGTTTGGACCAGGCACGGAGAAATAGGGGTTATGATGGAAGACAGCGAAGAAGAAGAGGACGATGACAACTATGTGCCCCCTGAATACGATGATGCTGCAACGGGGGAAGCTGAAGATTAAGAGGAACCAGACGATGTGCCCGATGATGATCTCCGCCGGGTCATTGTTGATGCAAGGAGACAGTGCGAAAGTGAAAAGGAGAAGCTGAAATTCGATCGCATGTTAGAGGTGTGACGACCCCGGCTTAATCGTGCACTAACCATACACGCAAATGCACATGATCAAGCCTAAGGACTCACTTGAAGATATCACAACACAACTCTAAAACATAAATAAATTCATACAAGCTTTATATTACAAGTGAAAAGGAGAAGTCTTACTCTGACTCGAAAACCCTTCACATCCACCTACTTGAGAAGGGTTTCATGCCACACTATAATGTTTGGACCAAGCACGGAAAAAGAGGGGTTATGATGGAAGACAACGAAGAAGAAGAGGATGATGACAACTATCCGCCCCCTGAATACGGTGATGCTGCAACGGGGGAAGCTGAAGATCAAGAGGAACCAGACGATGTGCCCGATGATGATCTTCACCGGGTCATTGTTGATGCAAAGAGACAATGCCAAAGTGAAAGGGAGAAGTTGAAGTTCGATCGCATGTTAGAGGATCACAAAAAAGGGTTGTGCCCAAATTGCGAAGATGGCAACACAAAGCTCGGTACCACACTGGAATTGCTGCAATGGAAGCTAGACAATGGTGTATCTGACAACGGATTTGAGAAGCTACTGAGAATATTGAAGAAGAAGCTTCCAAAGGATAACGAATTGCCCGACAGCACGTACGGAGCAAAGAAGGTTCTATGCCCTCTAGGATTGGAGGTGCAGAAGATACATGCATGCCCTAATGACTGCATCCTCTACCGCGGTGCGTACGAGGATTTGAACGCATGCCCGGTATGCGGTGCATTGCGGTATAAGATCAGACGAGATGACCTTGGTGATATTGACGGCGAGCGCCCCAGGAAGAGGGTTCCTGCCAAGGTGATATGATATGCTCCTATAATACCACGGTTGAAACGTCTGTTCAGAAACAAAGAGCATGCCAAGTTGATGCGATGGCACAAAGAGGACCGTAAGAAAGACGGTAAGTTGAGAGCACCCGCTGACGGGTCGCAGTGGAGAAAAACCGAGAGAACGTGGGGGGACTTTGTAGGTGACGCAAGGAACGTATGGTTTGGTTTAAGCGCGGATGGCATTAATCCTTTTGGGGAGCAGAGCAGCAATCATAGCACCTGGCCCGTGACTCTATGTATCTATAACCTTCCTCCTTGGTTGTGCATGAAGCGGAAGTTCATTATGATGCCAGTGCTCATCCAAGGCCCTAAGCAACCCGGCAACGACATTGATGTGTACCTAAGGCCATTAGTTGAAGAACTTTTACAGCTGTGGAATGGAAAAGGTGTACGTGTGTGGGATGAGCACGACCAGGAGGAATTTGACCTAGATGCGTTGTTGTTTGTAACCATCAATGATTGGCCTGCTCTCAGTAACCTTTCAGGACAGACAAACAAGGGATACCACGCATGCACGCACTATTTAGATGACACAGAAAGTATATATTTGGACAAATGCAGGAAGAATGTGTACCTGGGACATCGTCGATTTCTTCCGACCAACCATCAATGTCGAAAGAAAGGCAAGCATTTCAAAGGCGAGGCAGATCACCGGAAGAAGCCCGCCGTCCATACTGGTGATCACATACTTGCTATGGTCAATGATTTACAAGTAATCTTTGGAAAGGGTCCCGGTGGATTATCTGTTCCGAATGACGCTGAGTGACACGCACCCATGTGGAAGAAGAAATCTATATTTTGGGACCTACCCTATTGGAAAGACCTAGAGGCCCGCTTTGCAATCGACGTGATGCACGTGACGAAGAATCTTTGCGTGAACCTGCTAGGCTTCTTGGGCGTGTATGGGAAGACAAAAGATACACCGGAGGCACGGGAGGACCAGCAACGTGTGCATGAAAAAGACGGCATGCATCCAAAGCAGTATGAAGGGCCTGCCAGCTACGCTCTTACCAAAGAAGAGAAGGAAATCTTCTTTGAATGCCTGCTCAGTATGAAGGTCCCGTCTGGCTTCTCGTCGGATATAAATGGAATAATAAATACGGCAGAGAAAAAGTTCCAGAACCTAAAGTCTCATGACTGCCACGTGATTATGACGCAACTGCTTCCGGTTGCATTGAGAGGGCTTCTACCGGAAAATGATCGATTAGCCATTGTGAAGCTATGTGCATTCCTCAATGCAATCTCTCAGAAGGTAATCGATCCAGAAATCCTACCAAGGTTAAGGAGTGATTTGCTGCAATGTCTTGTCAGTTTCGAGCTGGTGTTCCCACCATCCTGCTTCAATATCATGACGCACGTCCTAGTTCATCTAGTCGACGAGATTGCCATTCTGGGCCCTGTATTTCTACACAATATGTTCCCCTTTGAGAGGTTCATGGGAGTCTTAAAGAAATATGTTCGTAACCGTGCTAGGCCAGAAGGAAGCATCTCCACGGGCCATCAAACAGAGGAGGTCATTGGGTTTTGTGTTGACTTCATTCCTGACCTTAAGCCGACTGGTCTCCCTCAATCACGTTATGAGGGGAGACTGACTGGAAAAGGCACGCTAGGAGCGGACTCAATAATATGTAGGGACGGGCATTCTTGGTCTCAAGCACACTACACAGTTCTACAGAATTCTACCTTGGTGACCCCGTATGTCAATGAACACAAGAATATTCTGCGCTCCAAACACCCGGAGCAGTGTGACGACTGGATTAAATGTGAACACATCAGGACTTTCGGCAGTTGGTTGCAAACACATCTCATGGGTGACAACACTGTTGCAGATGAGCTGTACTCGTTGGCCAGGGGACCATCTTCGACTGTATTGACTTACAAAGGGTACGAGATAAATGGGAATACATTTTACACGATCGCCCAAGATCAAAAGAGCACCAACCAAAACAGTGGTGTCCGCTTTGATGCAGCAACCAAGAGGGGAAAGGACACATATTATGGTTACATAGTGGACATATGGGAACTTGACTATGGACATGATTTTAAGGTCCCTTTGTTTCGGTGTGAATGGGTCAATCTGTCAGGAGGCGGGGTACAGGTAGACCCACAGTACGGAATGACAACAGTGGATCTGAACAATCTTGGGTACATAGACGAACCATTCGTCCTAGCCAATGATGTGGCGCATGTTTTCTATGTGAAGGACATGTCTACCAAACCGAGAAAAAGAAAAAATAAGGAAGCGAATACATCATACGATGAGCCAAAGCGCCACATAGTTCTTTCAGGGAAAAGAGACATCGTGGGAGTGGAGGGCAAGACAGACATGTCTGAAGATTATGAAAAGTTTCATGAAATTCCTCCCTTCAAAGTCAAGGCTGACCCAAGCACCCTGTTAAACGATGAAGATTATTCATGGTTATGGCGCAATAAGCAAAGGATACAAGCGAAGAAGAAGTGAAGACATTCTCTCCACAACTATTCTGATGATGCCTTTGATCTAGAATATCACTGCAGTTACATGTCAAGAAATGAAATGCCTTTTGTAACACATGAGTTTTCGTCCGAAACCCTGATACTTCGAAAGAGATTATCCATTTTGTACATGAAGTGCATCCAGTTTTTGCCGTAACGCTCTCAACTTTTTAGCACATGCTATGTGCATGAAATGATGATACCATGCCAACTTTCAACCTTTTCAGAGTTCATTTCTAGTGCTTTTCAATTTCAGGGTCATTTAGCTAAAAAAATCAGTAAATGCATGAAAACTACCAAATGAAGTCAGAAAGGGTTGAAAATTGATGATGTGGCTTTGAATGGTGCATTTTGAACACACAAAAAGTCTGGAGTTAAAATAAGTTCAAAAATATGAAATCCCTTTGTAACAGATGAGTTTTCGTCCGAAACCCTGATACCTCGAAAGAGATTGTCCATTTTGTACACGAAGTGCATCCAGTTTTTGCCATAACCCTCTCAACTTTTTAGCACATGCTATGTGGGTGAAATGATGATACCATGCCAACTTTCAACCTTTTCAGAGTTCATTTCTAGTGCTTTTCAATTTTACGGTCATTTAGCTCAAAGAATGAACTAATAGCAAAAAGAATGAAATAGAAAACTTTTATAAAACTCTAGTAGCCAAAAAGAATGAACTAAAAAGAATCAATTAAAATATTCTGTTATGATCAACTAAAACAAAACTATAATATTCTTCAATAGCAAAAAGAATCAACTAAAAAGCTTTTATAAACCTTATGTATTGTTGAAAATAAAATTATCAAAGTATTTTGTGTTCAAAACATTAATAGCAAAAAGAATTTTCATAAAGTTTTTTTTGTTAGAAACTTTAATAGCAAACTAAAATAACAAAATCTGTTTTTGATTCAAACACCCATTTAAAATAACCTAAAAATTACCAAATTAAATATAATGATAAAACACACTAATATTAAATAGCAGGAAAAAGAATCACTCAAAAATCTATTTTTAAAGTAAAGTTATTCACAAACTAGTGATTCACATAAATTTTAAAGAATTCAAATTTAAACTATTCAAATTTGAAAACTAATGGCACTAACAGAAAGTTTATAATTTTTGTGACCTAAAGCAAAAAAAAATCACTCAAAAACTCTAGGTATTTAGCTGTAAGTAGAAACAAAAGAAATTAAATAAAGCAAAAAACAAAACAAAAATACTGAATTTTTTTTTAAAAATGCCGCCTACTGGGCCACCACGGCCTGCATATGACTAGAAACCCAACCCGCTAGTTGGGCCAGGATGCAGGCCCGCAGCAGGCCCAGTACGCCCACAGGCAGAGAGACGCGTTTAGGCCCGTAGGCCTGCATATGAGAGGAGCTCGAAATGGGTGGCGCAGCAGCGCTTATAAACCACTATCGGCGCCTCTCAGCTAGCGAGGTGGAACTAAACATCCACCCGCCCGACGCTGTTCCAGCCATAGCCCTTTCGTCCCGGTTGGTGGCATCAACCGGGACCAATGCCCACCTTTCATCCCGGTTGGTGGCACCAACCAGGACCAATGCCACCCTTTGGTCCCGGTTCGTGCCACCAACCGGGACCAAAGGTCTCTACTTCCCGCCCTTTGGGCTGACAAAAACTGACCTTTGGTCCCGGTTGGTGTCACGAACCGGGACGAAAGGGTGGCATTGGTCCCGGTTGGTGGCACAAACCGGGACTAAAGGCTTTGCTATATAAGCCAACACTTAGCGTTTTCCAATCTCAGTTCTTCTCCCCCCCCCAACGCCGCGCTGAACACCACAACGCCACGAGGCTGCCGGACCACGCCCTCACCCTCGCTCCACCTTGATGTCGTCAGGCAGCTCCACCTCGCCATCGCCGCCGCCGCCGACACCCTCGACACCCTCTGCCCCGACGCCGGCGCCGCTCCCCGCGCCCCTGCCCTGCCCCGACACCATCGTGCCCCCTGCCCCTACCCCGACGCCGCCCCCAGTGAGCACCGCCCCTTCCCCCGCGCCCCTGCCCTGCCCCGCCGCCGCCGTCCATTACTTTTTTTTGTTCTTATATGTTTTTTTTTGGTTCATAATTTGTTTTTTAGATGTATGTATGTATGAGGGAGTATTTTTGTTCATAGAATTTTTCAGATGTTTATACAATTTTTTTAGATGTATGTATGTATGAGGGATCATATATGTATTTTTTAGATGTATTTTTTGTATGTACGTATGAGGGATCATAGATGTATTTTTTTCAGAATTTTTCAGATGTTTTGTATGTATTTTTTTTTCAGATTTTCTATCGTGCATACACCGATTTTAGACCCTTGGCTCCGTTTTGAGACACTCGTCATCGTAGTGAAAATTTCGCATTTTAAGGAGGGCAACGCTCGTTAGCATTTTAGAGCGGCTTTAGAGATACCAACAAGGCCATGGGAGCACCCCCCCCTATCATCACGTAGGAATCGGCTCCCCGAGAGCTTTCCAATGGATCCGGAATCGTCTCGATCGGAGCTCTTGTGCTCAAGTTGCGGAGTCCTTTTCGAGGCAATCTTTCAACTGGAACCGGAGTTACGATCGCATGCATCCAACCCAAACCGTAGTATGTGGAAATAGTGTGTACCATCCATCATTGTGTTGGGGAACGTAGTAGTAAATCAAAAAAATTCCTACGCATCACCAAGATCAATCTATGGAGAGACTAGCAACGAGAGAGAGAGAGGAGTGCATCTTCATACCCTTGAAGATCGCGATGCGGAAGCGTTGCAAGAACGCGGTTGGAGGAGTCGTACACGCAGCGATTCAGATCGCGGTCGATTCCGATCTAAGCACCGAACAACGATGCCTCCGCGTTCAACACACGTGCAGCCCGGTGACGTCTCCCGCGCCTTGATCCAGCAAGGAGGAGGGAGAGGTTGGGGAAGACAGCTCCAGCAGCACGACGGCGTGGTGGTGGAACTTGCAGTTCTCCGGCAGGGCTTCGCCAAGCTCAAACGGAGGAGGAGGAGGTGTTGGAGAGGGGGGAGGGCTGCGCCAGGGATCAGGTCAGCTGCTGCCCTCCCACCCCCCCTCTATTTATAGGGTGAAGGGGAGAGGGGGCCGGCCCCCTTAGATCCCATCTAAGGGGGGGCGGCGGCCAAGGGGGGGGACTTGCCCCCCAAGTTTGGTGGGAGGCGCCCCCACCCCCTAGGGTTTCCAACCCTAGGCGCCTTGGGCCCCTTGGGGGGGGGGGCGCACCAGCCCACCAGGGGCTGGTTCCCTCCCTTGCTCAGCCCACTTGGCCCACCGGGGCAGGTGGCCCCACCCGGTGGACCCCTGGACACCTTCCGATGGTCCTGGTACAATACCGATAACCGCCGAAACCATTCCGGTGACTGAAACTGGACTTCCCATATATAATTCTTCACCTCCGGACCATTCCGGAAATCCTCGTGACGTCCGGGATCTCATCCGAGACTCCGAACAACATTCGGTAACCACATACTATTTCCCATAACAACCCTAGCGTCACCGAACCTTAAGTGTGTAGACCCTACGGGTTCGGGAACCATGCAGACATGACCGAGACATCTCTCCGGCCAATAACCAACAGCGGGATCTGGATACCCATGTTGGCTCCCACATGTTCCACGATGATCTCATCGGATGAACCACGATGTCGAGGATTCAATCAATCCCGTATACAATTCCCTTTGTCTACCGGTATGATACTTGCCCGAGATTCGATCGTCGGTATCCCTATACCTTGTTCAATCTCGTTACTGGCAAGTCTCTTTACTCGTTCCGTAACGCATGATCCCGTGGCTAACTCTTTAGTCACATTGAGCTCATTATGATGATGCATTACCGAGTGGGCCCAGAGATACCTCTCCATCACATGGAGTGACAAATCCCAGTCTCGATTCGTGCCAACCCAACAGACACTTTCGGAGATACCTGTAGTGCACCTTTATGGTCACCCAGTTACGTTGTGATGTTTGATACACCCAAAGCATTCCTACGGTATCCGGGAGTTGCACAATCTCATGGTCCAAGGAAATGATACTTGACATTAGAAAAGCTTTAGCAGACGAACTACACGATCTAGTGCTATGCTTAGGATTGGGTCTTGTCCATCACATCATTCTCCTAATGATGTGATCCCGTTATCAACGACATCTAATGTCCATGGTCAGGAAACCATAACCATATATTGATCAACGAGCTAGTCAACTAGAGGCTTACTAGGGACATGTTGTGGTCTATGTATTCACACATGTATTACGATTTCCGGATAACACAATTATAGCATGAACAATAGACAATTATCATGAACAAGGAAATATAATAATAACCACTTTATTATTGCCTCTAGGGCATATTTCCAACAGTCTCCCACTTGCACTAGAGTCAATAATCTAGTTACATTGTGATGAATCGAACACCCATAGAGTTCTGGTGTTGATCATGTTTTGCTCGTGGAAGAGGTTTAGTCAACGGATCTGCGACATTCAGATCCGTATGCACTTTACAAATATCTATGTCTCCATCTTGAACATGTTCACGAATGGAGTTGAAGCGACGCTTGATATGCCTGGTCTTCTTGTGAAATCTGGGCTCCTTGGCAAGGGCAATAGCTCCAGTGTTGTCACAGAAGAGAGTCATTGGGCCCGACGCATTGGGAATAACTCCTAGGTCGGTGATGAACTCCTTCATCCAGACTGCTTCCTGTGCTGCCTCTGAGGCTGCTATGTACTCTGCTTCACATGTAGATCCCGCCACGACGCTTTGCTTGCAACTGCACCAGCTGATTGCCCCACCATTCAAAATATACACGTATCCAGTTTGTGACTTAGAGTCATCCAGATCTGTGTCGAAGCTAGCATCGACGTAACCCTTTACGACGAGCTCTTCGTCACCTCCATAAACGAGAAACATATCCTTAGTCCTTTTCAGGTACTTCAGGATGTTCTTGACCGCTGTCCAGTGTTCCATGCCGGGATTACTTTGGTACCTCCCTACCAAACTTACAGCGAGGTTCATATCAGGTCTGGTACACAGCATGGCATACATAATAGACCCTATGGCTGAGGCATATGGGATGACACTCATCTTTTCTCTATCTTCTGCCGAGGTCGGGCATTGAGCCGTGCTCAATCTCACACCTTGTAATACAGGCAAGAACCCCTTCTTGGACTGATCCATATTGAACTTCTTCAATATCTTGTCAAGGTATGTGCTTTGCGAAAGACCAATGAGGCGTCTCGATCTATCTCTATAGATCTTGATGCCTAATATGTAAGCAGCTTCTCCAAGGTCCTTCATTGAAAAACACTTATTCAAGTAGGCCTTTATGCTTTCCAAGAATTCTATATCATTTCCCATTAATAGTATGTCATCTACATATAATATGAGAAATGCTACAGAGCTCCCACTCACTTTCTTGTAAACACAGGCTTCTCCATAAGTCTGTGTAAACCCAAACGCTTTGATCATCTCATCAAAGCGAATGTTCCAACTCCGAGATGCTTGCACCAGCCCATAGATTGAGCGCTGGAGCTTGCATACCTTGTCAGCATTATTAGGATCGACAAAACCTTCCGGCTGCATCATATACAACTCTTCCTTAAGGAAACCATTAAGGAATGCCGTTTTGACGTCCATTTGCCATATCTCATAATCATAGTATGCGGCAATTGCTAACATGATTCTGACGGAATTCAGCTTCGCTACGGGTGAGAAGGTCTCATCGTAGTCAACCCCTTGAACTTGTCGATAACCCTTAGCGACAAGTCGAGCCTTATAGATGGTCACATTACCATCCGCGTCTGTCTTCTTCTTAAAGATCCATTTGTTCTCTATGGCTTGCCGATCATCGGGCAAGTCTGTCAAAGTCCATACTTCGTTTTCATACATGGATCCTATCTCGGATTTCATGGCTTCTAGCCATTTGTTGGAATCCGGGCCCGCCATTGCTTCTTCATAGTTCGAAGGTTCACCGTTGTCTAACAACATGACTTCCAGGATAGGGTTGCCGTACCACTCTGGTGCGGAACGTGTCCTCGTGGACCTACGTAGTTCAATAGCAACTTGATCCGAAGTTTCATGATCATCATCATTAACTTCCTCTCTAGTCAGTGCAGGCACCACAGAAACATCTTCCTGAGCTGCGCTACTCTCCGGTTCAAGAGGGGGTACCTCATCAAGTTCTACTTTCCTCCCACTTACCTCTTTCGAGAGAAACTCTTTCTCTAGAAAGGATCCATTCTTGGCAACAAAGATCTTGCCTTCGGATCTGAGGTAGAAGGTATACCCAATAGTTTCCTTAGGGTATCCTATGAAGACGCATTTTTCCGATTTGGGTTCGAGCTTTTCAGGTTGAAGTTTCTTGACATAAGCATCGCATCCCCAAACTTTCAGAAACGACAGCTTAGGTTTCTTCCCAAACCATAATTCATACGGTGTCGTCTCAACGGATTTCGACGGAGCCCTATTCAAAGTGAATGCGGCAGTCTCTAAAGCATAACCCCAAAATGATAGCGGTAGATCGGTAAGAGACATCATAGATCGCACCATATCCAATAGAGTGCGATTACGACGTTCGGACACACCATTACGCTGAGGTGTTCCAGGCGGCGTGAGTTGTGAAACAATTCCACATTTGCTTAAGTGCGTGCCAAACTCGTGACTCAAATATTCCCCTCCACGATCTGATCGGAAGAACTTTATTTTCCTGTCACGTTGATTCTCTACCTCACTCTGAAATTCCTTGAACTTTTCGAAGGTCTCAGACTTGTGTTTCATTAAGTAGACATACCCATATCTACTTAAGTCATCAGTGAGGGTGAGAACATAACGATAACCACCGCGAGCCTCAACGCTCATTGGACCGCACACATCAGTATGTATGATTTCCAATAAGTTGGTTGCTCGCTCCATTGTCCCAGAGAACGGAGTCTTGGTCATTTTTCCCATGAGGCATGGTTCGCACGTGTCAAATGATTCATAATCAAGAGACTCCAAAAGTCCATCTGCATGGAGTTTCTTCATGCGTTTGACACCAATGTGACCAAGGCGGCAGTGCCACAAGTATGTGGGACTATCATTATCAACCTTACATCTTTTGGCATTCACACTATGAATATGTGTAACATCACATTCGAGATTCAATAAAAATAAACCATTGACCAGCGGGGCTTGACCATAAAACATATCTCTCATATAAATAGAACAACCATTATTCTCGGATTTAAATGAGTAGCCATCTCGCATCAAACGAGATCCTGATACAATGTTCATGCTCAAAGCTGGTACTAAATAACAATTATTGAGGTTTAAAACTAATCCCGTAGGCAGATGAAGAGGTAGCGTGCCGACGGCGATCACATCGACCTTGGAACCATTCCCGACGCGCATCGTCACCTCGTCCTTTGCCAGTCTCCGCTTATTCCGCAGCTCCTGTTTTGAGTTACAAATATGAGCAACCGCACCGGTATCAAATACCTAGGAGCTACTACGAGCGCTGGTAAGGTACACATCAATAACATGTATATCACATATACCTTTGGTATTGCCGGCCTTCTTATCCGCTAAGTACTTGGGGCAGTTCCGCTTCCAGTGATCGTTTCCCTTACAATAAAAGCATTCAGTCTCAGGCTTGGGTCCATTCTTTGGCTTCTTCCCGGTAGCTTGCTTACCGGGCGCGGCAACTCCCTTGCCGTCCTTCTTGAAGTTCTTTTTACCCTTGCCTTTCTTGAACTTAGTGGTTTTATTCACCATCAACACTTGATGTTCCTTTTTGATCTCCACCTTCGCTGATTTCATCATTGAATATATCTCAGGAATGGTTTTTTCCATCCCCTGCATATTGAAGTTCATCACAAAGCTCTTGTAGCTAGGTGGAAGCGACTGAAGGATTCTGTCAACGACCGCGTCATCCGGGAGATTAACTCCCAGCTGAGACAAGCGGTTGTGCAACCCAGACATTTTGAGTATATGCTCGCTGACAGAACTATTCTCCTCCATCTTACAACTGTAGAACTTGTCGGAGACTTCATATCTCTCGCCCCGGGCATGAGCTTGGAAAACCATTTTCAGCTCTTGGAACATCTCATATGCTCCGTGTTGCTCAAAACGCTTTTGGTGCCCCGGTTCTAAGCTGTAAAGCATGCCGCACTGAACCAGGGAGTAATCATCACTACGCGACTGCCAGGCGTTCATAACGTCTTGAGTTGCTGGGAAAACAGGTGCGTCACCTAGCGGTGCTTCAAGGACATATGCTTTCTTGGCAGCTATGAGGATGATCCTCAGGTTACGGACCCAGTCCGTGTAGTTGCTACCATCGTCTTTCAGCTTGGTTTTCTCTAGGAACGCGTTGAAGTTGAGGGCAACATTAGCGTGGGCCATTTGATCTACAAGACATATTGTAAAGATTTTTTTAGACTAAGTTCATGACAATTAAGTTCATCTAATCAAATTATTCTACGAACTCCCACTCAGATAGACATCCCTCTAGTCATCTAAGTGATACATGATCCGAATCGACTAGGCCGTGTCCGATCATCACGTGAGATGGACTAGTCATCAACGGTGAACATCTCCATGTTGATCGTATCTTTTATACGACTCATGTTCGACCTTTTGGTCTTCCGTGTTCCGAGGCCATGTCTGTACATGCTAGGCTCGTCAAGTCAACCTAAGTGTTTTGCATGTGTAAATCTGGCTTACACCCGTTGTATTCGAACGTTAGAATCTATCACACCCGATCATCACGTGGTGCTTCGAAACAACGAACCTTCGCAACGGTGCACAGTTAGGGGGAACACTTTCTTGAAATTTTAGCGAGGGATCATCTTATTTATGCTACCGTCGTTCTAAGCAAATAAGATGTAAACATGATAAACATCACATGCAATCAAATAGTGACATGATATGGCCAATATCATTTTTGCTCCTTTTGATCTCCATCTTCGGGGCACCATGATCATCATCGTCACCGGCATGACACCATGATCTCCATCATCATGATCGCCATCATCGTGTCTTCATGAAGTTGCCTCGCCAACTATTACTTCTACTACTATGGCTAATGGTTAGCAATAAAGTAAAGTAATTACATGGCGTTTTTCATTGACACGCAGGTCATACAATAAATTAAGACAACTCCTATGGCTCCTGCCGGTTGTCATACTCATCGACATGCAAGTCGTGATTCCTATTACAAGAACATGATCAATCTCATACATCACATATATCATTCATCACATCCTTTTGGCCATATCACATCACACGGCATATGCTGCAAGAACAAGTTAGACGTCCTCTAATTGTTGTTGCAATTTTTTTTTTACGTGGCTGCTATAGGTTTCTAGCAAGAACGTTTCTTACCTACGCCACAACCACAACGTGATATGCCAATTTCTATTTACCCTTCATAAGGACCCTTTTCATCGAATCCGATTCGACTAAAGTGGGAGAGACAGACACCCGCTAGCCACCTTATGCAACTAGTGCATGTCAGTCGGTGGAACCTGTCTCACGTAAGCGTACGTGTAAGGTCGGTCCGGGCCGCTTCATCCCACGATGCCGCCGAATCAAGATAAGACTAGTAACGGCAAGTAAATTGACAAAATCGACGCCCACAACAACTTGTGTTCTACTCGTGCAAGAAACTACGCATAGACCTAGCTCATGATGCCACTGTTGGGGAACGTAGTAGTAAATCAAAATTTTTCCTACGCATCACCAAGATCAATCTATGGAGAGACTAGCAACGAGAGAGAGAGAGAGAGAGAGGAGTGCATCTTCATACCCTTGAAGATCGCGATGCTAAAGCGTTGCAAGAACGCGGTTGGAGGAGTCGTACACGCAGCGATTCAGATCGCGGTCGATTCCGATCTAAGCACCGAACAACGATGCCTCCGCGTTCAACACACGTGCAGCCCGGTGACGTCTCCCGCGCATTGATCCAGCAAGGAGGAGGGAGAGGTTGGGGAAGACAGCTCCAGCAGCACGACGGCGTGGTGGTGGAACTTGCAGTTCTCCGGCAGGGCTTCGCCAAGCTCAAACGGAGGAGGAGGAGGTGTTGGAGAGGGGGGAGGGCTGCGCCAGGGATCAGGTCAGCTGCTGCCCTCCCACCCCCCCTCTATTTATAGGGTGAAGGGGAGAGGGGGCCGGCCCCCTTAGATCCCATCTAAGGGGGGGCGGCGGCCAAGGGGGGGGACTTGCCCCCCAAGTTTGGTGGGAGGTGCCCCCACCCCCTAGGGTTTCCAACCCTAGGCGCCTTGGGCCCCTTGGGGGGGCACACCAGCCCACCAGGGGCTGGTTTCCTCCCTTGCTCAGCCCACTTGGCCCACCGGGGCAGGTGGCCCCACCCGGTGGACCCTCGGACACCTTCCGGTGGTCCCGGTACAATACCGATAACCCCCGAAACCATTCCGGTGACTGAAACTGGACTTCCCATATATAATTCTTCACCTCCGGACCATTCCGGAACTCATCGTGACGTCCGGGATCTCATCCGGGACTCCGAACAACATTCGGTAACCACATACTATTTCCCATAACAACCCTAGCGTCACCGAACCTTAAGTGTGTAGACCCTACGGGTTCGGGAACCATGCAGACATGACCGAGACATCTCTCCGGCCAATAACCAATAGCGGGATCTGGATACCCATGTTGGCTCCCACATGTTCCACGATGATCTCATCGGATGAACCACGATGTCGAGGATTCAATCAATCCCGTATACAATTCCCTTTGTCTACCGGTATGATACTTGCCCGAGATTCGATCGTCGGTATCCCTATATCTTGTTCAATCTCGTTACCGGCAAGTCTCTTTACTCGTTCCGTAACGCATGATCCCGTGGCTAACTCTTTAGTCACATTGAGCTCATTATGATGATGCATTACCGAGTGGGCCCAGAGATACCTCTCCATCACACGGAGTGACAAATCCCAGTCTCGATTCGTGCCAACCCAACAGACACTTTCGGAGATACCTGTAGTGCACCTTTATGGTCACCCAGTTACGTTGTGACGTTTGATACACCCAAAGCATTACTATGGTATCCGGGAGTTGCACAATCTCATGGTCCAAGGAAATGATACTTGACATTAGAAAAGCTTTAGCAGACGAACTACACGATCTAGTGCTATGCTTAGGATTGGGTCTTGTCCATCACATCATTCTCCTAATGATGTGATCCCGTTATCAACGACATCTAATGTCCATGGTCAGGAAACCATAACCATCTATTGATCAACGAGCTAGTCAACTAGAGGCTTACTAGGGACATGTTGTGGTCTATGTATTCACACATGTATTACGATTTCCGGATAACACAATTATAGCATGAACAATAGACAATTATCATGAACAAGGAAATATAATAATAACCACTTTATTATTGCCTCTAGGGCATATTTCCAACACATTGTTCATAGAAATTTACTAAGTTAAAATGTTCAACTTAAATAGTGCGTATCGTGCCACCCAACCCTAGAATAAAGAGCGTTGTCGATCTCCTACCCCCTCCCGCCCCTACCCGACAAACTCTCGAGGCCACCCAAACCCTAGAAGAAACAGCGTTGTCGATCTACCCCCTCCCTGCATAGCGATTATTTTTTGCAAAGTGTCCTCTCCTGAAAGTATAACCCCGATAACTTCGACATGAGGGAGGACGTCGGACATGCATGAGAGAGGCGGTCCGCAACTAATCCATTGCTCATATATGCATATGATTCCTTGTTGTGATTAGCTAGGTCTATGTTTGCCACTAATTAATCCATCTCTCATGTTTGTATATTGCCATGTTGTAATATTTGCAGAAACTATGGAAAGAGACTTAGAACAAGAACAGTTGTTGGGGGATATAATCCTCGCCGGAGGTGATCCCTTGTTGTTTCTCAATGACACCGATGGTCAGGAAGGAGAGGATGACGGTTCCAGTGATCCAACAATGGAGGAGGAAGGAGATCATGACGGCTCCGGTGACCGAATGGCGGAGGAAGGAGATCATGATGATGGCTTCGGTGACCAAACGGAGGAGGGAGCTGTTGCAAAGTCCGAAGAGGTATATATATTAATTAAGCCTGTGCTGACTTGATGCATTAATTGTTTTGGTATGTACATATATTAACGCTTTTTTCTTCTTTCAGCCCTCCGGATCGAGCCAAACTTCTGTAAGGAGATGAGGCCCGAAGAAAAGGGTGCGCCAGGATGAAAGGTTCACGGTCACAGAAATCGCGAAAGATGGACAACCGATTGCTCCCAAGCGGACCAAGGACCCATTCGTACATCAGTGCGGAGTTGTTGTTAGGGACAACGTCCCGATCAGCGTCCAAGAATGGAATAAGCCGAAGGACCCTGAAGCTTCTTATGTCCAGGATAGACAGAAAGATGATCTTTGGACCTCGCTGATGACAAATTTCAGCCTACCGCCAGAGGAGGAGCCGAATAACCCAGTTATAGAGCGAAAGGTCAAGGCGTTTGCTCTTAAGAAGATGGCATAACTATTCAGGAACTGGAAGAAAGAGTTGAACTCAAAGTTTGTCGACAAAGGAAAGACTCCAGAATTCATCGGTCGATATGAGAAGATAAGAGATCACTAGCCCGCATTTGTGGCCTACAAGAAATCGGAGAAGGGTAAGAAAAGGTCACTGACAAACAAGCAAAATGCTGCAAAGAAGCTGTATCACCATCACACGGGGTCAGGTGGATACTACAAAGCCCGGCCGTTGTGGGACAAAGCTGAGCAAGACCTGCTTGCTAAAGGGGTCCAACCAGCGACATTGTACTGGCCAGATCGTTCAAGGACTTGGTTCTTCGGGGTTGGGGGAACTTTGGACCCAGAAACAGGGGAGTGTCGTTGGACAGACGAGCAACTTGCAATACCCATCAAGAAGCTTCAGGCAGCAATCAAGGAAGCACAGGAAGGGACGTTCATTCCCGACAGAGAGAAGGACGAGCTGACAGAGGCCCTTGGGAATCCTGAGCACCCTGGACGAACACGAGGCACACCAGGCTCCGTTCCGTGGGTGCATGGGTTTCCCGACAGCGGTGGTTACAGAAGCCGAGAGAGAAAGAGGAAAGCGGAAGCAACCGAAATGCAGAGGCTTAGTGCAAGATTAGCAAAGCTAGAGGAACTTGAGAGCCAGCGAGCTACCGGCCAACCATCTCAGCGGCACGAAGATCCTTGCTTCGACGCTGCCCCAGAAGCTACCCAACCATCTCAGCAGAGAAGCAACGTGGCTTCCACGAAGCTCGTTCAGCCTGATTTCACGGCTCCTCGCTACCCCGTGGATAGTATCACGGAGTCTAAACATTGCGAGCTAATGACGAAATGCCAGAACCTGACTTTGAAGGCGGCGGTCGGCTCTGTTGTACCTCCTCAAGCTGAGGGAACTTTTCATCGCTGTCCAATTCCACATGGCTATGCTGTTGTGATGGTGGATGAAATAATGGAGGGATTTGAGGAGCTGGAGCTTGACTACCCTACAGGTGAAGGGGAGAATCATCTGGTTTATGCTTTAAGGAGTACCTGTCTATGGAGAAAGGAGTACATCAAGCTTCCGAACTGGACGCCTCCTCCTACTCCGCTGCCGCGTCAGGGCACTCCGCCTCCTCCTCCTCCTCCTCCGGCGAGTGATCAGGGCACTCCGCCTCCTCCTCCACCTCCTCCGGCGCGTGAGGGCACTCCGCCTCCTCCGGCGCGTCGGAGCACTCTGCCTCCTCCTCCGCCTCCTCCGGCATGTCAGCGGACTCCGCCGCGTCAGTAACAGCGGAAGAGAGATGCCGTCGCTCCGACGGCTAGCAGTACAAGAGGCGGGAGAAATTCAAAGCTGGTCCAAGCCTGAAGCCTCTTCCAAAGTTACCATATGAGAGGACTGACAAGGAAACCGATGAAATCATGGCAGCCGAAGTGCAGGCCCATTTTGAACGGAAACCTCCACCTCCGAAGGAAATGGTAGATTCGGTGAAAGCGAAGCGCACTCTGGATGCCCTGAAGCGACCACCACCGCCTCCGCCGGATTCCAACTATGTCCGCTGTATTAAAAAGACATATGATGAAGCACGGTGGTCGGGAAGTACTTCCAGTGATGCAAGATTAGCACAACGAAGAAGTGGGAAAATAATTCCCCAGCTCGGCGAACAGGCGAAGCAATCGTGCCCCCCGCTCAAGGTGTCTAGTGATATCGTTGCTAATCATCCGGGGCTAGTGCCCGGTACCAATCTTGGTGATTACCTGGGCGATGATGTACAGTTTGAAATGTTAGAGGTAGTAGAGATCTTCAGATACGAGTACGGGAAGCCTCTCGTCAAACCTGATCATCCTCCTCTAACAACGATCATGCGAAGATTGCATGAATGGTAAATGGATACCTGCAGGAAGTCTAGGAAGGATAGTTTGATGGTGAGAATTAAAGAGGAGCACGACTTCATTGGAGTCGTCCTGATGCCTGTTGAATTTGTGGAGTTATTTCAGTTATTCAATCAAGATGCCCTCGACAAACAACTCATGACTTGCTACTGTCTGTAAGTATTACTTCTATAATTTAGTCTATAGCTCAGCTCTTTCATTGCATGTATATATAATTATCCTCACTATATTATGCAGATTGAAGATCGTCGAATGCAAAAAAGGACAAATCTATGACATTGGGTTCATTAACCCAAATACCGTAAATGAATGGTCGGTTCAAAACAGAGTTAAAGATACTGAGGACAACTTGTTACAATCGTTACTTCGAAATCAAAACAATGAGAAAATACTCTTTCCTTACAACTTCAAGTGAGTGTTACTGTCTTGTGCATATTCGGTTTCACTTACTCGAGATTATAGTAATGTAACTGATGAGTTATGCGTGCACAGGTTCCACTTTATTCTGCTAGAGATTAAGCTTGACGGTGGAGTAGTAACTGTCTTAGACTCGAGACGTAAAGATCCCCAGGAGTATGCGGACATGACTGCAATGCTCCAAAAGTAAGTTCAATCGATCATTATCGCACCATATTGGCAACTTTCGTTCATTTGCTGATATCAAGTAATCATTTCCTTTGCCTGGCAGGGTTTGGAAATAGTTCACCGGAATGGTTCCGGGTCTGCGGAAGGAGCTGCGATTTACACACCCCAAAGTAAGTAGTACTAGCTAGTTCCGCGCATCTCTCATTGATTCTTGTTTCATCAATACCATTATCATGCTTCATTATTAGTTTGATTGAACTCTATTCTCGTAAAGTGTTTGTGGCAGGAAGGCGGGAATAATTTATGTGGATACTATGTTTGCGAGTTCATCTTCCACTCGACCTCTGAGCAGGGCTACTCTGACAAACAATATGAAGTACGTAAACAATATTCATAATTTTTTTTTATTATCATCAATTGTGTTGAGTTTCATTCATATATATGTATTGACCCCCTTCTTTAAATTAGATGTGGCAGATGCGGAATGAACTCCTACCACATGATCGCATACGAGGAATTCAAGAGGAATTGGCGGGATTCTTTCTTGACCACGTCATACATAAAGACGGAGAATACCATGTGGAAATTAAAATGGATTTTAGATGTTAGGGATTGTAAGAGATGTTACATTGTATATATGTAGTAGCATCGGATAGATATACGAAAACTTGTTGTTCGACCAATCTCGGAGAAAGAGAGGTCACTTCTCTCTGTATATGTTAATGACGATCTTGTGTAATTAATGGTTCCTTCATTTGCTTACTAGCTAGCGTGTCGAGTTCTCCCTATATGTATAGTAGCCAGCGTCGACCAAGCACGGAGAAAGAGAGGTCACTTCTCTCTATTAGCTAGCTAGCACAATATGAAACCCCTAAATTAACCCTCCAAAACCCCTACCCCCCCCCCCCCTTTAAAAAAAACCCAGCGCCTACGAGTTGTTGACGCGTGGCTGCCTTTTGGTCCCGGTTGGTGTCACCAACCGGGACTAAAGGTCCTCCTGCCTGGGCGCCCCGCAGCGGCCACGTGGAGCCCCTTCTGTCCCGGTTCGTAAGCAAACCGGGACTAAAGGTTTTGGGCTTGCTTTTAGTTCCGTTTGTTTTGTCCCGGTTCCAGAACCGGGACTAAAGGCCCTCTAGAACCAGGACTAGTACCCTGTTTTCTACTAGTGCTTGGAGATTGCAGGTTTTGCTTCTTCTTGCTCAGCTTGTTGATTGATTGATTCAGTCGCTCAATGTTGCTCTACTCATTGTGTAGCATGTACGCGCTGCCGTGATGTACCATAGGGTAGAGGGCAAACCATTTACACACATACACTGTTGGACCATTTACGCACATACACTATTAGATGAAGCTTAAGGGGCAGTATGTGTGGGACACCATGATCTGTTAATGAAAAACTTGTTGAACATCCGGTTAATCTCGTTGAATTTGAACTATTGTTGTACTAGACTTATTTGCATGCTATGTATGGATGATTTGTGTTGTTTTCTATCCGAACTTTGATGAATTCCGTCGTGTTTGATGAATTTTGTCTGGTTATTTGAAATGCGTTTTGAAATGTATGCGGATAGCGTTGGATGGTCTCCTCCCATATCGTGTCCGTGGAGATCAGCTCCATTGGCAATCCAGTTGTCATCATACAACATGCATGGTCATCATCTTTTTAGCAAAAGTCATCCAGTGAGAGTATGTTCATCATGCAATCAGAGCTAATAGACTAGGCTAGAAATTCAAAAGAAAAAACATGAACATGGTATGATAATAATAGTAAGGAACTTGCCTTCAACACCATGGTCATCAAAGTTGGGAACAATTTCTTCATCTTGGCGGGCACAAGCAACAGAAGCAGTTGGCTGATAGATGACACCTTGGTGTCTAATGTTTAGGATCCGACATCTCTTCTCTTTGAGTACTTGCATCAACATCTTGTAATAGAGTTTTCTTTGACCTTGTGACTCGCGGATTAGTTGGGAGGTCCGCATGTACTCTCTTAGAAGGCTGAGGCTTGACTCCACCAAGGGGTATGGCAGCAGGTCTTTTCTTACTAGTTTCCTAACTAGTCTTCTTACACCCCTGATAGATATGAAAACATGGTTCAATCAACAAACTGTAACAAAATTTTGCTGCAATGGCAAACAAGCAACATATCTAAGCAATAAATGACTAGATGGAGGAAATTAGCACCTTAGAGTTTGAGCTAGCAGCAGGTGTGGACTGCAATGCTTCTGTTTCATCTACTAAACTATCACCGGATGACTCTCCTTCACTAGTATTGTCCTCGTTAGGATGGTACTCAGCTTTAGAATCATCACTACTATGCTTGGGCTTTTTCCGCGGTGAAATGACAGTTTTGACTACAAACAATGTTGATAGTGTAGGAATTCCGAGTGCTTGCAGCATTGAATTGTTTCTTGTGCATGCTTTGATGCGTGACTCGTCCAAAGGATGCACCAGTAGTTCTAAGATGAGTGAACACATGAACACGAATTAGTATGTGTATAATCTGCACTTAATAACAAATTACTTTTTTGTGATTAAGTTTGCAACAATATGTGACCCAAATCTACAATTGACAGCACACGACCCTTATTTCATAGGTACGGTGAGAACTCTAAAGGACAATGTGGTAGTGCAGAACAACAAATAGGTAGGCGTGGGGTGGGTTAAGAAGATTATACCTGCTACCTTGTGTCCTCGGGGTCTTTTCACTGCAATCTTCTTCCCCATCAATGTGGTAGTGCAGATGTCCACCGTGTGGTGGCGGAGAGGTCCTTGAAGCGGTGCAGTGTGGTGGCGGCGACGGCTTATTCTAGGGTTTGGTGGAGCAGAGGGGGAGGGTGAGGGGGTTCTTGACTGGCAGTTGGGGTGGGGTAGTGACAGGCGGTGGAGGCAGAAGAGCAAGGGGAGTCATGCTCGCCAGTGGCGCAATGTGGTGGCGGCGACGGCTTATTCTAGGGTCTGGTGGAGGCGGATGGTGGTGTGAGAGGGGGTCTTGACTGGCGGTGGAAGAGGAAGGTGAAGGGAGGGAGGGGATTCGTGCTCTGCGGTGGAGGTGGAAGAAGGAGGGAAGTTGAGCTCGACGGTGGAGGAGGTGAAGCCGTGGCCGGCGGTGGAACAGGAAGGGGGAGGGGAGGGAGGAAATTTGGCGATTTGTTGGTGAGGGTCGGTCGTGCGGTGGGGGTTATGGATTTTGTGTGTGTAAAATTACTAACATGCCTTTGGTATGGTGCTGGTGGAAGAATGCATATATGTAATTTTCGGGGACATTGGTAGGCAATAGGGTCAATTCGGGTTGTGTTGTTTTTGGCTTGGCGTGGGTGCGCGGCTGGAGCGAAAATTGTACGCGTGCGCGTGCTCTTTTTCCCTCCGAGCCATATTTATAACATTCTAGGACATATATCGCAAGTTTATTATTTGTTACTGTAATTAGTAAGAGATATATTTAATTGTACACCATTGTTAGGAAATAATTACTAGAATGAGCAAGACATGTGTGCTAGTTAGGAGTAACTTTTTTTCAAACCACGGGGAGTTAATTGCACCAATGGTACACAAACTTGTCCCCGATGCTCACTTTAGTCCACATTCTCGCAGAACAGAAAAACTCATACATCAACTTGTTAATTGCGCTCAGTTTAGTACAAAATTAGCTACGTGGCACGCTGACTCAGCTGAAGTTGTACTGTTCAAAACTAGCCGAGTTTGTACTGTTCATATCACTGTTCATAAATATGGATTTTTCCAAAAAATAAAATTTCCATTCTCTGCAAAAAATATCCACAAAAAAACGAAAATAAAAAATCAGGAAACATGAACAGTACACATCAGTGTATTTTTAATTTTTTGCCTGCATAAAATGGAAAACTGGAAACATGAACAGTGCACAGCATTGTATTTTTAATGCATTTTTTTCTGCAAAAATGGAAATCTGAAAACACGAACAGTCGCGCGATACTGTTCACAAATATAGATTTTTCCCAAAAAGTTTAAAATTTTCATTTTCTGCAAAATAATTCCCCCAAAAAACCGAAAATAAAAAATCTGGGAAAAATATATGAACAGTACAAAGCAGTGTATTTTTGTGCAACAAAATGGAAATCTGGAAATGTGAATAGTGCGCAGCGGTACTGATCATAAATATGGATTTTCCCAAAAAATAAAATTTCCATTTTCTAAAAAAAAAATCCCTGAAAAGACCGAAAATAAAAAATCTGGAAAATAGGAACAGTACACACAGTATTATGAGCTGACTCAGCTTGCCACGTGGCAGCTCCAACCGTCCTGTAAGATGTTTTTGTACTAAACTGAGCGCGATTAACAAGTTGATGTATGAGTTTTTCGGTTCTGCGAGAATATAGACTAAAGTGAGCATCGGGAACAAGTTTGTGTAGCATTGATGCAATTAACTCAACCACGGGGGAATCGATGGAATTGCCAACTCCAATAAACTTGGTTACAGACGCATCTTCTCAAGTCACCATGACACGTGCGTCCTCCCTTCCGCACCCCAGCTCGACGTTGTGTATAGCAGAAGACGAGAGCACACCAGACTGGTAGATGACACCTGGCAAGCTTGATAATGCAGAACATGAAAATGCGATAAGGAGATTGAGGCGTCTCGCACTCAGAGGGTGAAGTAGGGAGAGGTGATCCACGCTTGGGACACATGCCAAGCGATAGGGATCAACCCATGTGTTCCTCGCCCAGGCCAATGTTGTGAACCTAAATATCCAAAGAACGAGACGGGCCGCCATCACGACGAGAATGCGATTAGCTAATCGCATGGATGAAGACGATGCGCCTTTGATTAGTATTACGGTGATTGGGAAAAGAAAGTGACACAAGGTTATGACTTGGAAGCAGGGACTGACGAGAGGGGCGAGACCCCCCCCCCCCGCCGCCCACCCCCCCCCCCCCCCCCCCAACGATCTGCATCATCGTGCAGTCCCTTGAAACGGAAGAGATGTTCGCTACTTTTTTTTACGTGTGTGCTTACCTGCAGCCTGCTTCGCCCCCCCTATTCCCCATCGGCCTTTGTATAGGCGTATAGCCCATGTACAACCAGTGCAGCCCATTGAAAATTTAGAGGCTAAAAGCAAAAAACTGCGCCGAGCAGGCCCTCTGTTAGCTTAGGCACGCACCACCAGGCCCTGCACACGAGGCCATGACTTAGATGACAACGCTAGCACGCGGCACGCCCAATCTCTTCGTCAGTTCGTTCGACTCTTCGTCTTCAAAAAATTTGCGATCGGATCTCTGACTGGCGACTGCCTCGACCGCTCCACGCCGGGTCGCCGGCGCGCCGCCAACGCCCGTCGAGAAGCCAGGATAGGAAGGGGACGCCGCAACGCCCGGACAGGCGCCGATCCACGGACACGTTGCCAGCAGCCCGGAGGCCGGAATCCTGGACACAACGATGGCGGACGACGGGCAGCCGGGCAGGATAAGCGGCAGCAACACAAGGGGAAAAAGTAATTTATTTCCACATGGATTAGTAGTTCATGCCTTTAAAAATTGTAGAAGTATAACCATCCAAACTATAGGCCTTAATCGTCAATATAAAATTTTCAATTATTTTGTGCTTGTGTAGACATGAAGAGAAAGAGAGAATCAATTCATAAATTTTTCAAACCCGTTGGTTCATGCTCTCGGCCATCAGAACATGATGCTACTGCAGACAACGTTCAACCTAGCGAACAGAACCACCCTAATTGTACTGATGGTGATGCTCAAATTGATCATGATGTTTCCGTGCCAGAAGCTACGGAAGAAGCTACAATTATAACCACAAGTTATGGCCGAGAGCCCGGGCGACGTCTTCAAATTTGGCAACTTCCTCCCGATGAGCATGATGCTGCTAGGCGTTTTTATATATCTAAAGGGGCTTATCAACCAATCTTGAAGCCAGATGAGTATGAATTTACTGGGACAGGGGCTGGCCGTAGGCGATTCCAAAGTGATTGGTTCACGAATCATTGGTGGTTGGAGTATTCACCTCTAAAAAATTGTGCCTATTGTTTGCCTTGTTTTCTCTTCTCAAAGAAGCCAATTGGGAAGTGTGGTTCAGATACATTCACAGTCAGCGGATTTGATAAGTGGAAGAAAGTTAACAATGGAAAAGAATGTGCTTTTCTCAAACATATGGGCACTACTCCCAGCTCGGCTCACAATTTTGCAGTTGGGTGTTATGAAAACTTGAGAAACAGAATTAATCATGTTGATGAGGTGATGAAAAAGCAAACTAAGAAGCGGGTTCTTGATGCAAGACTAAGGCTAAAGACTTCCATTGATGCCATGAGGTAAGCAAGAATTATTTAATTTCGAACATTTAGAATTTCTTTATACTGGACATCTAATAATTATTCTATGTTGATTGCATCAGGTGGCTAATGTTTCAAGCATGTCCCTTTAGAGGAAATGATGAGTCTGAGGATTCCAAGAACCAAGGTAATTTCAAGGAAATGATTAAGCTTTTGGCTTCTTATAACAAGGATGTACATGAAGTTGTACAGAATGCTCCACAAAATGCAAAGTACACCTCACCAACTATTCAAAAGGAAATTGCTAGCATATTTGCTGAAAAAGTGAAGACCTCAATTAAAGAAGAACTTGGTAATAGCAAATTTTCTATCTTGGTTGATGAATGTAGAGATGAGTCTAAAAAGGAGCAGATGGCAGTAGTTCTTCGATTTGCAAACATAGAAGGGGTGATAAGAGAACATTTTCTTGATCTTGTTCATGTTAGAGACACTAGTGCTTTGACTCTCAAGAACACAATTATTGCCGTCCTAGTTGATAATGGGTTGAATGTGCAAGATATTAGAGGCCAGGGATATGACGGGGCAAGGAACATGAGGGGGGAGTGGAATGGGCTGAAAGCTCTAATTCTCAAAGAGTGCCCTTATGCATACTATATCCATTGTCTTGCACATCAACTCCAATTGGCTCTTGTTGCTGCTTCAAGGGAGGTACATGAGGTCCATAATTTTTTTCAGCATGCAAATTTCATTGTAAATACAGTTAGTGCATCTCCCAAACGCAATGATGAGCTGTTAGAAAATCAGGCTGCTGAAATTGCTAGAGAGATTGAATTGGGAGAGCTTGACACAGGAAGAGGGGCCAATCAAATAGGATCTTTACAAAGGGCTGGAGACACGAGATGGAGTTCCCACTACAAATCTATCAAAAGTTTGTTAAAGATGTTTGCCGCAACTGTTACAGTGCTAAGAAGTGTAGCAGCTGATCGTTCAGCTACAAGGAACTCAAGAGGTGATGCCGGAGGTGCCCTGAAAATCCTACTCACATTTGATTTTGTGTTCATTCTACACTTAATGGAAAGAATCATGAAAATCACGGATGTTTTGTGTCTCAAACTTCAACATAAATCTTTGGACATTGCAAATGCATTAGATTGTGTTTCTAACACAAAGGTGTTGCTTGGTGAACTAAGAGAAGATGGATGGGACAACCTTTTTGAAGATGTGAAATCCTTTTGTGTGAAACATGAGATTGACATCCCAGACATGGATCAAAAGTATGTATATTTTCCTATCTCTTTATGATTATTTAAATTACAATGTAGAGATTTAGACACTTACATACTTCTCATCAATGTGTAGATCATGCAACTAATTCATATTTTTCAATATATATAATTTTAGGTATGTTGATGTGACGAAATCTCGAAATAAACATGACAACACCACAGTTATCCATCATTACAAAGTAGATGTGTTTAATGTTGCAATAGATCAACAAGTGATAGAGTTGAATGATCGATTCAGTTCTCAAGTTACTGAGCTTCTAGATCTTTGTTCATCATTGGACCCAAGGCATGATGCCTTCAGTAAGTCGAAGATATGCAGACTAGTGGAGAAATTCTATCCTGCAGATTTTTCTAGTCAAGAAAGAGATCGGTTGGAGTGCGAGCTACCACATTTCCAGCTTGATACATTCAACCATCCGGAGATCAAGAACTGCAAATCACTTGCGGATCTAACAAAAGGCATAGTTAAGACTGGCAAGTCTTCTGACTATCCAATGGTTGAGAGGTTGTTACGATTGGTGATAACTCTTCCGGTGTCAACTGCAACAGCAGAGCGAGCCTTTTCTGCAATGAAACTAGTCAAGACGCGGCTTCGAAGCAAAATGGGGGATGATTTTCTTTGTCATTGCACGCTAGTTTACATTGAGAAGGAACTTGCAGCCAAGTTTAGCTCTGAAGAAATAATTGATATCTTCGATACTGGTGCTCGTAAAGCAGAATTCAAATTGATAGAAATGTAATTTATTCTTACTATTGAACAACAGACATATATTTACTATCTAGATGTCCTAAATCCTATTATTTTTTACGGCAAATATATCCTATGATTTTGAAAGCTTTTGGTTCTTGCCCCCCCCCCCCCCCCATCTCAATTTACTGGCTCCGTCCCTGCTTGGAAGAAATCGTAATCAAGACTACCTCAAATAGAAAAACTGCTGACATGAAAAGCCTTTGTATCGTCAAAACGAACAATTTTGTTGTTTGGTTCATCTCCATCCAAGTTGATCTCGTGGTTCAAAACAATGCTCGGGGTGTTGGTGCTCAGAAGCTGCTGTTCGGGGTGCTGGCTATTCGGTCCCTAAAATGACTTCAAATGGAAAACAGCACAACACGGTAGTCTTGGAAGCTTTTGGCAGAGCCGCGACCGGAGTCAGACCCGGTCGTCGGCGGCGGTGACCTGATCATCGAAGGCGAAGTTAGTGATCACATGGAGGTGTAGGACGTTGATACGTGTCGATCGGTGGGTGGCATGGGTCCCGGGGTGAATGGACGGAGAGCTTGGGAACCGCGGTCGAGGAAGACGAGTTCCCCTTAGCCTCGCTAGCGCCGGGGCGTCGATTGGAGGAATCAGACAGCCATGTGACTCTCCGAGACACATGGACTGCCAGGGGAATTGGATGGTGCCGGACCCTAGGTTGTACTTGACTCCTGGCCGTGGGTGTCATGCCGACATATGCTACCTACACTTCTTAAGTAGCTAAAAAGAATGCAACCAAATTCCTATATAAATATCGGTTCATTTTTTTTAAATGTACCCCACAAAAAAAATTAAATGCAAAAATAATCAGGTCAATTAGATTTGTGGTTTAAAAGTTGCAGCTAGTCAAAGTTTGGTCAACCGAATTACTATTTCCTTTCAAACAGAAAAACCAGGGAAGGGCCACGTCAATCACATATTTCAGTAATATACGCTATCCATCATACCTTCTCGGAAGACCAGACTCCCTGATCTACCTGTCTGGTGGAGCGCGTCGATGGAGGGAGGGATCACGCGATGGATCAGACACCAGCGTCCTAGCGTCTGGTGGGTTGCGTGAGATCTCCTCCCCTCTCTCTTCTCCTTCTTTTTCTTTCTTTATTTTCTCTCTAGGTCCTCACGATCTGGTGCTCTACCCTATCTCTGTTCCCTTCTATCCCTCTTTCCCCACGATCTGGTGCCCCTTTTCTTCTCTCTTTCACACGTGATGGAGGGAGCAGGTGGGATGAGGGCTTGCCGCCAGGGGGGTTGGACGGTGCCGGACCCTGGGCCGTGGGCGTTGCGCCGGCGGCACAGCAGGGCAGCTCCCGTCGGCTCCGGCAGAAGGGAAATGATCGCGGGGGCGGGAGAGGGCTACAGGCGAGAGGGGTGGGAGAGTAGGGGCCTGGGTCGCTTGTGGCGCTGCCGGAGACGCACAGAGCGCCGTTATTGCATGCCGGGTCACTGGTCACCACGTGCTCTCCCTGCCATGTGCTTTAGTTGAAGAAACAGACCGCGTCACAGTGTGCTTCTATGCTCAATTAGACTATACAAAGAAGCTAGAAGTCAATGGCTAAGGATAGGTGTACTGTTTGGATGAAAATCAGTTTGTGCGACGAACTTTGATGGCTGATGCACTGGTCTTCCATAGGGTATCTTGTCCAGAGGTTTTGGGTAGATGGCCAAGGTAGTAAGGAGTGTCATTCTGCCAAGTTAGGCCAACTCCAGCGCACGATCCCAAACGGACGTCCGTTTTGGCCTCCTTTCGTCCGTTTGCGGCGGCAATGGGGTCGCCCATGTCCGCTTGGGGCCGTTGCCGTGTCGGTGCGCCCAACGCGCGGCCGCACCCCAAATCATGTCTGGGGTGTACGTGATTAAAAAAATCGCAAAACTAAAAAAAGATGACGAAAAAACTAAAATAAACGCAAACGTAAAAACATAATTAAACATCTCATGGCCCCATAACGGCCCGGTTCCACAGTTCACATAGACATAATTAACATAAAAAACAAAAGAAAAGCGCCTGCCGTGCCCGTCGCCGTCTCCTCATGTGTCGCCGTTGTCGTCGTCGTCGCCAGTGAGGTCAATGTAGGGCGGCGGCGTCCAGAGGTGGGCCGGTCCCTGTAATGCCCGGATAATTATGCTACAGTGAAGCTCTGCTAATGATGCCACGTCACCTCTGTTACAGTTGCTAATCTCGCGTTAGTTCAAAACGATTCAAAATCAAATTTGAATTATTGTCAAACATCAAAAAAAATTAAACATTAAAACTAAAATGTTCGGAATGTGACATAATTAAATATACTAAATTAGGTACAACTTTTGTATTTTTCCAAAACTAAAATATTTAGGAAAATAAGAGAAAGCAGTAAAGCAAATATAAATAAAAAGAAAAAGGCAAAACAGAAAATAAATAAAAAGAGGGGAAAACCCTCCCCCCCACTGGGCCAACCGGCCCAGCTGGCCCCCCACACTCCCCAACTTCCCCCACGATACCCTCTCGTTCCCTCTTCCCCCCCCCCCCCGATCTGGATCGGGGGGCAACGACCCCGACGCCCAGCGCTCGCCGCCGCTCGGGACCACCTCGCTGGACGCCATCGCCGCCGTCCTCTCCGTCGCCGACCCGCCCTCGACCGTCGTCGACCTCGTCCCCGTCGTCGCTCGCCGTCGTCCCCGTCCTCCTCCCCGAGCCCCGCTGCCATTTACCCTACAGCCCCGCGGTGAGGCCCCCGGCCTCTCCTTCTTCCCCCCCGTCCCCATGTGCACACCGCGCGCTCGTGCGCCCGGCCGCCGTCCCGCTCGCGTAGCCACTGCCCTGCCTCGCCCGCACGCCCCCGCCGTGTGCTCCTCCCCGCTCGCCCCGCCCTGCGTCGAAGTGCTCCGACCGCCGCCCGCCAGCGCCGCCCGCTACCACTCGCGCTCCCCTGCTGCTGCAACTGTTGCGCTGCTCTGCTGCTCGCATGCGGCGCCGCTCCTACTGCTGCCGCGCTGCGGCTGCCGCTGGCGCCCGCGGCCACCTGCGTCCGCGCACGCCCACCGCCGTGCTCCCGCACGCCCTGGACCGTCCTTTGTCGCGCCCGCCTGCGCGCACGCGCACCCGCAGCCTACCTCCCGCTTGCCCTGCTGCTGCTGCCGCATGCTGCCGTGCCGCGCCTGCCTCCTGCCCGCTGCGGTGCGCGCCCGCCGCATCGCCGCCCGCGCCGTCCGCCGTCCGCCGCGCCGCTTGGGGCCGTGCCCAGCCGCAGCTGGACTGGGCGGGTGACCGGTCGGGCTGGCGCCCGTTGCCCGTAACCGCTGCGCCCAGCGCCCGTCGCCCGATCCACTAAGGGCCATTGGGCCTATGACAGTGGGGCCCCAAGCCCCAGAACGAAAACGTAAAAAAAAGGAATGAAAAAATATGTATTAATTTAATTAATTAATTAAAGAGTTAATTAATTTTGTTTAATTAACATAATCATTTAACTAAACTAATTAAACATGTTTAGTTAGTCTTAGTCAATGACAGTGGGACCCACATGACAGTTTGACTAAGTCAACTGACGGGTTGACTGCTGACATCACCCTGACATCATGCTGATGTCATAATTGCCTTTTCTAAATTAAATTAATTCTGTTAATTCTAAAAATAATTAATCTTTATAAATTAATATAAAATAATCCGTAGCTCGGATGAAAAAACTTTCTACATGAAAGTTGCTCAGAACGACGAGACGAATCCGAATACGCAATCCGTTCGTCCGCCACACGTCCCTAGCATAGCGAACATGCAACAATGCACCTCCGGTTCATCTGTTCGAAAATGTCAAACACCAGTAGCACCTAGTACCGCGTTAGGGCACACATAGCACCGCTCATTGTCATGTCATGCATCGTCATGCATATGTTTGCATTATATTTATTGTTTCTTCCCCCTCTTCTCTCGTTAGACACCGAGACCGACGCTGCTGCTGCCCCGATCGACTACGGTGTTGACGACCCCTCCTTCTCCGCCGAGCTTCCAGGCAAGCCCCCCCTTGTTCATCCCGATATCGCCTACTCTTTCCCTCTACTACTTGCATTAGAGTAGTGTAGCTGTTACTGCTTTCGGATGAACCTATTCTGCTGCATAGCCTGTCCTTGTTAATTCTGTTGTTACCTTTACCTGCAATCCTAAATGCTTAGTATAGGATGCTAGTATTCCATCAGTGGCCCTACATTCTTGTCCGTCTGCCATGCTATACTATCGGGCCATGATCACTCGGGAGGTGATCACGGGTATATACATACATACTACACTTTTATACATGATACATGATGTGACTAAAGTCGGGTCGGCTCGTAGAGTACCCGCAAGTGATTCCGATGTGGGGGGCTGAAAGGACAGGTGGTTCCATCCAGGTAGTGGTGGGCCTGGGTTCCCGACGGCCCCCGAGTGTTACTTTGTGGCGGAGTGACAGGGCAGGTTGTGACCACCTAGGAGACATGTGCGCCTGGTCCTGGTCGGTATCCACGGTTACTTCAAAATAACACGCTTAACGAGATCTTGGTATTTGATCTGTGTCTGGCTACGAGCCTATACGCACTAACCAACTACGCGGGAACAGTTATGAGCACTCGACATCGTGGTATCAGCCGAAGCCTCCTAGACGTCAGCGACTGAGCGGCGCGCGCCGGGTTGGACCGCGTAACACAACTTCCTTTGTAATGGAGGTTGCTAGGTCTGCTCACCGGCCGCCCACGCAACATGCAGGTGTGCAACGGGCGATGGGCCCAGACCCCTGCGCGCATAGGATTTAGATCGGCGTGTTGACCTCTCTGTTAGGCCTAGGTAGGGCTGCGACGTGTTGATCTTCCGAGGCCGGGCATGACCCAGGAAAGTGTGTCCGGCCAGAGGGATCGAGCGTGTTGGGTAATGTGGTGCATCCCTGCAGGGAAGTTTATCTATTCGAATAGCCGTGTCCCTCGGTAAAAGGACGACCTAGAGTTGTACCTCGACCTTATGACAACTAGAACCGGATACTTAATAAAACACACCCTTTCAAGTGCCAGATACAACCCGGTGATCGCTCTCTCACAAGGCGACGAGGAGAGGATCGTCGGGTAGGATTATGCTATGCGATGATACTTGGTGAACTTACCAGCTACTCTCTTCTATATGCTTCAAGATGGAGGCTGCCAGAAGCATAGTCTTCGATAGGACTAGCTATCCCCCTCTTATTCTGGCATTCTGCAGTTCAGTCCACATATATTATCCTTTTCATTGATACCGATGCATATGTAGTGTAGATCCTTGCTTGCGAGTACTTTGGATGAGTACTCACGGTTGCTTTGCTCCCCCTTTTCCTTTCTTCTCGGATGCCGCAACCAGATGCTGGAGCCCCGGAGCCAGACGTCACCTTCGACGACTCCTACTACACCAAGGGTGCCTACTACTACGTGCAGGCCGCCGACGACCAGGAGTAGTTTAGGAGGATCCCAGGCAGGAGGCCTGCGCCTCTTTCGATCTGTATCCTAGTTTGTGCTAGCCATCTTATGGCAACTTGTTTAACTTATGTCTGTACTCATATATTATTGCTTCCGCTGACTCGTTTATGTTCGAGCACTTGTATTCGAGCCCTCAAGGTCCCTGGCTTGTAATATGATGCTTGTATGACTTATTTGTGTCTAGAGGTGTGTTATGATATCTTCCCGTGAGTCCTTGATCTTGATCGTACACATTTGCGTGTATGATTAGTGTACGATTAAATTGAGGGCGTCACAAGTTCGTATCAGAGCCGACTGCCTGTAGGAATCCCCCTTCCACACTCCTTGGCCGAAGTCGAGTCTAGACATTGCAAAACTTTTACTAACCTGGCTGCGTGTCTTACGGGCCCACGTCGCCATTGGGTGGTATTAGGATCTTTTACTCCTCGATCTTTACTCCGGGACTCTGAACTCTCTTCTACTCGGGTTAAACAAATTTACTAACTCTAACATTAGGATCCCGTGACCACATTCACCCCAAAGTTGGATAAGCCATAGTTATTCCTTAGAATAGTATTTTGAACAATATCCAGACTGTCATTTGACTCCTTTGAAACATCTTTGTTTTCAGATGGAACCCACGAGGCAGGTCGTGCGCCACACGACGGCCATTGGTGTCCCAGGTTCACCTGCTATGTTAGCTGAGATGATGACCTATCTGGGTTATCGCTGGCACCCTGAGTACACCGTGTACGAGCAGTACCAGGACTTTAACCAGGAGCAGTACCATGCCATCGTCCACCTCTACTCTCGGGAGTATGACTCCACTACTGTGCTGCACACCGCTCATGGTGTTGGAGTGACCATCGATATGGCAGTCCACGATGCTGCTTACGCTGCTCTGACACGTCTTCGTGGAGAGTATCGGGCGTTGGACACCTCCCCTTTTAGGCACATTGCTATCGCATCCGATGATGGTGCGGAGGGATACTACACTACTGCCTACTCCACCATCACCTGAGAGCCCTTCCACCATCAGAACTTTGTTCTGCATGTTGATGGGCTAGATCGAGCTAACCGAGCTCTTCGCCACGAGTTGTACACCACCCGCCAGCACCTTTACAATGCTTTGACGCTGTTGCACCCCTTTGTCCAATCTGGAGAGTTGCCCCATTCTGCGATCTACCCAGCCAGGACCGTGATGCCCCACGGTGTTGGTTGGCCAGATGTGGGAGGCTACACTCCCGCACTTGGTCCTCTTTTGCCACCTGGACGTCGGGTTCTACACCAAAGTGTTCACGGACCGCAGGCTACGGACGTGGAGGACTTCCCGTCGCGTCACTACCAGCTGTCAGGCTACACCTACCTCCACACTTCCTCCGGGGACTGATGTAGTCTTGCTTATTAGTATTAGATGCAATCGTCACGAGCATGCGTGCCGCCTATGATGTCTTTAGACTATGTACCGAACTCTGTGTACTGAACTCTATGCATGATCCCTTTTGTAAGATATGCCAACTACTATGTAGTATCTATCGTGCTCCTTTTCTTTATGCATGTTTCATCATGAATGATTCTTGTCCTTGCAAATTTCTCAATGCTGAACTACCCCTGTTAAATATTAGCAGGATGGTTAGACCAGGTGGTCGTGGTCGTGTTCGTGGTGGCAACGCCCCACCACCGCCTGAGTACATGGCTGGTATGATCCAACAGTTCGAGCTGAACCGCCAGTTCATGGAGAATATGATGGCTCAGTTTCCTTGCCCCAATATGAACCAGCAGCCAGCCCCAGTAACTCTGCAGGATTTCATGCGCCTCAACCCAACCATCTACCGCAGCTCAACTCAGCCTCTAGATGCTGATGACTGGCTCCATGACATCACCTATGAGATGGAGTCTGCTGATGTAGCCCCTGCCAGCTATGTCACCTTTGCTTCCTTCTTTCTGAAGGGACCCGCTGCTCAATGGTGGGACAGCCACAGGCGTACTCTGCCGGTTGGAACAATCATCACCTTGCCAGACTTTCAAGCTGCTTTCCGTGCCCGCTTCATTCCACAGGGAGTTATGGACCGGAAGAAGCGCGAGTTCCGCAACCTCACCCAAGGCAACAAAACTGTGGAAGCTTATCAGCGGGAGTTTCTGGACTTATCCCGCTATGCTGAAGAAGACATTGCAACTGAATCACGCAGACAGGAGAAGTTCCGTGATGGCCTTCAAGCTGACATCAAGCTCGCACTGCTAGTGCATGACTTTGCCGATTTCGCCACCTTGGTGAACAAGGTCATCAATGTCGAAACTGGTCTGCAGGAACACCAGAGCTCTCACAGGCGCAACCGTGGCACGGGCTCATCTTCGGGCCCGCCCTCGCAGAAGCGTAAGATCTGGATCCCAAACAGCATGTACCGTCCAAAAGCACCTGCTCCAAGGCAGTCTTATGCTGCACCGCGTCTGCCTCCTCCACCACCCAGGCAACCAAGACTTCCAGCTGCACCACCCCTAGCTCCTGCTCCCACTCCCAATAATGGTCTGTGCTACAAGTGTGGTCAACCAGGTCACCTGGCCAGGAACTGCTATCAGAACCAAAATCAACTGGCCCTTCCCGCAGCTAGCCGTGGAGGCAACCAGCCCGACAACAACAATGCCAAGTCTTATGGTCATGTTCATGCCAACCATGTTGATCTCAATTAAGCTCAAGACCAGCCTGCTACTGTGATGGGTACACTCCGCGTAAATTCAGTACCAGCATCCATTTTATTTGATACAGGTGCATCGCATTCATTCATGTCAGAAGATTTTGCATGCTTGCACGACATTAAATGTGAGGACATGAACGCTTCGCTATTAGTACACACCCCTGTGGGCCAATGTCGAACCTCCATGATTTGCAATGGCGTCCCCGTTGAAATCGAAGGACTGGAATTCCTTGTCTGTCCCATCATACTGAAGTCCTGTAGCATTGATCTCATTCTGGGAATGGATTGGTTGAAAGGGCATACTGCTTCTATAGTTTGCGCCACTAAGACCATCCATCTGCTACACCCTTCCGATGAAATAATAAGCTACAATGCTCGCCTGGTTCAGAATGCCGAGGCAAGACTTTATGCGTTGAACGCATTGAACGCTGCACCACTCGAGGGCATTAAAAACATTCCCGTTGTTCATGAATTCCAAGACGTCTTTCCTGAAGAACTTCCAGGGATTCCCCCTGCTAGAGCTGTCGAATTCATCATCGACTTGAAACCAGGCACCACTCCTATAGCCAAACGACCCTACAAGATGCCGCCGCATGAACTCATTGTGCTTAAGGAGGAAATCGACACATCTCTTCGCAGTGGTTTCATTCGCCCAAGTTGCTCTCCTTGGGGAGCACCTTCTCTCTTTGTTAAGAAGAAGGATGGGACAAACCGATTGGTCCAAGAATACCGTCCTATTAACCAAGCTACCATTCAGAACAAATATCCTCTTACTCGGATCAATGATTTGTATGATCAACTGGCTGGTTCATCAGTGTTCTCCAAACTCGACTTAAGGTTGGGTTACCACCAGATCCGTGTTCGTGAAGAGGATATCCCAAAGACCGCATTTGTGACTCGCTATGGTTCATACGAGTACACCGTCATGTCTTTTGGCTTAACCAATGCTCCAGCCACCTTCTCTCGTTTGATGAACTATATCTTCATGGAATACCTCGACAAGTTCGTCGTGGTTTATCTGGATGACATCCTTGTGTACTCCAAGAATAAAGAAGAACATGTTGAACATCTTCGCCTTGTTCTGGAAAAGCTTCGAGAGCATCAACTCTATGCTAAGTATTCCAAGTGTGAATTCTGGCTTCCCGAAGTAACCTATCTTGGGCATGTCATCTCCAAGGATGGTATTGCCGTCAACCCTGAGCGAGTTTAGGCTATTCTCGATTGGACTCCTCTGAAGAATGTCAAGCAAGTCAGAAGTTTTCTCGGTCTCGCCAGCTATTGTCGTCGATTCGTCAAGAATTTCTCCAAGATCGCCAGGCCTCTGACTAACCTGTTGCATAAGGGCGTCAAGTTCCAATGGACAAACAAATGTCAGGAAAGTTTCCAGGCACTCAAAGACAAGTTGACTTCTGCCCCAGTGCTTGCTCCATCTGATACTAAGGACTTCATCATTTACTGCGACGCTTCCTCTCAAGGATTAGGCTGTGTCCTAATGCAAGAGCGCAAAGTGATTGCTTATGCCTCTCGTCAATTGCGCCCTCACGAAGAGAACTACCCAGTTCATGACCTCGAGCTTGCTGCTGTCATTCATGCACTGAAGCAGTGGCGAGATTACCTTCTCGGTAATCGCTGCGAGATCTTCACCGATCACCAAAGTCTAAAGTATCTGTTCACTCAGCCAGATCTGAACCTCCGTCAGCAGAGATGGATGGAGACTGTTGCAGACTTTGACTTGGGTATTTCCTATACACCAGGCAAGGCTAATGTAATGGCTGATGCCTTGAGCCACAAGTCTTACTGCAACCACCTCCAGGTTCGAAAAGTTCAGCCCTCGCTTGTTCAAGAATTTAGAAAGCTGAACCTCCATATTGTTCCTCCTGGTGCACTCGCTCTTCCTCCTCCAGAGTTCCGCAAGATGAATCTCCGTGTTGTTCCCCAGGGTTCCCTCAATACCCTGGCTATCGAACCAGATCTCGTGGGCGATATCAAGACTATTCAACATTATGACTATGAAGTTGAGAAGATTAAATGCTATCTCGCAGAAGGAAAGCCCTCATTCTTCACTATTGCCGATGATGGCGCCTTGTACTTCAAAGGCCGCCTAGTGGTGCCATGCGCGAGGAAAAAGCTGGATATGACTCCGGAGGTTATGAAAGAAGCTCATGATACGCCTCTATCTATCCATCCCGGTAGTACCAAGATGTACCAAGACATTCGTCAGAGATTCTGGTGGTCAAACATGAAGCAAGACATTGCGCGCTATGTTGCTGAGTGTGACGTTTGCCGTCGTATCAAAGCAGAGCATCAAAGGCCAGCTGGAACTCTGCAACCTATCTCTATTCCTGAATGGATATGGGACCATGTTGAAATGGACTTCGTCACTGGATTTCCCAAATCGCAGAAAGGTAATGATGCTATTCTTGTCGTCATCGACCGGCTTTCTAAAGGTGCACATTTTCTGGCGGTCAAAGAAACGATCACTGCTAGTCAGCTTGCAGCTCTCTACATGTCTGAAAACCCTTGTTCATCCCAATATCGCCTACTCTTTCCCTCTACTGCTTGCATTAGAGTAGTGTAGCTGTTACTGCTTTCGGATGAACCTATTCTGCTGCATAGCCTGTCCTTGTTACTTCTGTTGTTACCTTTACCTGCAATCCTAAATGCTTAGTATAGGATGCTAGTATTCCATCAGTGGCCCTACATTCTTGTCCGTCTGCCATGCTATACTATCGGGCCGTGATCACTCAGGAGATGATCACGGGTATATACATACATACTACACTTTTATACATGATACATGATGTGACTAAAGTCGGGTCGGCTCGTAGAGTACCCGCAAGTGATTCTGATGTGGGGGCTGAAAGGACAGGTGGTTCCATCCAGGTAGTGGTGGGCCTGGGTTCCCGACGGCCCCCGAGTGTTACTTTATGGCGGAGCGACAGGGCAGGTTGTGACCACCTAGGAGACAGGTGGGCCTGGTCCTGGTCGGCGTCCGCGGTTACTTCAAAATAACATGCTTAACGAGATCTTGGTATTTGATCTGAGTTTGGCTACGAGCCTATACGCACTAACCAACTATGCGGGAACAGTTATGGGTACTCGACGTCGTGGTATCAGCCGAAGCCTCCTAGACGTCAGCGACTGAGCGGCGCGCGCCGGGTTGGACCGCGTAACGCAACTTTCTTTGTAATGGAGGTTGCTAGGTCTGCTCACCGGCCGCCCACGCAACGCGCAGGTGTGCAACGGGCGATGGGCCCAGACCCCTGCGCGCATAGGATTTAGACCGGTGTGATGACCTCTCTGTTAGGCCTAGGTAGGGCTGCGACGTGTTGATCTTCCGAGGCCGGGCATGACCCAGGAAAGTGTGTCCGGCCAGAGGGATCGAGCGTGTTGGGTAATGTGGTGCACCCCTGCAGGGAAGTTTATCTATTCGAATAGCCGTGTCCCTCGATAAAAGGACGACCCGGAGTTGTACCTCGACCTTATGACAAGTAGAACCGGGTACTTAATAAAACACACCCTTTCAAGTGCCAGATACAACCCGGTGATCGCTCTCTCACAGGGCAACGAGGAGAGGATCGCCGGGTAGGATTATGCTATGCGATGATACTTGGTGAACTTACCAGCTACTCTCTTCTATATGCTTCAAGATGGAGGCTGCCAGAAGTGTAGTCTTTGATAGGACTAGATATCCCCCTCTTATTCTGGCATTCTGCAGTTCAGTCCACATATATTATCCTTTTCATTGATACCGATGCATATGTAGTGTAGATCCTTGCTTGCGAGTACTTTGGATGAGTACTCACGGTTGCTTTGCTCCCCCTTTTCCCCCTTTTCCTTTCTTCTCGGATGCCGCAACCAGATGCTGGAGACCCGGATCCAGACGTCACCTTCGACGACTCCTACTACATCGAGGGTGCCAACTACTACGTGCAGGCCGCCGATGACCAGGAGTAGTTTAGGAGGATCCCAGGCAGGAGGAATGCGCCTCTTTCAATCTGTATCCTAGTTTGTGCTAGCCATCTTATGGCAACTTGTTTAACTTATGTCTGTACTCAGATATTATTGCTTCCGCTGACTCGTTTATGTTCGAGCACTTGTATTCGAGCCCTCGAGGTCCCTGGCTTGTAATATGATGCTTGTATGACTTATTTGTGTCTAGAGTTGTGTTGTGATATCTTCCCGTGAGTCGTTGAGCTTGATCATACACATTTGCGTGTATGATTAGTGTACGATTATATCAAGGGCGTCACAGTCCCTGGAAGGCGGGAGGCTCTTGGAAGGCAGGAGGCTCCTAGAAGGTGGGAGGCGCCTGCACCACCTCCCCCCGTGGCGACGGCTCGCGCTCTGGAGACCGCGGCGGCATGGGGCACCAGTTCACGGCCCCCACGGCGTCGGCCATGTCGCCGGCCATGCACGACCTGCTCCACCGCTGGCCCACCAGATCCGGGTGGAACGCGGTGATGGGTTACTCCTCCAGCACCTCCTCCCTCCTCACCTTCTCCTTGACGTCCGCCATCTCCAGCTCGGGGAAGGCGATGTTGCCGGCGACAGAGAGGGCCATCATGGTCTCTAGGCCCTCCCACTGGCGCTCATCGTGCGTGTTCATGGAGTCTTCCATGACACGTTGAAGGAGCCGGGCCTCCTCCTCCTCTGTCATGCGAGGAGGTGGTGGGGGCGACGGAGAGGGCGAAGGCGATGGAGACGGCGTCGGTGTGATGCCGCGCACCCGCGTATGCCTGCGCACGTGGGGAGGGCTCAGAGCACGCGCGCGGCGCTCACGTGGCCGCCGCGGCCCCGATGAGGTGCCGACAAAGAAGGACGCGCGCCGCGTGTCGTGCTCGTCCCGCAACCAAGTGTCCCAGAGGCCGGAGTCGATGGCGTACCTGGGGTCGTAGTAGAGGCCGTCTGGCAGGAGGCGGCGGCGGCGGCGTTCGATCTCCTCGCGGCGTGCATGGCCGCTCGTCGGGACTGGCGGGATCGGCACCCTGTCCGCGGATAGATGACAGTTATTGGGGAGATGAATGTCGCTCCAGGGGAGCGGCGTCCTCGTCTCCCAATAACGACGGCAAACATCCACGTGGATGTAGTGCCGGTCACGCTCGCCGGCGGCCGTAGGGGCGATGGTGAATGCGGGATGCACGGGGGCCCTCCGTGGGGGTGATGCGGGCTCATCTTTGACGCTGCGGCGGTGGCGGCCCGAGGACGAGCCAGCCTCGCGGTCGTGCGCCCCCTTGCGGCCGGTGTTCCACCACCCCATTGCTGTCGGTGGCCGGCGAGCTCGAGAAAGGACAAGGGAGAGCTAGGGTTTGGGTGTCAGGTTTCGAGGAGGCCGCGCGACTGGAGTGGGAGCGTGGACTGCGACCGGTCCACGGCTTCCCATTTAAGAAGGACGCCTACCACGCGCCTGGGTGGATGACAGGTGGGGCCGACCGCGCGTGCGCATTTATGTTGGGCAGTGGGAGATAGGTGGCCGCCTGTCACGCGGCCCCGATGTGGACGAGCGGCGCGTCCGTTTGCTGTCCGCCTGGACCCAAACCGGGCGCATGTTTGCGCTCAAAATGGGTCGGGCCGGACACCAAACGGACAAGATGGGTCCAGGGTGTCGAGCGCTGGGCCGTGGGGTCTGTCCGTTTTGCCCCAAACGGACGGAGCCAGATGGGATGGGGTCGCGCGCTGGAGTTGGCCTTACACCGCCAAGACTATTGGCTAGCTTGGGGTCGCTTCACAAAGGTCTAAAATGACCAGAATTACGTTTTGGAAGATGGCATCTAAACTAGATACAAGGAACTTGGTTTTAGTCCATATTATGAACATACATGAGCCATTTGAATTTCAGGGATTATTTGTGAACCTGAATAGCCAATGACAGCACACATATGCCATCCTCACAACAACAGGTACAGAGATAATATATTGTCAGGCATACAACAAGGATTACAACCACAGTGATTTCGTTAACACGCTGACAGAATATAGCTCTGATAAGTCAGACAACATGAACAAGATAAAACTCCAGATACAAGTCTGTTACGGATCACAACAAGGATCATCAATCATTGGCCTATCAAGGCAAACAAAAACAAAAACTCCAGACACAACTCTGTTACGAATCACAACAAGGATCACCGGTCATTGCCGTATCAAGGCAAACAAAATAGAACTCCAGATACTACCATTATAGATGACCGTATTACAGAGCCAAAAGCACTGTAACAGACCAACTTAACCTTGCCACACAACCTTTTTTCAGCATCTCCTTCTCAGCCTCGTCAGCAACACCTGTCGAATATTTAAAAAATAAGAAGTGCATTCAAACTGTAGATATTAAAAAAGAGACGATGTACTGAACTGAACAAACATGTAGTGCATAAACACCTTAGTCTCCCATGTACTGTGCTGAACAAATACTATGTATCAGTCAGGAGAAAAACACCTCACTCTCTCCTGTACTGTATGGACAAGCATGTAGAGTGTAAACAACAACAGGAAATTGCAGTAGCAAATGCAAAAATTATGCAACAGGAAAAGGATCAAGAGAAAAAAATATTGCCATCCACACCATACAGGCTTTGCAAAGAATATAGTACACTAGAAGAAGAATGAAGATAGTACCTTCTACACTAAAACATCTACTCGTCATTGTTGTTGACATCCATTGTGGCACCTCCTTCATTTGCACTGCAATACTCCAGACCTGTATCATCTTCTTCATCTTTTTCGCCACTTTCATTCACTTTTGTGGTTTTCTCTTTCATCAAACGGGCAACTACATCGGCTTCAAAAATAATGCCTTGCTCATCATCTCTATGCAAAGGCTTCTTAGATGTAAGGTCAGAGATTGATGTTCTCCTACCCTCCTCTTCACGACAATCCTCCTCTTGATATGTAGGACCACTAAAAGGTACACCCTCAATTTCACTAATATTGAGTAGATGCCTATGGTCTAATGTTTGCACAACTTGCCAATTTTTCCCATACTTCGTGTCTAGCAAATAAAAGACCTTACTAGCCCGAGTAGCCAGAATCAAAGAATCGTCCTTGTACCACCAACTTCTAACATTTATGCATTTGAAAAAAACCATCACTTTAAGTTCAGTCTTCTTTCCTTCAAGTTCGAACCAGTCACATTTAAACAAAGCAATTGACCTATCTTCCAAGTTATAATCTAACTGAGTGATCTCTTTCAAGGTTCCATAAAAATCTATGACCTTACGGGCATGTTCACCTTCGTTTATGACTCCACTGTTCTGCGTTCTCTTGTTGCTATCATGGCCAACAGTGCTAAATCTAATCCCATTCACTATGCATAATGAGAATTTCCGGACTCTCCAATCATGACCACATGCCAAGGCAAAGTGATATTCATCTACCTCTTCATCATCCTCATCCCGCAGCCTCATCATCTGCAACAACACACAAACACATACATTAGAATCTGTAGTGAAATTTGACAACCAAAAATTATAACTATATGTGAATGAAAACTAACATAGTTCCTGAACCATGTCTGAATTTTTTTGTTGAAGCTCTTTATAACTGTCCGGCAACCGTTTTCTCTTTAACTCATCTCAAAACATATGTACAACACAAATGGAACATACACAAGTTTCAGAAGTGACAACGTACTCGATATATTTCTTTGCTTGATCACAACTGTTCAACACATACCACACCATCTTGTCAAATTCTTTTTTCTCATGCACATATTCATATTCAGATCCTTAAGTAAAATTAACTCCATGCCCAAAAACGTCTACACCATAGGTTCTTCATCCGAAAAACCTATATTTCTTGGTGTAAGGGCATTTTCCGCCTTAAGTGTTTTGGTATTGATGACAATGCAATTTGCGGACTAACCGTGTACCTAAGCCACACATGTATACTCTATTTGGCACGAGACGGTTGGGCACCCGACGCGTTTATTTCTTTGGTCGTAGGAAATCCGTAATATTAAGAGGGGGTTCGCATTCGAAGGTACTGGGTGAATGAAACAAGTACACATCCATATATTGCAAACTCATACCGCCTTCCATTTTGAGGATAGAGGTCCCTATCTAACCTTGTGCAAGAAATTGTCCCTAAGCGGTTGTACCGCTGGGTGGATAGGTTGTATCAACCATCTTACTGGTGGCTCGACCGGAGCATGCACCAGCCTTTTCACCGTGAGAAGGGTGATTCCTCTTGGGTAGGGATTGCGGTTTCGGGCGGTTGCATCCCAGTTGTCTCGGTGTTAAGTTTTACGCCTTCTTTGGATTGGAGGATTTTCATGGGATTTTTGCCTTGTAAAAAAACTGTGATTGTGATAATTGACCGGCATGAAAGTATCATTCTGCTATAGGAGATAAGCACTGACCTTGTTGGTTTCTTCAGCAAGGGGAAGACGAAAGCATAGAGTGCAGGAAGATGATGTGGGCAAGGAGAGGAGCTATCATTTATGGAGTAAATTGCCGAAAGCCACCACATTTGTGGCTAGGGTACTCCAAAACCACCACTTTTGCCAAAAATCACAAAACACCACCACTTCTGTGGCAAGTGAGTAACAAAATGCACTAAACGAGCTGTGAGCCGGGACTAAGTGAAAACCTAAAAAATATGGCCCACCTGTCGGAACCACGTGGCCAGGGCAAACGGCAGAGCCCAGACGGCCTTTATGAGCGCTCGTTAAGTCTGCTGCCTCGCGCGCGGTAGGCTCTCATTCCCCTCCCTTTCCTCTGTTGCGCGTGAAAACCATGGCGACCACTCCCTCCGGCGATGTCAAGGGTGGTGACGACGGAGGCTCCAGATCCAGACGGAGTCGCGGGCGAAACCTGTTTGGGGTAGACTTTGGGTCGTCCTCCTCAGAGGACGTCCCGCTCTCGCCGTGGCACGGGCACAGGGCGTGTGCGGCGGCAGCAGCGTGTGCTGCTCCATTTGGATCCAGATCCATTGAAGATGAAGGGCCGGGAGGCCAATCCGACGGGGTTGAGCCGCCATCTCCTTGCCGTGCAGAGAAGGCTTCCGCGGCGGCGGCGCGAGCGCCGTCGGCTGCAGCAGTCCTCCCTACTAACGCCGGCGATGAGACGTACGGCCTCTTTCTTCTACTTTTTCCCTTTTATTGTTTGATTTACAATCTGAATGTAGTTGAGGTTTAGGTCAATTTAGGGTTTCCTATAGCCTCTGAATTTAGAGGTGATTAGGGATTCCTATAGCCTCTGAAATGTAGTTGCATTCTTTGTTCTACAAATTTAGGGTATATTTACATTGTTAGTTTACAGTGTACTTGTAGTCTATGTTGTACAAATTTAGGTATTTAAACTGTAGTATAAGTTATAGTAACATGTACTTTTTAATTGGTATTGTAGGTTGAGCTATGAGCAGTGGGACATTCATATTGAGTTTGAAGGGATTAAATACATCAGGACTAAGTTCTTTAAGAAGATATTACAATCTTATGTCTGTGCTGATTGACAATGGCTACAGTTTTTCAGACTGGCTATATTACATGAGGAGTGATGGAATAGGATTAAATGGTTTTAAACTGCTGGACAGTCAGATTAAGGTGGATGAAATGCTGAGGCAATACCAGAATAGCAAGAGGATCACATTGGCGGTTACTAAGGGCAAGAGGCAGCAGGCAATTGTTGTCTCTCCAGCAAAGAAGGGAAAGAGAAAGCAGCAGCACCAGTAGAGATATCTGATGAAGAATACAACATTGATCCTCCTTTAGTGTTTGCAATCAGTGAAGAAGGTGTGGCCCATAAGGAATTTGGTGATTATGTTGGTTCAAGTTTGTCAGGCACAGGCACAGATGAGTGCTTACTCCTGGGCACACAGCAAAGTGTTAATTACAAGCCCATCCAAACAGTGCCACCTCCCCAGACAGAAGCTTTTGATCAATACCATAACTCTCAGATAGAAGACAGTGGCAATTATGCAGACATGGATCTGGATTCAGAAAGTGAGGAGGATAGCTCTTGTGAAGATAGTGCAGATCTGCAGTCAACTGTGGCAGATATGAAGAAGAAGGCAGCACTGCACTGTGAGGGTGACACAGAACCAGAGGACATTTATGATGTTCCTGAGGAGCAGGAAGAGGAAGACCATGCTGAACAAGCTCCAAAGGAAGTTGAAGAACAACATTTTAGTGAAGATGGAGTACTGCAGTAGCCTGTGCTGAAGATTGCAAAGAGAGTAGTGAAGGAAATATGCCCTAGAGGCAATAATAAAGTTATTATTTTATTTCCTTATGTCATGATAAATGTTTATTATTCATGCTAGAATTGTATTAACCGGAAACTTGATACATGTGTGAATACATAGACAAAATAGAGTGTCACTAGTATGCCTCTACTTGACTAGCTCGTTAATCAAAGATGGTTATGTTTCCTAACCATAGACATGAGTTGTCATTTGATTAACGGGATCACATCATTAGGAGAATGATGTGATTGACTTGACCCATTCCGTTAGCTTAGCACTTGATCGTTTAGTATGTTGCTATTGCTTTCTTCATGACTTATACATGTTCCTCTGACTATGAGATTATGCAACTCCCGTTTACCGGAGGAACACTTTGTGTGCTACCAAACGTCACAACGTAACTGGGTGATTATAAAGGTGCTCTACAGGTGTCTCCGAAGGTACTTGTTGAGTTGGCGTATTTCGAGATTAGGATTTGTCACTCCGATTGTCGGAGAGGTATCTCTGGGCCCACTCGGTAATGCACATCACTATAAGCCTTGCAAGCATTGTAACTAATGAGTTAGTTGCGGGATGATGTATTACGGAACGAGTAAAGAGACTTGCTGGTAACAAGATTGAACTAGGTATTGAGATACCGACGATCGAATCTCGGGCAAGTAACATACCGATGACAAAGGGAACAACGTATGTTATTATGCGGTTTGACCGATAAAGATCTTCGTAGAATATGTGGGAGCCAATATGAGCATCCAAATTCCGCTATTGGTTATTGACCGGAGACGTGTCTCGGTCATGTCTACATAGTTCTCGAACCCGTAGGGTCCGCACGCTTAAAGTTCGGTGACGATCGGTATTATGAGTTTATGTGATTTGATGACCGAAGTTTGTTCGGAGTCCCGGATGAGATCGGGGACATGACGAGGAGTCTCGAAATGGTCGAGAGGTAAAGATCGATATATTGGAAGGCTATATTCGGACATCGGAAAGGTTCCGAGTGATTCGGGTATTTTTCGGAGTACCGGAGAGTTACGGGAATTCGTATTGGGCCTTAATGGGCCATACGGGAAAGGAGAGAAAGGCCTCAAGGGTGGCTGCACCCCTTCCCCATGGACTGGTCCGAATTGGACTAGGGAAAGGGGGCGCCCCCTTCCTTCCTTCTCCTTCTCCCTTCCACTTTTCCTATTCCATGTGGGAGGTGGAATCCTACTAGGACTAGGGAGTCCTAGTAGGACTCCACACCTTGGGCGCGCCCTGTGAGGGCCGGCCTCCTCCTCCCTCCATTCTTTATATACGTGGCCAGGGGGCACCCCATAGACACAACAATTGATCATTGATCTCTTAGCCGTGTGTGGTGCCCCCTCCACCATAATCCACCTCGATCATATCGTAGCGGTGCTTAGGCGAAGCCCTGAGTCGGTAGCATCATCATCACCGTCACCACGCCGTCGTGCTGACGAAACTCTCCTATGAAGCTTTGCTGGATCGGAGCTCGCGGGACGTCATCGAGTTGAACGTGTGCTGAACTCGGAGGTGCCGTGCGTTCGGTACTTGGATCGGTCGGATCATGAAGACGTACGACTACATCAACCGCGTTGTGCTAACACTTCCGCTTTCGGTCTACGAGGGTACGTGGACACACTCTCCCCTCTCGTTGCTATGCATCACCATGATCCTGTGTGTGCGTAGGAATTTTTTTGAAATTACTACGTTCCCCAACAGTGGCATCCGAGCCTGGTTTTATGCGTAGATGTTATATGCATGAGTAGAACACAAGTGAGTTGTGGGCGATACAAGTCATACTGCTTACCAGCATGTCACACTTTGGTTCGGCGGTATTGTTGGATGAAGCGGCCCGGACCGACATTACGCGTACGCTTACGCGAGACTGGTTTTACCGCCGTGCTTTGCACACAGGTGACTAGCGGGTGTCAGTTTCTCCAACTTTAGTTGAACCGAGTGTGGCTATGCCCGGTCCTTGTGAGGGTTAAAACAACACTAACTTGACGAACTATCGTTGTGGTTCTGATGCGTAGGTAAGAACGGTTCTTGCTCAGCCCGTAGCAGCCACGTAAAACTTACAACAACAAAGTAGAGGACGTCTAACTTGTTTTTGCAGGGCATGTTGTGATGTGATATGGTCAAGATATGATGCTATATTTTATTGTATGAGATGATCATGTTTTGTGACTGAGTTATCGGCAACTGGCAGGAGCCATATGGTTGTCGCTTTATTGTATGCAATGCAATCGCCCTGTAATTGCTTTACTTTATCACTAAGCGGTAGCAATAGTCGTAGAAGCAATAGTTGGCGAGACGACAACGATGCTACGATGGAGATCAAGGTGTCGCGCCAGTAACGATGGTGATCATGACGGTGCTTCGGAGATGGAGATCACAAGCACAAGATGATGATGGCCATATCATATCACTTATATTGATTGCATGTGATGTTTATCCTTTATGCATCTTATTTTGCTTTGTTTGACGGTAGCATTATAAGATGATCTCTCACTAAATTTCAAGGTAAAAGTGTTCTCCCTGAGTATGCACCGTTGCCAAAGTTCGTCGTGCCGAGACACCACGTGATGATCGGGTGTGATAAGCTCAACGTTCATCTACAACGGGTGCAAGCCAGTTTTGCACACGCAGAATACTCGGGTTAAACTTGACGAGCCTAGCATATGCAAATATGGCCTCGGAACACTGAGACCGAAAGGTCGAGCGTGAATCATATAGTAGATATGATCAACATAGTGATGTTCACCATTGAAAACTAATCCATTTCATGTGATGATCGGTTATGGTTTAGTTGATTTGGATCACGTGATCACTTAGATGATTAGAGAGATGTCTATCTAAGTGGGAGTTCTTGAGTAATATGATTAATTGAACTTAAATTTATCATGAACTTAGTACCTGATAGTATTTTGCATGTCTATGTTGTTGTAGATCAATGGCCCGTGCTACTGTTCCTTTGAATTTTGATATGTTCCTAGAGAAAACTAAATTGAAAGATGATAGTAGCAACGATGCGGACTAGTTCCGTGATCTGAGGATTATCCTCATTGCTGCACAGAAGAATTATGTCCTTGATGCACCGCTAGGTGACAGACCTATTGCAGGAGCAGATGCAAACGTTATGAACGTTTAGCAAGCTCGTGAAGGAAATATGCCCTAGAGGCAATAATAAAGTTATTATTTATTTCCTTATTTCATGATAAATGTTTATTATTCATGCTAGAATTGTATTCACCGGAAACTTAGTACATGTGTGAATACATAGACAAAACATAAGTATCCCTAGTATGCCTCTACTTGACTAGCTCGTTTGTCAAAGATGGTTATGTTTCCTAACCATAGACATGTGTTGTCATTTGATGCACGGGATCACATCATTAGGAGAATGATGTGATGGACAAGACCCATCCGTTAGCTTAGCACGATGATCGTTTAGTTTGTTGCTATTGCTTTCTTCATGACTTATACATGTTCCTCTGACTATGAGATTATGCAACTCCCGAATACCGGAGGAACACCTTGTGTGCTATCAAACGTCACAACGTAACTGGGTGATTATAAAGATGCTCTACAGGTGTCTCTGATGGTGTTTGTTGAGTTGGCATAGATCGAGATTAGGATTTGTCACTCTGATTGTCGGAGAGGTATCTCTGGGCCCTCTCGGTAATGCACATCATATGAAGCCTTGCAAGCAATGTGACTAATGAGTTAGTTGCGGGATGCTGCATTACGGAACGAGTAAAGAGACTTGCCGGTAACGAGATTGAACTAGGTATGAGGATACCGACGATCGAATCTCGGGCAAGTAACATACCGATGACAAAGGGAACAACGTATGTTGTTATGCGGTTTGACCGATAAAGATCTTCGTAGAATATGTAGGAGCCAATATGAGCATCCAGGTTCCGCTATTGGTTATTGACCGGAGATGTGTCTCGGTCATGTCTACAAAGTTCTCGAATCCGTAGGGTCCGCACACTTAACGTTCGATGACGATTTGTATTATGAGTTTATGTGATTTGATGACCGAAGTTTGTTCGGAGTCCCGGATAAGATCGAGGACATGACGAGGAGTCTCGAAATGGTCGAGAGGTAAAGATCGATATATTGGAAGGCTATATTCGGACATCGGAAAGGTTCTGAGTGATTCGGGTATTTTTCGGAGTACCGGAGAGTTACGGAAATTCGTATTGGGCCTTAATGGGCCATACGGGAAAGGAGAGAAAGGCCTCAAGGGTGGCTGCGCCCCTTCCCCATGGACTGGTCCGAATTGGACTAGGGAAAAGGGGCGCCCCCTTCCTTCCTTCTCCTTCTCCCTTCCCCTTTTCCTATTCCATGTGGGAGGTGGAATCCTACTAGGACTAGGGAGTCCTAGTAGGACTCCACACTTTGGGCGCACCCTATGAGGGCCGGCCTCCTCCTCCCTCCATCCTTTATATACATGGCCAGGGGGCACCCCATAGACACACAAGTTGATTGTTTAGCCGTGTGCGGTGCCCCCCTCCACAGATTTCCACCTCGGTCATATTGTCGTAGTGCTTAGGCGAAGCCCTGCGTCGGTAACTTCATCATCACCGTCACCACGCCGTCGTGATGACGAAACTCTCCCTCGGCCTCAGCTGGATCTAGAGTTCGAGGGACGTCACCGAGCTGAACGTGTGCAGATCACGGAGGTGCCGTGCGTTCGGTACTTGATCGGTTGGATTGCGAAGACGTTCGACTACATCAACCACGTTACTAAATGCTTCCACTTTCGGTCTACGAGGGTACGTGGACACACTCTCCCGCTCGTTGCTATGCTTCTCCTAGATAGATCTTGCGTGATCGTAGGAATTTTTTTGAAATACTACGTTCCCCAACAGTGGCATCCGAGCCTGGTTTTATGCGTAGATGTTATTTGCACGAGTAGAACACAAAGGAGTTGTGGGCGTATGTGTATACATATTGCTTGCCGTTACTAGTTGTTACTTGGTTCAGCGGTATTGTGAGATGAAGCGGCCCAGACCGACATTACGCGTATGCTTACGCGAGACTGGTTTCACCGCTGCGAGCACTCGTTGCTTAAAGGTGACTGGCGGGTGTCTGTCTCTCTCACTTTAGTTGAATCGGTTTCAATGAAGAGGGTTCTTTTAGAAGATCAAAAAACAGTCACTACACCACGTTGTGGTTTTGATGTGTAGGTAAGAACGGTTCTTGCTAGAAGCCTGTAGCAGCCACGTAAAACTTGCAACAACAAAGTAGATGACGTCTAACTTGTTTTTGCAGGGCTTGCTGTGATGTGATATGGTCAATACATGATGTGATATAATTTGTTGTATGAGATGATCATGTTTTGTAACAGAGTTATCGGCAACCGGCAGGAGCCATATGGTTGTCGCTTTATTGTATGCAATGCAATCATCATGTAATTGTTTTACTTTATCACTAAGCGGTAGCGATAGTCGTAAAAGCAATAAGTTGGCGAGACGACAACAATGCTACGATGGAGATCATGCTGGAGCGCCGGTGACGATGGAGATCATGCTAGGGCGCCGGTGACGATGGAGATCATGATGGTGCTTCGATGATGGAGATCAAGAGCACAAGATGATGATTGCCATATCATGTCACATATTGAAGTGCATGTGATGTTAATCCTTTTATGCATCTTATTTTGCTTAGTACGGCGGTAGCATTATAAGATGATCTCTCACTAAATTTCAAGGTACAAGTGTTCTCCCTGAGTATGCAATGTTGCCAAAGTTCGTCGTGCCGAGACACCACGTGATGATCGGGTGTGATAAGCTCAACGTTCATCTACAATGGGTGCAAGCCAGTTTTGCACACGCAGAATACTCGGGTTAAACTTGACGAGCCTAGCATATGCAGATATGGCCTCGGAACACTGAGACCGAAAGGTCGAGCGTGAATCATATAGTAGATATGATCAACATAGTGATGTTCACCATTGAAACTACTCCATTTTGCGTGATGATCGGTTATGGTTTAGTTGATTTGGATCACATGATCACTTAGATAATTAGAGGGATGTCTATCTAAGTGAGAGTTCTTAAGTAATATGATTAATTGAACTTTAATTTATCATGAACTTAGTCCTGGTAGTATTTGCAAATTATGTTGTAGATCAATAGCTCGCGTATAGCTCCCCTATTTTTATTTTTGATATGTTCCCAGAGAAAACTAAGTTGAAAGATGATAGTAGCAATGATGCGGACTGGTTCCATGATCTGAGGATTATCCTCATTGTTGCACAGAAGAATTATGTCCTTGATGCACCGCTAAATGACAGACCTATTGCAGGAGCAGATGCAGACGTTATGAACGTTTGGCAAGCTCGATATGATGACTACTTGATAGTTTAGTGCACCATGCGTTACGGCTTAGAATCGGGACTTCAAAAACGTTTTGAACGCCATGGAGCATATGAGATGTTCCAAAGAGATGAAATTGGTATTTTAGACTCATGCCCGTGTCGAGAGGTATGAGACCTCTGACAAGTACTTTGCCTACAAGATGGAGGAGAATAGCTCAACCAGTGAGCATGTGCTCAGAATGTCTGAGTACTACAGTTGCTTGAATCAAGTGGGAGTTAATCTTCCAGATAAGATAGTAATTGACAGAATTCTCTAGTCACTATCACCAAGTTACTGGAACTTTGTGATGAACTATAATATGCAAGGGATGACAAAAATGATTCCCGAGCTCTTCGTGATGCTGATATCAACGAAGGTAGAAATCAAGAAAGAGCATCAAGTGTTGATGGTTAACAAGACCACTAGTTTCAAAAAAAAAGTGCAAAGGGAAGAAGGGGAACTTCAAGAAGAATAGCAAGCAAGTTGCTACTCCCGGGAAGAAGCCCAAGTCTGGACCTAAGCCTGAAACTGAGTGCTTCTACTGCAAAAGGACTGGTCACTGGAAACGGAACTGCCCCAAGTATTTAGCGGATAAGAAGGATGGCAAAGTGAACAAAAGTATATTTGATATACATGTTATTGATCTGTATTTTACTAGTATTCATAGTAGCCCCTGGGTATTTGATACTGGTTCAGTTGCTAACATTAGTAACTCGAAACAGGAGTTGCAAAATGAATAGAGACTAGTTAATGACGAGGTGACGATGTGTGTTGGAAGTGATTACAAGGTTGATAAGATCACCATCGCACACTCCCTCTACTTTCGGGATTAGTGTTGGACCTAAATAAATGTTATTTGGTATTTGCGTTGAGCATGAATATGATTGGATCATGTTTATTGCGATAGGGTTATTCATTTAAGTTAGAGAATAATTGTTGTTCTGTTTAAATGAATAAAACCTTCTATTGTCATACACTCAATATAAATGGTTTATTGAATCTCTATCGTAGTGATACACATATTCATAATATTGAAGCCAAAAGATGCAAGGTTAATAATGATAGTGCAACTTATTTGTGGCACTGCCGTTTTGGTCATATTGGTGTAAAGCGCATGAAGAAACTCCATGTTGATGGGCTTTTGGAATCACTTGATTATGAATCACTTGATGCTTGCGAACCATGCCTAGATGACTAAGACTCCGTTCTCCGGAACAATGGAGCGAGCAACTGACTTTTTGGAAATAATACATACTGATGTATGCGGTCCGATGAGTGTTGAGGCTCACGGCGGGTATCATTATTTTCTGATCTTCACAGATGATTTGAGCAGATATGGGTATATCTACTTGATGAAACATAAGTCTGAAACATTTGAAAAGTTCAAAGAATTTCAGAGTGAAGTAGAAAATCATCGTAACAAGAAAATAATGTTTCTGCGATCTGATCGTGGAGGAGGATATTTGAGTTACGAGTTTGGTCTTCAATTAAAACAATGTGGAATAGTTTCACAAACTCAAGCCACCTGGAACACCACAGCATAATGGTGTGTCCGAACGTCATAATCGTAATTTATTGGATATAGTGCAATCTATGATGTCTCTTACCGATTTACCACTATCGTTTTGGGGTTATGCATTAGAGACAACTGCATTCACGTTAAATAGGGCACCATCTAAATCCATTGAGACGACACCATATGAACTATGGTTTGGCAAGAAACCTAAGCTGTCGTTTCTTAAAGTTTGGGGCTATGATGCTTATGTGAAAAAGCTTCAACCTGATAAGCTCAAACCCAAATCGGAGAAATATGTCTTCATAGGATACCCAAAGGAGACTGTTGGGTACACCTTCTATCACAGATCTAAAGGCAAGATATTCGTTGCTAAGAATGGATCCTTTCTAGAGAAGGAGTTTCTCTCGAAAGAAGTGAGTGGGAGGAAAGTAGAACTTGATGAGGTAGTGGTACCTTCTCTTGAATTGGAAAGTAGTTCATCACAGAAATCAGTTCCAGTGATGCCTACACCAATTAGTGAGGAAGTTAATGATGATGATCATGAAACTTTGGATCAAGTTGCTACCGAACCTCGTAGGTCAACCAGAGTAAGTTCCGCACCAGAGTGGTACGGTAATCCTGTTCTGAAAGTCATGTTACTAGACCATGACGAACCTACGAACTATGAGGAAGTGACGATGAGCCCAGATTCCGATAAATGGCTTGAGGCCATGAAATCTGAGATAGGATCCATGTATGAGAACAAAGTGTGGACTTTGGTTGACTTGCCCGATGATCGGCAAGCCATTGCGAATAAATCGATCTTCAAGAGGAAGACAGACGCTGATAGTAGTGCTCCTATCTACAAAGCTCGACTTGTCGCAAAAGGTTTTCGACAAAGTTCAAGGTGTTGACTACGATGAGATTTTCTCACTCGTAGCGATGCTTAAGTCTGTCCGAATCATGTTAGCAATTGCCACATTTTATGAAATCTGGCAAATGGATGTCAAAAACTACATTCCTTAATGGATTTACTAAAGAAGAGTTGTATATGATGCAACCAGAAGGTTTTGTCGATCCTAAAGGCGCTAACAAAGTGTGCAAAGCTCCAGCAATCCATGTATGGACTGGTGCAAGCATCTGGGAGTTGGAATATACGCTTTGATGAGTTGATCAAAGCATATAGTTTTATACAGACTTGCGATGAAGCTTGTATTTACAAGAAAGTGAGTGGGAGCACTACAGCTTTTCTGATAAGTATATGTGAATGACATATTGTTGATCGAAAATGATGTAGAATTTTCTGGAAAGCATATAGGAGTGTTTGAAAGGAGTTTTTCAAAGAAAGACCTCGGTAAAGCTGCTTACATATTGAGCATCAAGATCTATAGAGATAGATCAAGATGCTTGATAAGTTTTTTCAATGAGTACATACCTTGACAAGTTTTTGAAGTAGTTCAAAATGGAACAGTCAAAGAAGGAGTTCTTGCCTGTATTGCAAGGTGTGAAATTGAGTAAGACTCAAAGCCCGACCACGGCAGAAGATAGAAAGAGAATGAAAGTCATTCCCTATGCCTCAGCCATAGATTCTATAAAGTATGCCATGCTGTGTACCAGATCTATTGTATACCCTACACTGAGTTTGGCAAGAGAGTACAATAGTGATCTAGGAGTAGATCACTGGACAGCGGTCAAAATTATCCTTAGTGGAATAAGGATATGTTTCTCGATTATGGAGGTGACAAAAGGTTCGTCGTAAAGGGTTACGTCGATGCAAGTTTTGACACTGATCCAGATGACTCTAAGTCTCAATATGGATACCTATTGAAAGTGGGAGCAATTAGCTAGAGTAGCTCCATGCAGAGCATTGTAGACATAGAAAATTTGCAAAATACATACGGATCTGAATGTGGCAGACCCGTTGACTAAACTTCTCTCACAAGCAAAACTTGATCACACCTTAGTACTCTCTGGGTGTTAATCACATGGCGATGTGAACTAGATTATTGACTCTAGTAAACCCTTTGAGTGTTGGTCACATAGCGATGTGAACTATGGGTATTAATCACATGGTGATGTGAACTATTGGTGTTAAATCACATGGCGATGTGAACTAGATTATTGACTCTAGTGCAAGTGGGAGACTGAAGGAAATATGTCCTAGAGGCAATAATAAAGTTATTATTTATTTCCTTATTTCATGATAAATGTTTATTATTCATGCTAGAATTGTATTAACCGGAAACTTAGTACATGTGTGAATACATAGACAAAACATAAGTCTCCCTAGTATGCCTCTACTTGACTAGCTCGTTTATCAAAGATGGTTATGTTTCCTAACCATAGACATGTGTTGTCATTTGATGGACGGGATCACATCATTAGGAGAATGATGTGATGGACAAGACCCATTCGTTAGCTTAGCATTATGATCGTTACAGTTTCATTGCTATTGCTTTCTTCATGACTTATACATGTTCCTCTGACTATGAGATTATGCAACTCCCGAATACCGGAGGAACACCTTGTGTGCTATAAAATGTCACAACATAACTGGGTGATTATAAAGATGCCCTACAGGTGTCTCCGATGGTGTTTGTTGGGTTGGCATAGATCGAGATTAGGATTTGTCACTCCGTGTATCGGAGAGGTATCTCTGGGACCTCTCGGTAATGCACATCACTATAAGCCTTGCAAGCAATGTGACTAATGAGTTAGTTGCGGGATGATGCATTACGAAACGAGTAAAGAGACTTGCCGGTAACGAGATTGAACTAGGTATGAGGATACCGACGATCGAATCTCGGGCAAGTAACATACCGATGACAAAGGGAACAACGTATGTTGTTATGCGGTTTGACCGATAAAGATCTTCGTAGAATATGTAGGAGCCAATATGAGCATCCAGGTTCCGCTATTGGTTATTGACCGGAGATGTGTCTCGGTCATGTCTACATAGTTCTCGAACCCGTAGGGTCCGCACGCTTAACGTTCGATGACGATTTGTATTATGAGTTTATGTGATTTGATGACCGATGTTTGTTCGGCGTCCTAGATGAGATCGGGGACATGACGAGGAGTCTCGAAATGGTCGAGAGGTAAAGATCGATATATTGGAAGGCTATATTCGGACATCGGAAAGGTTCTGAGTGATTCGGGTATTTTTCGGAGTACCGGAGAGTTACGGAAATTCGTATTGGGCCTTAATGGGCCATACGGGAAAGGAGAGAAAGGTCTCAAGGGTGGCTGCGCCCCTTCCCCATGGACTGGTCCGAATTGGACTAGGGAAAAGGGGTGCCCCCTTCCTTCCTTCTCCTTCTCCCTTCCCCTTTTCCTATTCCATGTGGGAGGTGGAATCCTACTAGGACTAGGGAGTCCTAGTTGGACTCCACACTTTGGGCGCACCCTATGAGGGCCGGTCTAATCCTCCCTCCATCCTTTATATACGTGGCCAGGGGGCACCCCATAGACACACAAGTTGATTGTTTAGCCGTGTGCGGTGCCCCCCTCCACAGATTTCCACCTCGGTCATATTGTCATAGTGCTTAGGCGAAGCCCTGCGTGTAACTTCATCATCACCGTCACCACGCCGTCGTGCTGACGAAACTCTCCCTCAGCCTCAGCTGGATCTAGAGTTCGAGGGACGTCACCGAGCTGAACGTGTGCAGATCACGGAGGTGCCGTGCGTTCGGTACTTGATCGGTTGGATTGCGAAGACGTTCGACTACATCAACCGCGTTACTAAACGCTTCCGCTTTCGGTCTAAGAGGGTACATGGACACACTCTCCTGCTCGTTGCTATGCTTCTCCTAGATAGATCTTGCGTGATCGTAGGAATTTTTTTGAAATACTACGTTCCCCAACAGCTCGATATGATGACTACTTGATAGTTTAGTGCGCCATGATTTACGGCTTAGAATCGGGACTTCAAAAACGTTTTGAACGCCACAGAGCATATGAGATGTTCCAAGAGCTGAAATCGGTATTTCAGACTCATGCCCGTGTTGAGAGGTATGAGACCTCTGACAAATACTTTGTCTACAAGATGGAGGAGAATAGCTCAACCAGTGAGCATGTGCTCAGAATGTCTGAGTACTACAGTTGCTTGAATCAAGTGGGAGTTAATCTTCCAGATAAGATAGTAATTGACAGAATTCTCTAGTCACTATCACCAAGTTACTGGAACTTTGTGATGAACTATAATATGCAAGGGATAACAAAAACGATTCCCGAACTCTTCGTGATGCTGAAATCAACGAAGGTAGAAATCAAGAAAGAGCATCAAGTGTTGATGGTTAACAAGACCACTAGTTTCAAGAAAAAGGGCAAAGGGAAGAAGGGGAACTTCAAGAAGAATAGCAAGCAAGTTGCTACTCCCGGGAAGAAGCCCAAGTCTGGACCTAAGCCTGAAACTGAGTGCTTCTACTACAAAGGGACTGGTCACTGGAAGCGGAACTGCCCCAAGTATCTGGCGGATAAGAAGGATGGCAAAGTGAACAAAGGTATATTTGATATACATGTTATTGATGTGTATTTTACTAGTGTTCATAGTAGCCCCTGGGTATTTGATACCGGTTCAGTTGCTATGATTAGTAACTCAAAACAGGTGTTGCAAAATGAACAGAGACTAGTTGAGGACGAGGTGATGATGTGTGTTGGAAGAGATTCCAAGGTTGATAAGATCACCATCGCACACTCCCTCTATTTTCGGGATTAGTGTTGAACCTAAATAAATGTTATTTGGTGTTTGCGTTGAGCATGAATATGATTGGATCATGTTTATTGCAAAATAAATGTTATTTGGTGTTTGCGTTGAGCATGAATATGATTGGATCATGTTTATTGCAATACGGTTATTCATTTAAGTCAGAGAATAATTGTTGTTCCGTTTACATGAATAAAAACCTTCTATGGTCATACACCCAATGTAAATGGTTTATTGAATCTCGATCTTAGTGATACACATATTCATAATATTGAAGCCAAAAGATGCAAAGTTAGTAATGATAGCGCAACTTATTTGTGGCACTGCCGTTTAGGTCATATTGGTGTAAAGCGCATGAAGAAACTCCATACTGGTGGACTTTTGGAATCACTTGATTATGAATCATTTGATGCTTGCGAACCATGCCTCATGGGCAAGATGACTAAAACTCCGTTCTCCGGAACAATGGAGCGAGCTACGGACTTATTGGAAATAATACATACCGATGTATGCGGTCCGATGAGTATTGAGGCTCGCGGCGGGTATCGTTATTTTCTGACCTTCACAGATGATTTGAGCAGATATGGGTATATCTACTTAATGAAACACAAGTCTGAAACGTTTGAAAAGTCCAAAGAATTTCAGAGTGAAGTAGAAAATCATCGTAACAAGAAAATACAGTTTCTACGATCTGATCGCGGAGGCAAATATTTGAGTTACGAGTTTGGTCTTCATTTAAAAATGTGGAATAGTTTCGCAACTCACGCCACCTAGAACACCACAGCGTAATGGTGTGTCCGAACGTCGTACCCGTACTTTATTAGATATGGTGCGATCTATGATGTATCTTACCGATTTACCACTATCGTTTTGGGCTTATGCATTAGAGACAGCTGCATTCACGTTTAATAGGGCACCATCTAAATCCGTTGAGACGACACCGTATGAACTGTGGTTTGGCAAGAAACCTAAGCGTAATTTCTTAAAGTTTGGGGCTGCGATGCTTATGTGAAAAAGCTTCAGCCTGATAAGCTCGAACCCAAATCGGAGAAGTGCGTCTTCATAGGATACCCAAAAGAAATTGTTGGGTACACCTTCTATCACAGATCCGAAGGCAAGATATTTGTTGCTAAGAATGGATCCTTTCTAAAGAAGGGTTTTCTCTCGAAAGAAGTGAGTGGGAGGAAAGTAGAACTTGATGAGGTAGTGGTACCCTCTCTTGAATTGGAAAGTAGTTCATCACAGAAATCAGTTCCAGTGATGCCTACACCAATTAGTGAGGAAGCTAATGATGATGATCATGAAACTTCAGATCAAGTTACTACAGAACCTCGTAGGTCAACCAGAGTACGTTCCGCTCCAGAGTGGTACGGTAATCCTGTTCTGGAAGTCATGTTACTAGACCATGACGAACCTACGAACTATGAGGAAGCGATGATGAGCCTAGATTCCGTGAAATGGCTTGAGGCCATGAAATCTGAGATGGGATCCATGTATGAGAACAAAGTATGGACTTTGGTTGACTTGCCCAATGATCGGCAAGTCATTGAGAATAAATGGATCTTCAAGAGGAAGACAGACGCTGATAGTATTGTTTCTATCCACAAAGCTCGAATTGTCGCAAAAGGTTTTCGACAAGTTCAAGTTGTTGACTACGATGAGATTTTCTCACTCGTATCGATGCTTAAGTCTGTCCGAATCATGTTAGCAATTGCCGAATTTTATGAAATCTGGCAAATGGATGTCAAAACTAAATTTCTTTAATGGATTTATTAAAGAAGAGTTGTATATGATGCAACCAGAAGGTTTTGTCAATCCTAAAGGTGCTAACAAAGTGTGCAAGCTCCAGCGATCCATCTATGGACTGGTGCAAGCATCTCGGAGTTGGAATATACGCTTTGATAAGGTGATCAAAGCATATGGTTTTATACAGACTTATGGTGAAGCCTGTATTTACAAGAAAGTGAGTGGGAGCTCTGTAGCATTTCTGATATTATATGTGGATGACATATTGCTGATTGGAAATGATATAGAATTTCTGGATAGCATAGAAGGATACTTGAATAAGAATTTTTCAATAAAAGACCTCAGTGAAGCTGCTTAAGTATTGAGCATCAAGATCTATAGGGATAGATCGAGACGCTTAATAAGACTTTCACAAAGCACATACCTTGACAAAGTTTTGAAGTAGTTCAAAAAGTATCAGTCAAAGAAAGAGTTCTTGCCTGTATTCAAGGTATAAAGTTGAGTAAGACTCAAAGCAAGACCACGGCAGAAGATAGAGAGAGAATGAAAGTCATTCTCTATGCCTCAGCCATAGGTTCTATAAAGTATGCCATGCTATGTACCAGACCAGTTGTGTGCCTTGCTATGAGTTTAGCAAGGAGGTACGATAGTGATCTAGGGATAGATCACTGGATAGCGGTCAAAGTTATCCTTAGTTACCTAAGAGGACTAAGGAAATATTTCTCGGTTATGGAGGTGATAAAAGAGTTCGTCGTAAAAGGTTATGTCGATGCAAGCTTTTACACCGATCCAGATGACTCAGAGTCTCAATCTGGATACATATTGAAAGTGGGAGCAATTAGCTAGAGTAGCTCCGTGCAGAGCATTGTAAAACATAGAAATTTGCAAAATACATACGGATCTGAATGTGGCAGACCCGTTGACTAAACTTCTCTCACAAGCAAAACTTGATCACACCTTAGTACTCTTTGGGTGTTAATCACATGGCGATGTGAACTAGATTATTGACTCTAGTAAACCCTTTGAGTGTTGGTCACATAGCGATGTGAACTATGGGTGTTAATCACATGGTGATGTGAACTATTGGTGTTAAATCACATGGCGATGTGAACTAGATTATTGACTCTAGTGCAAGTGGGAGACTGAAGGAAATATGCCCTAGAGGCAATAATAAAGTTATTATTTTATTTCCTTATGTCATGATAAATGTTTATTATTCATGCTAGAATTGTATTAACCGGAAACTTGATACATGTGTGAATACATAGACAAAATAGAGTGTCACTAGTATGCCTCTACTTGACTAGCTCGTTAATCAAAGATGGTTATGTTTCCTAACCATAGACATGAGTTGTCATTTGATTAACGGGATCACATCATTAGGAGAATGATGTGATTGACTTGACCCATTCCGTTAGCTTAGCACTTGATCGTTTAGTATGTTGCTATTGCTTTCTTCATGACTTATACATGTTCCTATGACTATGAGATTATGCAACTCCCGTTTACCGGAGGAACACTTTGTGTGCTACCAAACGTCACAACGTAACTGAGTGATTATAAAGGTGCTCTACAGATGTCTCCGAAGGTACTTGTTGAGTTGGCGTATTTCGAGATTAGGATTTGTCACTCCGATTGTCGGAGAGGTATCTCTGGGCCCACTCGGTAATGCACATCACTATAAGCCTTGCAAGCATTGTAACTAATGAGTTAGTTGCGGGATGATGTATTACGGAACGAGTAAAGAGACTTGCCGGTAACGAGATTGAACTAGGTATTGAGATACCGACGATCGAATCTCGGGCAAGTAACATACCGATGACAAAGGGAACAACGTATGTTGTTATGCGGTTTGACCGATAAAGATCTTCGTAGAATATGTGGGAGCCAATATGAGCATCCAGGTTCCGCTATTGGTTATTGACCGGAGACATGTCTCGGTCATGTCTACATAGTTCTCGAACCCGTAGGGTCCGCACGCTTAAAGTTCGGTGACGATCGGTATTATGAGTTTATGTGATTTGATGACCGAAGTTTGTTCGGAGTCCCGGATGAGATCGGGGACATGACGAGGAGTCTCGAAATGGTCGAGAGGTAAAGATCGATATATTGGAAGGCTATATTCGGACATCGGAAAGGTTCTGAGTGATTCGGGTATTTTTCGGAGTACCGGAGAGTTACGGGAATTCGTATTGGGCCTTAATGGGCCATACGGGAAAGGAGAGAAAGGCCTCAAGGGTGGCTGCGCCCCTTCCCCATGGACTGGTCCGAATTGGACTAGGGAAAGGGGGTGCCCCCTTCCTTCCTTCTCCTTCTCCCTTCCACTTTTCCTATTCCATGTGGGAGGTGGAATCCTACTAGGACTAGGGAGTCCTAGTAGGACTCCACACCTTGGGCGCGCCCTGTGAGGGCCGGCCTCCTCCTCCCTCCATCCTTTATATACGTGGCCAGGGGGCACCCCATAGACACAACAATTGATCATTGATCTCTTAGCCGTGTGCGATGCCCCCCTCCACCATAATCCACCTCGATCATATCGTAGCGGTGCTTAGGCGAAGCCCTGCGTCGGTAGCATCATCATCACCGTCACCACGCCGTCGTGCTGACAAAACTCTCCTGTGAAGCTTTGCTGGATCGGAGCTCGCGGGACGTCATCGAGTTGAACGTGTGCTGAACTCGGAGGTGCCGTGCGTTCGGTACTTGGATCGGTCGGATCGTGAAGACGTACGACTACATCAACCGCGTTGTGCTAACGCTTCCGCTTTCGGTCTACGAGGGTACGTGGACACACTCTCCCCTCTCGTTGCTATGCATCACCATGATCCTGTGTGTGCGTAGGAATTTTTTTGAAATTACTACGTTCCCCAACAAGTAGGGCCAACAACAAGATCACACTCATGAGCCAATGATCCAATTGAGTCTGACTGGTTTCTTTCAGATGATGAGGATGAAAAACTTGGTTTTTTGGACTCAGAGGATGATGATGGCAATGAGCCTATGTCTTTTATTATTCCCTCAGGAAGGAAAACAAGAGCAGAGAAGACAAAGGAAAGAAATTGGTATGATGAAAGCAGACTCAATCTAGGGCAACAATTTTGTTTGAAGCTATGTTTCAAAGATGTGTACCAATTTAGGAGTGCTCTACTTAACTTTCACATCAAGCAGCTGAGGTCTTTGAGATATCACAGGAACTGCAAAGACTGAGTTATTACCTGGTGTGAGCACAAGGAAAAAGGATGTCCTTTTTATATTGTTGCTTCTTAGATCAAGCATGAGAAAACATTTTGTGTAAAGAAGTTTAGAGCAGAACATACTTGTCCAACCAGTGACAAATATAGTAAAGTGAGCTCAAAGTGGCTGGGAAACACTATCCTAGAGACAATTAGATCAGACCCAAACACAACTGTGCCAGCATTGGTAGACAAGGCAAAGAGGAAATTTGGAATTGAAGTTCCAAAGATGATGGCATGGAGTGCTAAAAAGGCAACAAAGGAAATTGTCCTAGGAGATCATAAGAAGTAGTACCATAGGTTGTCTGATTACATTGAAACTGTTAAATTATGCAATCCAGGATCTAGATGCATTGTGACAACTGTCACTCCAAAAAGCACAAATGAAAACCCACATCTAGGTCCAAGATTCCATGGTATTTTCTTTTGTCCCAATGCACCTAGGGAGGGTTTTCTAAATGGATGTAGGCCTTTCATTGGTTTGGATGGATGCTTCATTAAGCTTACAACTGGAGCACAAATCCTAGTAGCTACTGGTAGGGATGCCAACAACAGCATGTATCCTCTTGCTTTTGGAATTGTAGGAGTGGAGGACACACCAAGTTGGAGTTGGTTTCTCACCCAATTTAAGTATGCTCTGGGAGGCACAGAAGAGGGCAAGTTTGGCAAATACACCATCATGTCAGATAGGCGGAAGGTCAGTGATCTCTGTTCTCTTTGCTGTAGTTTAATATTAAAGTACTTAGTTTCTTCATTTGTCCTGTTTTGGTCTGATTGTTTGTTAGTGCTGTGTACTTAGTTTCAAACCTACTTACTTTCATTTGTGTTGATTTGCAAAGTAGTAACATTTAGGTGTTTGTGAAAGCAGGGCCTGCTTAATGTTGTCAATGTTGTATTTCCAAACTGCCCACAAAGATTCTGTTTAAGGCACATTTATGCAAATTTTCAAAGAGCTGGATTTAGAGGTGAAGATCTGAAAAAATGCATGCACAGTGCTAGTTATTCCTACACAAAACATGGTTTTGATGTAGCCATGTACAATTTGAAGAATGAGTGTGAGGATGCCTGGAGGTGGTTATCTGGTATTCCAGTACACACATGGGCTAGGCATGAAATGGACACAAATTGCAAAATAGACCCGGCGATTAATAACATAAGTGAGGTCTTCAACAAATATATCCTGGATGTTAGAGACAAACCAATTGTGACAATGATTAATGGAATCAAAGACAAGTTGCTAGTCAGGTTTGATGGGAAAAGAGAAGGTGGAGCAACTTCCAGATGGGAAATAGCTCCAACATATGCAGAGAAGTTGGAGCTGAGCAAGAAATTTACTAGAGATTGCAAAGCAATTAGGGCAGGGCCTAACTTGTGGCAAGTAAGCAGTGGCCCAAAGACATATGTTGTGAACCTTGAGGACCACACTTGTGGATGCAGGAAGTGAGACATGTCAGGGTTGCCATGCAACCATGGTTGCAGTGCAATTTACAAAGCCAAGCTGCAACCTGAGGATTTTGTAAGTCAATTCTTCAAGAAAGCAATGTATTTGGAGACATACAAACCTATAGTGTATCCAGTTCCTGGAGAAGATGCTTGGGTCAAGTCAGGAAAACCTGATATTCAGCTTCCTGTTTTCCACAAAGAGGAACAGAGTGGAAGAAAGGAAGAAAAGAGGAAGAAGGGAAGGTTTGAAGTTGATACGTCCATTTTGCATCATGTTTACCTACTGTTGTTTATAATGTTTTTATGCATAATAATGCTTTTAGGAGTACTAATAATGCCTTTTCTCTCATAATATGCAAGGTTCACGCAAAGAGGGAGAATTTCGGCAGCTGGAAATCTGGACCTGAAAAAGCTACGTCAGACTACCTATTCTGCACAACTCCAAATGAGCTGAAACTTCACGAGAAATTTTTATGGAATATATAAGAAATATTGGAGCCAATAACTACCAAAGGGGGCCCACCAGGTGGGCACTGTAACACCCCCATGTAATAGCCACTGTGATCATCTGCTAATAATGCCAAGTCACTTCATTTGCAGTGCCTAGTCATAGTGGTTAATAAAAACAAATCAAATTTCTCTCTGAAAATCATTTCAAATTCAAAGTGCAAAATAAAGTTGTTCAAAAGTTGCTGCAAAAATGTTCATTAAATAGCACATAATTCAAAAGCAATTATAAAAATAACATCCACATTTATTGAATTCTAAACCTGGCCCTAGTAATCAAAACAGTACCCAAAACAGCCCTATTAAATCCAATTTCATTTTTGAAAATACCAAATGGATTCAAAAACTCTCCAAACTTGCCATTGCTTAGTATTTGATTTGGCAAGTCACATATTTTGCAAAATACAAATGCTAGCCAAAAGAAAAAAGCAACAGAAAAGAAAAAGCAAAACAGAAAATAGAAAATAAAACGAGGCACTGTGAACTGGGCCTAAGTGCACAGTGCCCCGAGTCCAGCCCACCGGCCCAACTCCCCTCTTCTCTCCCTTGCGTGTCAGCGCCGCCGTGGTCGAGCGTGCGCTCGCCGGTGCGGCATCGACACCGCGGCAGCCACCGACTCCGCGAGGGGATAAGGACGGCCCGTTCCTCCCCCCTGGCCTCCTCCTCGTCATTCTTCCCCTCTCTCTAGCTCGCTCCTCGCCCTTCTCCCCCTTCAGATCCGTCGAGGCCGACGCGGTCGCCGCCACGCCTCGCACCTCTCCGCGGCCACGGCAACCACATCGCCTCGCCGACGTGTCTGTCGTCTTCGTCCCCGTCTTCCTCGTCGCCTGGAGGCCGCAGCTGGAGCCTGGAGGCACCGCAACGCCAGAATTCCTCCGTCCCTATCTCCGGTTGCCGTCGTCTTCTTCGTCTCCGGCGCCGGCCTCTGCTGCTACTAAGCTGCCAAGGGCCCTCGTGTGTGCCGTTAGGTGAGCTCCCCCTTCTCCTGCTCCCTTCCATTAGCCCGTTCACGCGCCATAGCTAGCTGCCGTCGCGCCCGAGCTCTGCTCGCCGCCGACGAGCTCGTGGTCGTGGCCATGGCCCCAGTCACGCTCGCCCGAGCCCACGACCGTGCTCCTAGTGCTCCCAGGAGCCCAACGAGCTCGAGCGCGAGTTTCCCCGTGCCCCCTAGCGCTGCAACCCCTAGCTCCCGAACTCCGGTGCCGCTTTAGCTCGTCGCCGGCGCCGTTTCGGTCGATTCCGACGCCTCGCGCTAGCACAGATGGACGCGGCACTCGCTGCTCGTTCGAACGCGCCCAAGCGCGCGCGAAACTACCCACCATAGATGAAATCCGACGCACTCTGGCAATGCGCCACCGCGATTTTGGTCGCCAGAGCTGTTTCTGGCGCCGACACCGACGTGGCTCGGTGGTCCCCGCCCCTGGGTCGCTGACCAGTGGGTCCGGGGGGGCCAGTTGACTGAGTTGACCCAGTCAACTGCTGACTGGGCAGCTCTGGCCCACTGACGTGCGGACCCCACCTCTTAATCCACTAATTAAATCAATTTAATAATTAAAACTAATTAGGGATACTAATTAGTCTATGACAGGTGGGGCCTACCTGCTAAATAACTCAGTTTAGTTAAAATAATTCCCTGTTAAAGCCAGTATCACTGACATGTGGGTCCCACAGGTCAGGTTTGACCCTAGTCAACCGACCAGTTGACTGCTGATGTCAACATTGCATCATGCTGACATCATATGTCCTTTTCTGTTAATAAAAATAACTTCAGAAAATAGTTTAAATCTTTGAAAATTCATAACTTTTAAACCGTAGCTCAGATCGAAAAACTTAAAACGTAAAAGTTGCTCAGAACGCCGAGACAAATTTGATTGTGTCGTCTGTTTCTATGTCGGAACCCGCTACGTAGGAGAACCCGTAACTTTTAGCCCGATTCCAGTATATGAATAGTGCAGATTCACCGGATAATAAATCCAACTTAAATATTGAAGTAACTAAAAATGACTTAGACATACTTTAGGCAACCCTGCACTGCATCCTAGGCATAGCATGCCCTGTATTGCATTGTTTGCTGGGTATTCATATGTTTCTTCCCCCTCTTCTCTCTCGGTAGACCCCGACATCGACATAGCTCCCGAGACCGACGCAGCTCTGGAGGTCGACTACGCTCTTGACGATCAGACCCTTGCCACCGAGCTTCCAGGCAAGCACCCCCATTTTGAGCATACCGATATCGCCTACTCTATCTCTCTCATGCTTGCATTAGAATTTGCTGTTGTTACTGTTATCCTACTTCTGCTGCATAGCCTGTTTATTGTAACCTGCTATTGTTACCTACCTTCTTATCCTAAACTGTTTAGTATAGGTTGGGTAGAGACCCAGCAGAGACCCCACTTTATCCCAACTGCCCCGCTGGATCATCAGAAGACCCGATCAACGGGATCGAAGACCAGGACCTGGCACCGCACTTCACTTCCCCCTTAGTTGCTCGACACTACTGGGTTACTATCGAGTGCCGAGGGTGATACCTTGTCAGCACTTCTGATGATAACCTTGTAGGTTAGTTACTCGGTCGTGGTCAGCGAGGGTGATTCCTCCTACACCACCCCCGATAACGACATCGTCGTACAACTGCTCAAGTGTGGACCTCGAGGGTGATTCCTCCTTCGTTCACCTTGATGTCTACGTCAGGTGGGAATCCAACGAGGGTGATGCCTCGGATTCCTTCTTGATATGGTAGCCACACGGATGCCTTTACATTATTGTTGATACTGTTTATTCTGGGTAAAGACGGGTCGGCCCTGAGGGGTACCCGCACGAGATTATGATGAGAGTGATATGGAGTCGGGTGGACCTGGATGGTGCCCGAGAGCTGAACACGAGGCTTGGCCGGGCATTCTTAGCCCTTGCCGCAAGTCCTCGAGACGCGGTGACGGGGTCACATCTTTCGTGAGTCTCTGCTCATTACCGTACTACCAACACACTAACGGTTTGGATATTTGATCCGAGGGGCCTCTGGCCTGATAGCACTAACCATCACGTGGGCATAGTATGGGCGTTCTGTGTCGTATACTTCAGCCGGAGCTTAATTGACGTCAGCAAGGAGCGGCGTATGCTGGGTTGGACTGGGAACGCAACCACGCTTTTATTAAGGGATTGCTAGGTCTGCTCACCGGCGGTGCACGTAACGCGCAGGAGTCCCCGGGGCGAAGGCCCAAGACCCCTGGGCGCATAGGTTAGTCCGGCGTGCTGACCTCTCTGTTAAGGATTCGGTCGGGTTGCGGCGTATCGTTTGGCCGAGGCCGGGCATGACCCAGAAAAGTGTGTCCGACCGGAGTTAATCGAGCGTGGTGGGTAAGTTGGTGCACCCCTGCAGGGAAGAACTAATCTATCGATAGCCTGTCCTACGGTAATGGACACGCGGAGTTGTATCCCAATCGGTACAACTAGAACTGGTGACTTGAGATGATAACTGGATAGTATGGCTCTGGGATTGCTTTCTCACAGGGAGTCGAGGAAGGATCTCTGGGCGAGGTTGATAACATTACTATACTTTACATTATGTTAATCTGCACTCTTCTAATGCTGCAAGACCGATGAAGATGCTTGAAGATGCTAGTCTTCGATAGGACTAGGCCTTCCTCTCTACTTTTGGCATTTCTGCAGCTCAGTCCACATATACAGCCTTCTTTTGACAATGTTGCATATGTAGTGTAGATCCTTGCTTGCTGAGTACTTCGGATGAGTACTCACGTTTGCTTTGCTTTCTTTTTCTTCCCATATCCCTTTGTCGCAACCAGATGACGGAGCCCCTGAGCCAGCTGCCCCCGCCGATGGCTACTACTACTACTACCCTCCCGGTGAGTACTACTACGAGGAGCCGACCGACGACCAGGAGTAGGTTCGAAGGGTCCTAGGCAGGAGGCCTACGCCTTTCGATCATAGTATTTTATTTTGCCCCGCCTTTCTAAAGGTCTATCTGTAACTCTGTTATATATGTACCCAGATATCTGATGCTTCCGCTGACGCTTGTATGCCATCGAGCAATGTATTCGAGCCCTCGAGGCCCTGGCTTGTAATATAAAGCTTGTATGACTTTATTTATGTTTTAGAGTTGTGTTGTGATATCTTCAAGTGAGTCCTTAGGCTTGATCATGTGCATTTGTGTGTATGGTTAGTGCATGATTAAGCCGGGGTCGTCACAGGTTGGTATCAGAGCTGACTGCCTCTAGGAATACCCCTTTCCAACTCCTTGGCCGAAGTTGAGTCTAGTAACCGAAAACTGTTTTACTAACTTGGCTGTGTGGCTTACGGGCCAACGTCGCCAACTGGGTGGTATTAGGATCTTTTATTCCTCGTCTTTACTCTGGGACTCTGATCACTCTTCTATTCGGGTTTACTAAATTAACTAACGCTGACACTTAGGATCTCAGAAATCCCGTCCTCCCGGAGAGCTGGATATCTGTGCGATTTCCATGTCATTGATCTGATTAGTCTGATAATCATTTTCCTTTCCATTGTTTTGTTTAACCTTTCTCTTCGAAATCTGTTATGCTTCTCATCGTCAAATGACAATCCTGAATTTCATTTATTTTAGATGGATCGTCTATTTCCACCATGTCCTACGACGCAGCTTGTGCTTCGTACTTGGGCTCGAGATGCCCCTGGTTTTCCAGCTGTCCTGATCACCGATAACGACGTTGTCGTGCAACTGCTCAAGTGTGGACCTCGAGGGTGATTCCTCCTTCATTCACCTTGATGTCTACGTCAGGTGGGAATCCAATGAGGGTGATGCCTCGGATTCCTTCTTGATATGGTAGTCACACGGATGCCTTTACATTATTGTTGATACTGTTTATTCTGGGTAAAGACGGGTCGGCCCTGAGGGGTACCCGCACGAGATTATGATGAGAGTGATATGGAATCGGGTGGACCTGGATGGTGCCCGAGAGCTCAACACGAGGCGTGGCCGGGCATTCTCAGCCCTTGCCGCAAGTCCTCGAGACGGGGCGACGGGGTCACATCTTTCGTGAGTCTCTGCTCGTTACCGCACTACCAACACACTAACGGTTTGGATATTTGATCCGAGGGGCCTCTGGCCTGATAGCACTAACCATCACGTGGGCATAGTATGGGCGTTCTGCGTCGTATACTTCAGCCGGAGCTTAATTGACGTCAGCAAGGAGCGGCACACACTGGGTTGGATTGGGAACGCAACCGCGCTTGTATTAAGGGGTTGCTAGGTCTGCTCACCGGCGGTGCACGTAACGCGCAGGAGTCCCCGGGGCGAAGGCCCAAGACCCCTGGGCGCATAGGTTAGTCCGGCGTGCTGACCTCTCTGTTAAGGATTCGGTCGGGTTGTGGCGTATCGTTTGGCCGAGGCCGGGCATGACCCAGAAAAGTGTGTCCGGCCGGAGTTAATCGAGCGTGGTGGGTAAGTTGGTGCACCCCTGCAGGGAAGAACTAATCTATCGATAGCCTGTCCTACGGTAATGGACACTCGGAGTTGTATCCCGATCGGTACAACCAGAACTGGTGACTTGAGATGATAACTGGATAGTATGGCTCTGGGATTGCTTTCTCGCAGGGAGTCGAGGAAGGATCTCTGGGCAAGGTTGATAACATTACTATACTTTACATTATGTTAATCTGCACTCTTCTAATGCTGCAAGACCGATGAAGATGCTTGAAGATGCTAGTCTTCGATAGGACTAGGCCTTCCCCTCTATTCTGGCATTTCTGCAGCTCAGTCCACATATACAGCCATCTTTTGACAATGTTGCGTATGTAGTGTAGATCCTTGCTTGCTGAGTACTTCGGATGAGTACTCACGTTTGCTTTGCTTTCTTTTTCTTTCCATATCCCTTTGTCGCAACCAGATGACGGAGCCCCTGAGCCAGCTGCCCCCGCCGACGGCTACTACTACTACTACCCTCCCGGCGAGTACTACTACGAGGAGCCGACCGACGACCAGGAGTAGGTTCGGAGGGTCCTAGGCAGGAGGCCTACGCCTTTCGATCGTAGTATTTTATTTTGCCCCGCCTTTCTAAAGGTCTATCTGTAACTCTGTTATATCTGTACCCAGATATCTGATGCTTCCGCTGACGCTTGTATGCCATCGAGCTATGTATTCGAGCCCTCGAGGCCCTGGCTTGTAATATAAAGCTTGTATGACTTTATTTATGTTTTAGAGTTGTGTTGTGATATCTTCAAGTGAGTCCTTAGGCTTGATCGTGTGCATTTGCGTGTATGGTTAGTGCACGATTAAGCCGGGGTCATCACAGGCACAACCCACCTGTGCGCGCCAGGGAGTCCAGGCGCGCCCTAGTGGGTTGTGCCCTCCTCGGCCCACCTCCGGTGCCCATCTTCTGGTATATAAGTCATTTTGACCTAGAAAAAATAAGGGGAGGACTTTCGGGATGAAGTGCCGCCGTCTCGAGGCGGAACTTGGGCAGGTGCACTTTTGCCCTCCGGCGGAGCGATTCTGCCAAGGGAACTTCCCTCCCGGAGGGGGAAATCATCGTTATCATCATCACCAACAACTCCCCCATCTTGGGGAGGGCAATCTCCATCAACATCTTCAACAGCACCATCTCCTCTCAAACCCTAGTTCATCTCTTGTGTTCAATCTTTGTACCGGAACTATAGATTGGTACTTGTGGGTGACTAGTAGTGTTGATTACATCTTGTAGTTGAGTACTATATGGTTTATTTGGTGGAAGATTATATATTCAGATCCATTATGCTATTTAATACTCCTCTGATCTTGGGCATGATTATCATTTGTGAGTAGTTACTTTTGTTCTTGAGGTCACGGGAGAAATCTTGTTGCAAGTAATCATGTGAATTTTATATGTGTTCGATATTTTGATGATATGTATGTTGTGATTCCCTTAGTGGTGTCATGTGAACGTCGACTACATGACACTTCACCATATTTGGGCCTAAGGGAATGCATTGTGGAGTAGTTATTAGATGATGGGTTGTGAGAGTGACAGAAGCTTAAACCCTAGTTTATGCGCTATTCCGTAAGGGATCGATTGGATCCAAAAGTTTAATGTTATGGTTAGAATTTATTCTTAATACTTTTCTCGTAGTTGCGGATGCTTGCGAGGGGGTTAATCATAAGTAGGAGGTTTGTTCAAGTAAGAACAGCACCTAAGCACCGGTCCACCCACATATCAAATTATCAAAGTAGCGAACACAAATCGAACCAACATGATGAAAGTGACTAGATGAAATTCCCGTGTACCCTCAAGAATGCTTTGCTTATTATAAGAGACCGTTTTGGCCTGTCCTTTGCCTCAAAAGGATTGGGCTACCTTGCTGCACTTTTGTTACCATTACCGTTACTTGCTCGTTACAAATTATCTTGCTATCAAACTACTCGTTACTTATAATTTCAGTGCTTGCAGACAATACCTTGCTGAAAACCACTTGTCATTTCCTTCTGCTCCTCGTTGGGTTCGACACTCTTACTTATCGAAAGGACTACGATTGATCCCCTATACTTGTGGGTCATCAGTGGAGAAGGTACTTCTTCTGCTGCTGGTACTTCTACATCTACATCTACTGCTGCTGCTACAAAAATGAGATCAGTGAGAGGTGGAAGAGTTGGTGGAGGAGGAACTGCTGCAACATGTACAAGGAAGAAAGCTCAGAAATATGCAACACCGGATAACTACTTCACAGCTAGTGGAAATGAGTGAAATTTGATGTCTGGCAATGGTTGAAACTTTTGGGACTGCAACCCATGTATCTGTCTTGAGAACCACACATGTGTGATTTCAGTACTGTGAACCTGTGTTACAATCTGAGTCTTGTGAACCTTTGTTAGAATTTCAGTCCTGTGAACCTTTGTAGTATTTAAGTCATGTGAACCTCTGTTATTTGTCATCAAGCCTATGCTCTACCAAATGTGAACCTTTGTTATGTTGGCTTACTGTTGCCACTTGTCATCAAGCCTAAATGCTACTCACCTAGCAGAAATATTGTGTATATGTTGCCATTTATTTGCTTTTTGTGATTAAGACTAGAAGCTACAAACCTACCCTAAAATAGGGGTCATCGACCCCTCGACACTAACCAAAAGAACCCTACCCTAAAATAGGGGTCATCGACCCCTAGACACCAACCAAAAGAACCATACCCTAAAATAGGGGTCATCGACCCCTCGACACCAACCAAAAGAACCCTACCCTAAAATTGGGGTCATCGACCCCTCGACACCTACCAAAACAACCCTACCCTAAAATAGGGGTCATCGACCCCTCGACACCTACCAAAAGAACCCTACCCGAAAATAGGGGTCATCGACCCCTCGACACCAACCAAAAGAACCCTACCCTAAAATATGGGTCATCGACCCCTCGACACCAACCAAAACAACCCTACCCTAAAATAGGGGTCATCGACCCCTCGACACCTACCAAAAGAACCCTACCCTAAAATAGGGGTCATCGACCCCTCGACACCTACCAAAGGAATCCTACCCTAAAATAGGGGTCATCAACAAAATTTCCTCTTACCCCTGATAAGGCAGAAACAAAAATTAAATTCAGCAGAAATGTGACACAAATAATTCAAACACAGATAAGGAGAAATACATCAAACATAAATAAGGCACATTAATAGCATTATCCAGGAACACAATTAAATCCAGCACAAATTCAATACAAATGTCTTGCAGTTTTAGTGCCACAAATAGCAGATAGTACTACAACAACATTGAATCATTCATCAACTATCTCCTTGATCTTCCTGATCTTCCCCTTGGTGGCCTCCTTCTCTTTGAACAGATCACCTATGGTGTACTCCAGGTGCCTTTTCTCTTGCTTGAACTTCTCCCTCTCCTCCAACAATCTGTCCCTCTCCTGGTTGATCTGGTCCATATCCTACAGCAGCTTCACCTTCTCTAGCTTCTCTTGGTCTCTCTCTTTCTCTGCTTTGGCCCTTAGCACCTGATGGATGTTAGTGTCTGCTTTGACAGCCAAGCTCTTTTTCTCAAGCTCTTCCTTCAGGTCACTAAGAGCTATCTGTGCATTGCCTAATTGGGCAATTGCATCTTCCTTGTTACCCACCATTTTAGCAAAGTCAACTTTAAAGAACCTCAGGTCATTTTCCATCTTCCTCTTATCTTCTAGTACCTTGCAGACTTCTTCAGCATTAACTACATTCTGCCTCAACCTGTCAGTCAACTCCTCATACATAGTCCAGATCCTAGCTAAAGCTTGCTTCAATGGGATTGGCCACTCAGAATCAATCCATTCCACATACTTGCACTTGGGTCCATGTATGAATGTGTGAAAAAAAAAGAAATAACATTAAAACCAATGCATAACCAATTTAGCAAAACAATGCAAAACCAATGAACCTATTTAATTGTGCTAATGTTCTACTTGTAGAAATATAAGATAGAGCAACATTACTGTTAATAATATATCAAGAATAATGGCCAGAGCATAAAAAACTGCCTGCACTGCCTACTTATGTCAAGAATTATGAATAGAACATTACACTTTTAACATCCTGATTGCAGACCTAATTCTATCAGTCAACTAAGAAGATAACAATTCACATATTTGACAAAATCAGTAAAACAGCTAAGCAATATAATGTGTACACTTTAACACCTAATTGCACTGCTAGCTTACCTTTTTTGCACAGCCTAGAAACCTCGTACCGCTATCAGTGGATTCAAACGCCACCAACTTTTCATAGGGGGCTCGATGCTCACAGCGTGCAGGATGATTCAGAGCCAGGCCGCTCCATTCCGTGCACTCCATGGTCACAGGTAGCTAAACATAAGGAAAATGAGTTCAATTTCTATAGGGAACATAAATTCCCCTTTCTCCCTAGAACCCTAACCCTAAATGCACATGAGCAGAAGCTAACCTGGGTCACACAATCATCGTCAGACGACGAGGACAAGTCAGAACCATCAGACCAAGAAACCATGTCTCCCTCCCGTTGGCGGTGCAAAGATGCTCGCGGTGGCGAATGGCGACGACGACGCTGGCAGGTGCGGTGCGAGGGGAGAATAAGCAGAGAAGAGAGGTGAAATGCCCTAGCGCGCGAGGCAGCAGACTTAACGAGCGCTCGTGACGGCCGTCTGAGCTCTACCGTTTGCCCTGGCCACGTGGTTCCGACAGGTGGCCCGTATCTGTCAGGTTTTCACCTAGTCCCGCCTCACAGCTCGTTTAGTGCATTTTGTTACTCACTTGCCGCGGAAGTGGTGATTTTTTGTGATTTTTGGCAAAAGTGATGGTTTTGGAGTACCCTAGCCACAAATATGATGGCTTTCGGCAATTTACTCCCATTAGAGAGTAGCATCAGGTTATATATATACGCTGAAGCTGCTAACGGCTACTTCAGGCAGGTGGCTGCACTAGCCGTTGGAAGTTTGAAAAACATTAGAATTAGAAATAATACTGTATTATTTTACTGCATGAGATTCATGTACGTTTCCTATGGTGCAGCCAAAGGCACTTTGCTACCAATTCCTCTGGTTTTTTATTCCATAGGATTGGCTATGTCATGGCAGCCAAATCCTCCATTTTTCCTACTCCTTTGTTTTGCAAATCCTCTAATCCAAAGAAGCTGTTAATACTACAACCAGTGGTCATTTGTCAAGGGCGGTTGCACCGCTCCAGACCTTGCAATCCCTGGAGGTCTGCTCTGGCGGTTGAAGCGGCCCGTGTATCGCTCGTTGAACCGCGAGCAGAGCTAGGCTGTTGGTGTATAGCTCTGCTCTGGTGCTGGAGCAGAGCTAGACTGTGTTGTATCGCTCGTTGAACTGTTGGATGAAATGTGCGAAGTAGATAGGATAATTTAGAGAGTGTTGTTGGATGAGAGGAAAAGTGAGGATTCAAAACAGACACGGCGTTTGGGGAGCCAAATTTGTATATTGTGGATGGGCGAAGATGGCGGAGAGAGGCGAAGATGGCGGACTCGGCGTTTGGGGAGCCAAATTTGTATATTGTGGATGGGCGAAGATGGCGGAGAGAGGCGAAGATGGCGGACTTGGCGCTCGGCAGGTGCATCGTGTCCGTCAGGCACGTCGCCATGGTGGCCAGCTGCCCGCATAGCTCGATCCCGGCCACGGATGCCATGCCGCTCCCAGCCAGCTGCCGGTGTTGGACCTGTCGGCCCGGGCAACCCCGGTAGTCCACAACGTCCTGAGCCAGCTGCCGGTGCTCCACGACCTCTCAATTCCTCCCTGCATCTGCATGCGTCACATGTGCAGGTAGTCCGGTACGTACAAACAAACATTAGCAAAACAAAACAAAGCCTTGAGTCCTCCTTCTCTTCTTTCGATTTCGATTCGAAAAGTGCCGGCCGGCTCGGGCTCGATTTGTTTCAAGGAGAAGGAGAGGAGACGTACGCGTAGTTGAACTGAACGCAGGAAGCAAAGGAGGAAGTCGGAGCAACCGTCTATTGTACTACTACTCCTACTATATCTCCTTGGTGATCGACTCCGAATTGGAAACACGGTTTCGTATATATATCGGTCGGTCGAGGCACATATACCTTACCTATACCTACCTATGTAATAATAACTACCCAGCAGCCCGGTGATCAAAAGAAGAAGAAGAAAACTAGCCTGCAGCCCTGCCGTACCCGTACGTGTGCTGCCTGTGCGGCTCTTGTTGTTCTTGGGAGGGAAAAAAAAGACCTTGGTTCTGAAGCGAGGAGCCAGCATGGAGGAGGGTCTGTCTCGATCTCGCCACAAGTAATTCTCGATCCTAATTCCTCCTCAAGTTTTCGCTTCTTCTTTTCTGAATTAAGGAGCTCTCTGGAGCAGTTTTCACTTTTCGTATTAGTACCATAGATGTTTTTTCTTTCTATCTTGAATCAAAATTAGTATTTGTATTTTTTTTAACAAACCAAAATTAGTATTTGTGTTAGGGTAATTATTAAGGCACATATCCCCTTCGTCTCAAAATAAGCCTTTAATTTAGTACAACTTTATACTAAATTAAAGATACTTATAGCCGCATATGTTCTAGTTAATCCTTGTGTGTGGCTTGCTTGCCCTGTTGGTCTTAGGTTTGATCATGGTTGTCGTGTAATTAGGTTGGCCGATTAGCTTCTTTGAGTACCAATAGTACACATACCAAACGATCTCCGCCCTCCTCTCTCCCAAGACGACTTGGGAAAGCCTTCCTCCTCTCGATCTTCGCCGTCAAGCCCATGCATTCGCCTGCCGCTTCGCCAGCCGGTGGTGAGAAGGAGAATTCGGGTGTCTCGGCTCCCTAGATAGGTAGGATCTACTATAATGGATCTGATCTTTTTCGAAAAAAAAAGAGTAAGTAGTACACGGCTAAAAAAGTTAGACTAGGTAGGTATCCTGGTAGGTTTAGCTAGGTTCGTCAGTGTCCGTATAGCATATGGTCTCATGCGTTCATTCTCAAATCAACAGCTTGATGCTACGGAAGTACAAGAATCTATGCATGGTGGGACCGAGAATCAATCCAACAGCTTGATGCTACGGAAGTACAAGAATCTATGCATGGTGGGACCGAGAATCAATCCTGTTGTTCTTTGCTTGTTTCTCGGTCCCACCATGCATAGATTCTTGTACTTCCGTAGCATCAAGCTGTTGATTTGAGAATGAATCAACTAGTTCTTGTACTGCCTGTGCTGATGGTGGCTGAATAGTATCTCCGACATGTTCATCACACCTGAAAGGGAGCAAGCTCAATGAATATGATAGTATTTTATCTTTAGAACTACATATATATTATTCTCGGCGGTGATTCTGGTATGATAACTACATCTATGAACAAAAATCAGAGCTCCCCCAACAAATTATTCCAGCAATTCAGTTCTGTTTGAAATACAAATCAGTACCATGTTGCTGCCCTAGACATCGTAATATCACCAATATACTTACACTTACTCCACAACTAGTATAACAGGACAAACCTAAGGCTAATGTGAGTGGTGAGCATGGTGTGGAGGCAACGCTTGAGGAATGGCATGCCCGTGTGATAGATGTCCTTAACGTTTTAGACAAATAACACTTGGGGCTTTTTTTCTTTGGATGGGTGGCTGGCTGTTGGAAATCAGGAGGAATGTTAGATCCGGTTTCAAAGTGTCTGCTTGAAAGCTAGGATCAGTCATTTCCCCATGCTATTGCGTCAAATCTGATGGTGCATACAGTGCTGGGAGTCCTCGCCTAGCATGATTGTCAAGATTGAGCTGATTTGCAAACCAAGAAACACAGCCGTAAGTTGCCGGCGCTGGGGGAAAAAAAACTGTAATTTTCTGCCCTAAAAGGCTAAAAAGAGTTTTTTTTTGCAGTAGTAATAACCAACGAGCGCGCAGGGGAATAAACATGGATAGAAGGCTCAAGCGGGGAGGGAAGGGGGATCTCACCCTGTTTCGCCGGAAGACGACACAAGAGAGCTGCCCTTGCGTCGCCCTCGGTGGCGTTGGGCGTCCCTGCGGCGGACCTCAAGCTCCTGCTTGGCGTGGGCCAGCTCGGAACGACGGCGATCATCTTCGCGTTCGTGGTGACGGCGATGATCCTCGGCGAACTCATGGGAAACAACATCTCGAATCTGACAATCGCCGTGGGTGCAGTGAAGGTAGTGATGGTCGTCCGCGGCGGGGTGAGCCATTGGGGAATTTTTGGCCTAGGGTTTCCTCTCGTTTCGCTGCGGCGGGCGGCGGCGGCTAGTCTCGGTAGATTGGGGAAATTTTGTGGTGTGGGTCGGCTTCGCTTCTGCTACTGGTGCTCACTCTACTCTGGCAAGTGAGTGTGGTTTTGTAGATCGGCGCCCGTTCGCTCGTTGCGCGCTTCCCGCGAGCGGTCAGGACAGGAATGTGCCGGCTCAAAACGAAGTACTAATCGTGTCTTGCTCCCTTCGTTTCCAAATAAACTCTGCACACTCTTATCTTTCTTTGCGACAAAACTTTGCACATTATTAATCAACATAAATAAATCTGGTGTCGACTGTTGATCTTTATCTATATACAAGGAATGACTCAAGTTTCAAAGGGTCTAAGAGTTTCGTTTATGTCAACAGATGGTGACACAACTTCTGCATAGAGAGACGACTAAATTAGGTTGGCCTTGGCTTCGATAACCTTAAGCAAATTGGACTAGAGGGATGAATGCTATGGACTTCGTAATCGGGGGCAAGAGAGCTCCTTAATTATTATAGTATTTTTTTGTGAAAAAGGACTTTGATCTATATTATAAATGTTTATCAGAGGTATAAATCACATAATTCAATAAGAATTACAGCGCGATATCTAGACCATCGTCTGAGGTGGTCGTGGCAAGAAAAAGCAAAAACAAATGTTGGCTCACAAAAAAAAAGCAAATTTTGTTTTTGTTTTTGCTAGAGCTCGTCGATTGCCATTTGAAAACAAAAACTTGCACGTACCTAGCGCACCAAAGCATCCTAATTTCCACAAAATTTCTGAATTTTTCAAAGTGTTTTGCTAGTTTTTTTTCAAAATTACTGTTCATATAGAGTAGATTTACATTTTTTTCATGAGCTCCTCGTGAGTCCAAACACCACGAAAATTTTCATGCACCTTGCACACTTGAGCATATTGGATAAAAAAAATCAGATTGTTTTTGAAAATTTACTGTTCACCAAGCACATACTACGTGACGGTCAAACCCGGTCAACGTGGTCAAAATCTGCTTTTGGACGAAACTTACCCTACTCGGTTTTGAGATTTGAAAGGACCAAATGTCTATCTAAAATTTTAAAGGGCCAAGTCTATAGTTCAAATAAATTGAGATGTCAAAAACATACTTTACCGTATATATACACGGCCTGGCTAGCAAACCCATGAGACCATATGCTATACGGTCACTGACGAACCTAGCTAAACCTACCAGGATACCTACCTAGTCTAACTTTTTTAGTCGCTCTCTTTTTTTATGAAAAAGATTAGATTCATTATATTAGATCCTACCTATCTACTAGTGGGAGCCGGGACACCCGAATTCTCCTCTCCGCCACCGGCTGTCGAAGTGGCAGGCGAAGGTGAGGCGAATGCACGAGCTCGACGGCGGAGATCGAGAGGAGGAAGGCTTTCCCAAGTCGACTTGAGAGAGAGGAGGGCGGAGATCGTTTGGTATGTGCACCACTGGTACTCAAAGAAGCTAATCGACCAACCTAATTATACGATAACCGTGATCAAACCTAAGACCAACAGGGCTCGCAAGCCACACACGGATTAACTGGAACATATGCGGCTATAAGTGTCTTTGATTTAGTATAAAGTTATACTAAATTAAAGACACTTATTTTGAGATGGAGGGAGTATGTGCCTTAATAATTACATATCCTAACACAAATACTAATTCTGATTCAAGATATAAAAAAGAAACATCTATGGTACTAATACGAAACGTGAAAACTGCACCAGAGAGCTCCTTAATTCAGAAAAGAAAAGGCGAAAACTTGAGGAGGAATTAGGATCGAGAATTACTTGTGGCGAGATCGAGACAGACCCTCCTCCATGCTGGCTCCTCGCTTCAGAACCAAGGTTCGGTGGTTTTCCTTTTTTTTCCCTCCCAAGAACAACAGGAGCCACGCAGGCAGGGCAGCACACGTACGGCAGGGCTGCAACCTCCAGGCTAGCTTTCTTCTTCTTCTTTTGATCACAGGGCTGCTCGGTAGTTATTATTAATATATATATAGGTATATGTGCCTCGACCGACCGATATAGGAAACCGTGTTTCCAATCGGAGTCGATCATCAAGGAGTAGTACTTTTTTTTTTTGAAACGGTAGGAGTAGTACAATTGACGTTGTTGAATTTGCTCCGACTTCCTCCTCTGCTTCCTGCGTTCAATTCAATTAGAGCCTCTACAGCCGGACCTCTCAAATCCGTCTCATACGTCCGGGCGGGTCGCCCGGTCACTGTCCGGTCACGATTTATTGACCCAGACAGGCTCCTTAAACGGGCCTCAAACGCTCGGGCTGACCGGCACCCCCATATTCATCCCAAATATGAGACGGATATGGGCGCGCCTGCCACGTCGGACCCGACAGTCCGACCCCACCCCAAATTGCACCAAATCCATCAAACCCTTCCTTCTCCTCCCGCCGCCCTCCAACCATTCCCACGTTCGGACCCTCGTCGTCCTCCACCCTTACTCCCAATCCTCACCTCCGGTCCCTATCCACCGTCAGAGATATCGTCCAGCCCGACCGACGCCGTCGCGACGGAGACGCAGTCCGCCTTGTCCGTCGGCGGCGTCAATTCGTCGGCTGCGACTTGCAAGGCGGAGAACGTCGCCCGTAAGTTGCGGCGACGCCGGCAGCGAGAGAGGGAGGCGGCGACGGTGGCGTAGGGATGTTCGGACATGGTGGTGCAGTTGTCTCCTTCGCCGCACACGGATCCCCACCCCCTTCCCTCCAAGCGCCTACGCGGATTATGCTGTCCGACCCCATTGGGACAGAGGATGATTTGACCGCCGGCTGGGCCATTCCGAGCGACCACGCAGATGCCAGCGGTCGACGTGTGCGATTCGCCGCAGCTCGTTCGAGCGCAGATGAGCACGAGCTCCGGCAGTGCCCGGGCTGCCCTCGATATGTTCGACGGAATGACCGAACAAGAGTTGGTGCGTTTTCTTTGCTCTTGTCAGATCAGATTTTAGCATAGACCACTAGTTCATTTTGCTCATGATGAATGCTTGTAAACTACCATGTAGGAGGCGTTCTTGTCGAACATGATCAATGACACTGAAGATCCGACCGAAATGGAGTATGAATTGGAGGCCACCACCGCATTTGAAGTTGGGAAAACATCCGATCCCAATCCGAGCAAGAAGAAGAAAAAGACCAAGACGCCGAAGGCAAGAGGTCCGGCATTCCAAGATTTGAGGACATCTTGTTGGCCAAAGCTTGGTTTGCCACAACCATGGATCCAATATGCGGCACTGAGCAAAAGGGGGACACCTATTGGACGAAGATTTGGAAGGAGTATCACGAGCAAAAGGAGTATGTGAAACCGCATCCTATCGTGACCACCCGCAATGTGGCATCTCTCCAACATCGTTGGGGGATCATTCAAGGGGGAGTGAACAAGTACGTTGGCTACTACTCACAAGTGACCAAACGCCCTCAAAGTGGGATAGGAGTCGTATCTTATCGTCCATTGCATATGCTTCTTGTGTTTGCATTCTCGTGCTCATACATATGTTGTTTGCTAGACGGCGGTGGCGGACACTTTGTATCACGAGGTGGAGAAGAAGCCATTTGCTTTTAGCCATTTGTTGGGCCATATTGAATGGCAAGCCGAACTGGAACCAACTTGTGCCCGACCTCAAGTCCGGCAAGAAGAGGAATGATGGCTCAAGCTCGAACCAATCAATTGGGTTGGACGATGAAGAGGACAATGTTGTCGTGACGAATGGAAAAGCCATCGTGGCAAAGGACAACCACTACTAGGGAAAACCCTAGTAGTAGCACTGGTTTTATAGGTACTAGTAGCGCTTGTACAAGCGCTACCAGTAAGGCGCTACAGCTAACTGGTAGCAGTAGCGCTGATTTTCCAGCGCTACTGCTATATCTAGTTAGCAGTAGCGCTTGGTAGGTAAAAGCGCTACTGATAATAGTAAGTAGCAGTAGCGTTTCTTTTGAAAAGCGCTACTGCTAAGTTTTCCTGTATTTTTGAAAATGCAGCTATTTTCGCTGTATTTGTAAGGTTTTATATACAGTACTTTCATCATATGATTTTATGACCATGATTAGTTAGTATATACAACAGTGGGTGAAATGAATATGGATTAGGTTCAAGTGGAGGCAACATGTGGTGCATGTCGAAAGTATACTACTAATCGATTGGTATCATAATAACAAGTTAGCATTATGCATTATGTATATAATAACTCATCATGCTCATATAACAACTTAGCATTATGCATCATCATAATAATAAATAACTCATCATTGGTATCATAATAACAAGTCGTACTCATCATCATCATACAACTTCTACTCGTTATCATAATAACAAGTCATACTCATCATCATCATAGTCATCTAACCAACCCTACTTAATTGTTCTTAGCACATGATCATGAGTATTAGCTAGGACCTAACTACCCTCTCTAAGGTAAAATAGCATAAAACAAGATAGGTCCTGACTCTCCATTATGGATAATGGAGATTATCCTGTCTCCAATTCTTGCGCTTCGCACAATGTTGCTTCCAAGTAGCTCCCTACGAGTGTCCATACATTTTTTCCAATCTTTGATTGTCATGTCTTCAGCGGTTTTAGAAATCCGGTATGAACAGTAGTGAATCCTAGGCAGACCTGGCCGTAAGCTAATAACATCAAGGTGACCTTTCGGAAACATGAGATGAGGCACACAATCCTTCGGGATTTTCTGTTGAAAAACATAGTAATAACGTCGTAGTTAGCAATGTAGTTTAGCTTTAGAAGAATTTATGCAAAAGATGCACGGATATCGTAATAGTAAAAAATCTTACCATGCCATCTCCATAGATGTTACCGTAGTTCAACACGTGCACTAGTGGCACGTATTGATCATAATGTGCAGGAGTATGATAATTGATATTGTAATTCTCAACATCAATAATAAATGAGATAAGATGATCTTTCTCCTGATAAGTTAATTCTGCTCCATCGGTGTAGTAGGTTCTGTCTACCATCTTTCGTACATTCTTTGAAGAATGAAAATAAGCTATCAATGGAAATAAGCTGTCAACTATTTTGAAATAAACAATATAAATTACTTAATAACTATGTTTGAGAAACTCACATAGCGGTAGAATTGGAAGCGTATCAACAAGGACCCAAATGTTCATATTATCTTCCTCCATGTCAGGATCACCAAGATCCAAGGTGACAAGCATACCCTCATGAAAATCATACATCTTGCAAAGTGCTTCCCAATTCGGGCAACCAAAATGGGATACGCTCTCAGAATTGTATAGATTTACAGCAAAATCCATACCATGATGGGTCCTTAGGTGAATTATCTTTGTTTTCATACTTTCATGATCTTCAAAATCTATCCTCTCCAAGACATAGCGTTTTGCATGGCATGGGATAAGCTAGTCGAATTGTAAAAGACGAAAATTACACGTTGAAGAAGCAGAAGTCGTGCTTAATTACGAAAAAACACTTGTCGTCGTTGCGTACCGTTTCAACATCGAAGGCCTCCTGGACCTTAATGCTGAAGCGCCGACCTTCTACCAGGTGAGGCCTATCGCACAGACCCCGGTCGTCGCCGCACCAGCCGCACTCCGCCGGGAGACTTTCGTCGTCCGACGACGACATCGACGACATTTCCTATGTTTATAATTCAAAGATTAAACTTGTACAATTAAATATATGTACTACAAAAACTAAATTAGATCATTATTATTCATCACAGGTTGACTATCGGTCTGTTGGGATTCTCCTTCCTCTCTCATATATGGTGGATACTCCCTCACCGATTTTTCGACCGTCGATGATGGTCGCTACTCCTCCTTCCCCTAGTGCATAACAAAGGTCTAGCACAAGGAGAAGAAGGAGAAGCGACCCCCACGACAACAGTCGGCATTCTTCTTCTCTCATATATGGTGGACACCCCCTCACCGATTTTTCGACCGTCGATGATGGTCGCTACTCCTTCTTCCCCTAGTGCATAACAAAGGTCTAGCACAAAGAGAAGAAGGAGAAGCGACCCCCACGACAACAGTCGGCATTCTTCTTCTCTCATATATGGTGAAGACTCTCCCTCACTGATTTTTTGACTGTGATGTATGGAGCCCCGACAGACTTAAAGTCAACTCAAAATGTCGTTTAATTCTCTTTCTCGCAAATCCGGGGCACTCGATATTTCCTACATATTCTAGCACAAGTCATGCTTAAATTCACGGAAATATCCGGCATGACCTTTGCTAAAATAGGACATACCAAGCGCCTAAAATTTGCCGGAACGGAAATGAATCAACACTCCGGCAAAACATAGGCCACTCGGATTTTCCCTGCGATACAAAGATGTCCCTTCTCTCATATATCCGAATCAATTATCATAAGCATTCGCACATGAGCATAAACTGGTGCTCATTGCATTTCAATGGTTCAATATTGACATAAACATTTCAATATATTTCTACTCTATTCAACACCGAGGAGTAGAGAAGGAGGAGGTGGACTTTTAGCTCACCGACTCGGGTGTAGAGGAAGTAGAGGTAGCTCGGATGACGATCACTCCAAGAAGACACGACTCTACAAAGCCTGCATATTCCACCGAGTGAAAAATTTAGATCATCAAATCTCATATAGCATTCTTTGATGACAAAGTGATAATGACATAAAAATAATTAAATTTTCCAATACACTTCTATATTGAAAATAAAAATTACAAAAAATTTATATACCTAAATTTTCTTACTAAAAATTTTTATTACTAAATTTGATACCTAAAAAATTCTAATGTAGCATTCCAATAGATTTCTATAATTGAAAATTTTCTATACCTAAAAAATTATATTACTAAAAAAAATTTATATTCAAAAAACCTATTCACTAGTCTTCTATCCTATTCGAAATACCTACATTCTACCTATATTTTCTATTTTATTCTATTCAAAATACCTACATTCTGTTCATATAGCTTATATGTTCTATTTTACTCAAAATAATTAACATAGATGGGGGAGGGAGGAAGGGAGGGAGGGAGGAGGGAGGAAGGGAGGAAGGGAGGGAGGCAGGAGGGATGGAGGGGGAGGAAGGAGGGAGGAGGAGGATGGAGGAGGGGCGGCGAATGGAGGTAGGGCGACAGAAGGGGAGAGGAGGGCGGTGAGAGGGAGGGGAGAGGAGGGCGGAGAGGGAGGAAGGGAGGCAGATATATACCATGGGGGCGCTGGTGGGCGACGGCGCGCGACGGAGTGGGCGAGTGAGAGTGTGAGGGGAGAGTGAGGACGCGCGCGGGCCGGGGCGTGTGGACAAGGTACCCGTAGTAGTAGCGTTGGTCCATGACCACCGGTACTGCTAAGATACATAGCAGTAGCGCTTTAATGGAACAAGCGCTACTGCTATGATCATTAGCAGTAGCGTTTTTGTGGAACCTGTTGGGAAACGTAGCATGCAATTTCAAAAAAATTCCTACGCTCACGCAAGATCTATCTAGGAGATGCATAGCAACGAGAGGGGGAGAGTGTGTCCATGTACCCTCGTAGACCGAAAGCGGAAGCGTTTGACAACGCGGTTGATGTAGTCGAACTTCTTCTCGTTCCGACCGATCAAGCACCGAACGTACGACACCTCCGAGTTCTGCACACGTTCAGCTCGATGGCGTCCCTCGAACTCTTGATCCAGCAAAGTGTCGAGGGAGAGTTCCGTTAGCACGATGGCATGGTGACGGTGATGGTGAAGTGATCCGCGCAGGGCTTTGCCTAAGCACTACGAACATATGACCGGAGGCATAAATTATGGAGGGGGGCGCCTCACACGGCTAGGAATCAATATTGTGTGTTCTAGCGATGCCCCCACATATATATAGGTGGGAGAGGGAGGGGAGCAGCAAGGGGCACCCCAAGTAGGAGGGATCCTACTTGGGCGCCTCCTCCAAGTCGGCCTCCCCCCTTCCATATCCACCGGAGGGGGAAGGAAAGAGGAGGGAGGAGGGAAGGAAGGGGGAGGCCGAATCCCTCCCCTTCCTTCTCTCTCCCCCCTTTCCTTTCCCTCAGGTGTGGCCCATATGGGGGGCGCAGCAGCCCCTGCTAGCTGCTGCGTTTCCCCTCTTGGCCCATTAGGCCCATATAGTTTGCCGGGGGTTGCCCGGAACCCCTTCCGGTGCCCCGATATGTACCCGGTACCCCCGGAACACTTCCGGTGTCCGAATACTATCGTCCTATATATGAATCTTTACCTCTCGACCATTTCGAGACTCCTCGTCATGTCCATGATCTCATCCGGGACTCCGAACAACATTCGGTCACCAAATCACATAACTCATATAATACAAAATCGTCATCGAACGTTAAGCGTGCGGACCCTACGGGTTCGAGAACTATGTAGACATGACCGAGACACCTCTCCGGTCAATAACCAATAGCGGAACCTGGATGCTCATATTGGTTCCTACATATTCTACGAAGATCTTTATCGGTCGTACCGTAATGACAACATACGTCATTCCCTTTGTCATCGGTATGTTACTTGCCCGAGATTCGATCATCGGTATCTTCATACCTAGTTCAATCTCGTTACCGGCAAGTCTCTTTACTCGTTCCGTAATACATCATCCCGCAACTAACTCATTAGTCACATTGCTTGCAAGGCTTCTTATGATGTGCATTACCGAGAGGGCCCAGAGATACCTCTCCGATACTCGGAGTGACAAATCCTAATCTTGATCTATGCCAATCCAACAAACACCTTCGGAAATACCTATAGAGCATCTTTATAATCACCCAGTTACGTTGTGACGTTTGATAGCACACAAGGTATTCCTCCGGTATCCGGGAGTTGCATAATCTCATAGTCAAAGGAATATGTATATGACATGAAGAAAGCTATAGCAATAAAACTGAACGATCAATATGCTAAGCTAACAGATGGGTCATGTCCATCACATCATTCTCCTAATGATGTGATCCCGTTCATCAAATGACAACACATGTCTATGGTTAGGAAACTTAACCATCTTTGATTAACGAGCTAGTCTAGTAGAGGCTACTAGAGACACGGTGTTTTGTCTATGTATCCACACATGTATCAAGTTTCCGGTTAATACAATTCTAGCATGAATAGTAAACATTTATCATGATATAAGGAAATATAAAAAACAACTTTATTATTGCCTCTAGGGCATATTTCCTCCAGTCTTCCACTTGCACTAGAGTCAATAATCTAGATTACATTGTAATGATTCTAACACCCATGGAGTCTTGGAGCTGATCATGTTTTGCTCGTGGAAGAGGCTTAGTCAACGGGTCTGCCACATTCCGATCCGTATGTATTTTGCAAATCTCGATGTCTCCCTCCTTGACTTGATCACGGATGGAGTTGAAGCGTCTCTTGATGTGTTTGGTTCTTTTGTGAAATCTGGATTCCTTCGCTAAGGCAATTGCTCCAGTATTGTCACAAAAGATTTTCATTTGACCCGATGCACTAGGTATTTGATACGTCCATTTTGCATCATGTTTTCCTACTGTTATTTATGATGTTTTTACGCATAATAATGCTTTTTGGAGTAATTCTAATGCCTTTTCTCTCATAATATGCAAGGTACACACAAAGAGGGAGAATTCCGGCAGCTGGAAATGTGGACCTGAAAAAGCTACGTCAGGCCACCTATTCTGCACAACTCCAAACAAGTTGAAACTTTACGGAGATTTTTTATGGAATATTTGAGGAATATTGGAGCAAATAAGTACCAGAGGGGGCCCACCAGGTGGGCACAACCCACCTGGGTGTGCCAGGGAGCCCAGGCGCGCCCTGGTGGGTTGTGCTCACCCAGGCCCACCTCCGGTGCCCATCTTCTGGTATATAAGTCATTTTGACCTAAAAAAATAAGGACAGGACTTTTAGGATGGAGCGCCGCCGTCTCGAGGCGGAACATGGGCAGGAGCACTTTTGCCCTCTGGCGGAGCGATTCCGCCGGGGGAACTTCCCTCCCGGAGGGGGAAATCATCGTCATCATCATCACCAACAACTCTCCCATCTTGGGGAGGGCAATATCCATCAACATCTTCAACAGCACCATCTCCTCTCAAACCCTAGTTCATCTCTTGAGTTCAATCTTTGTACCGGAACTATAGATTGGTGCTTGTGGGTGACTAGTAGTGTTGATTACATCTTGTAGTTGATTACTATATGGTTTATTTGGTGGAAGATTATATGTTCAGATCCAATATGCTATTTAATACCCCTCTGATCTTGAGCATGTTTATCACTTGTGAGTAGTTACTTTTGTTCTTGAGGTCACGGGAGAAATCATGTTGCAAGTAATCATGTGAACTTGATATGTGTTCGATATTTTGATAGTATGTATGTTGTGATTCCCTTAGTGGTGTCATGTGAACGTCGACTACATGACACTTCACCATATTTGGGCCTAAGGGAATGCATTGTGGAGTAGTTATTAGATGATGGGTTGTGAGAGTGATAGAAGCTTAAACCCTAGTTTATGCGCTATTCCGTAAGGGACCGATTGGATCCAAAAGTTTAATGCTATGGTTAGAATTTATTCTTAATACTTTTCTCGTAGTTGCGGATGCTTGCAAGGGGGTTAATCATAAGTAGGAGGTTTGTTCAAGTAAGAACAGAACCTAAGCACCGGTCCACCCACATATCAAATTATCAAAGTAGCGAACACGAATCGAATCAAATGATGAAAGTGACTAGATGAAATTCCCGTGTACCCTAAAGAACACTTTGCTTATTATAAGAGACCGTTTTGGCCTGTCCTTTGCCTCAAAAGGATTGGGCTACCTTGCTGCACTTTTGTTACTACTATCATTACTTGCTCGTTACAAATTATCTTGCCATCAAACTACTCTGTTACTTACAATTTTTGCACGTGCAGACATTACCTTGCTGAAAACCATTTGTCATTTTCTTCTGCTCCTCGTTGGGTTCGACACTCTTACTTATCGAAAAGAGCTAGAATTGATCCCCTATACTTGTGGGTCATCAAGGCTATTTTCTGGCACCGTTGCCGGGGAGTGAAGCGCCTTTGGTAAGTGGAATTTGGTAAGGAAACATTTATATAGTGTGCTGAAATTTATTGTTACTTGTTACTATGGAAAACAATCCTTTGAGGGGTTTGTTCGGGGTATCTTCACCTCGACTGGAACCACAATTAGCTACCCCTCAACCAGCTGCACCTACTGAAAATATTGAATATGAAATTCCTTCGGGTATGATAGAACAACTACTAGCTAATCCTTATGCAGGAGACAGAACCGAACATCCTGATATGCACTTGATATATGTAGAACAACTTTGTGGATTGTTTAAGCTTGCAGGTTTACCCGGAGATGAAGTTAAGAAGAAGGTTTTCCCTTTATCTTTGAAGGGAAAAGCATTGGCATGGTATAGGCTATGCGATGATATTGGAGCTTGGAATTGGAATCGATTGAAATTGGAGTTTCACCAAAAAAATTATCCTATGCATCTAGTTCATCGTGATCGGAATTACATATATAATTTTTGGCCACGTGAAGGAGAAAGTATCGCTCTAGCTTGGGGGAGGCTTAAGTCAATGTTATATTCATGCCCCAATCATGAGCTCTCAAGAGAAATTATTATCCAGAATTTTTATGCTCGGCTTTCTCATAATGATCGATCCATGCTTGATACTTCTTGTGCTGGTTCTTTTATGAAGAAGACTATTGAATTTCGGTGGGATATTTTGGAAAGAATTAAACGCAACTCTGAAGATTGGGAACTCGACGAAGGTAAAGAGTCAGGTATTAAGCTTAAGTATGATTGTGTTAAATCTTTTATGAATACTGATGCTTTTCAAAAGTTTAGCACTAAATATGGACTTGACTCTGAGATAGTAGCCTCCTTTTGTGAATCATTTGCTACTCATGTTGATCTCCCTAAAGAGAAGTGGTTTAAATATCACCCACCTATTAAAGAAGAAATTAATGAACCGGTATCAGTCAAAGAGGAAACTATTATTTATAATGTTGATCCAGCTGTTCCTACTGCTTATATTGAGAAACCACCTTTCCCTATTAGGATAAAGGAACATGCTAAAGTTTCAACTATGGTCAACAAAAGTTATATTTGAACACCTAAACCTGATGAACAAATTAAAGTAGAGCCTAGTGTTGCTATGGTTAAAGATCTCTTGGAAGAAGATATAGATGGGCATGCTATTTACTTATGTAATGAAGCTACTAGAATTGTCAAACCCGATAAAACAGATAATCATAGACCCATTGTTGGCATGCCCGTTGTCTCAGTTAAAATAGGAGATCACTATTATCATGGTTTATGCGACATAGGTGCTAGCGTAAGTGCTATTCCTTACACCTTATATCAAGAAATTAAGAATCACATAGCACCTGCAGAGATAGAAGACATAGATGTCACTATTAAACTTGCTAATAGAGATACTATTTCACCAATTGGGATTGTTAGAGATGTTGAAGTCTTGTGTGGGAAAATAAAATACCCTACTGATTTTCTTGTTCTTGGTTCCTCACAAGATGACTTATGTCCCATTATCTTTGGTAGACCCTTCTTGAACACCGTTAATGCTAAAATAGATTGTAAGAAACAAACTGTCGGTGTCAGTTTTGGTGATGAGTCTCATGAGTTTAATTTTTCCAAGTTTAGTAGAAAGCTTCATGAAAAAGAATTGCCTAGTAAGGATGAAATAATTGGTCTTGCTTCTATTGTTGTGCCTCCTACTGATCCTTTAGAACAATATTTGCTAGACCATGAAAATGATTTACATATGCATGAACGAAATGAAATAGATAAGATTTTCTTTGAACAACGTCCTCTGCTTAAACACAATTTGCCTATTGAAACTCTAGGAGGTCCTCCTCCACCTAAAGGTGATCCTGTGTTTGAATTAAAGCAATTGCCAGACACTTTGAAATATGCTTATCTTGATGAAAAGAAGATATATCCTGTTATTATTAGTGCTAACCTTTCAGAACATGAAGAAGAAAGATTATTGAAGGTTCTAAGGAAGCATCGAGCTGCTATTGGATATACTCTTGATGATTTAAAGGGCATTAGTCCCACTCTATGTCAGCACAAGATTAATATGGAACCTGATGCTAAACCCGTTGTTGATCACCAACGTCGGTTAAATCCGAAGATGAAAGAAGTGGTAAGAACGGAGATATTAAAACTTCTTGAAGCAGGTATAATCTATCCTATAGCTGATAGTAGATGGGTAAGTCCTGTTCATTGTGTTCCTAAGAAAGGAGGTATTACTGTTGTTCCTAATGATAAGAATGAACTTATTCCACAAAGAATTGTTACAGGCTATAGAATGGTAATTGATTTTAGAAAATTAAACAAAGCAACTAGAAAAGATCATTACCCTCTGCCTTTTATTAATCAAATGCTAGAAAGATTATCTAAGCACACACACTTTTGCTTCCTTGATGGATATTCTGGTTTTTCACAAATACCTGTTTCTCAACCTGATCAAGAAAAAACCGCTTTTACTTGTCCCTTTGGAACTTATGCTTATAGACGTATGCCTTTCGGTTTATGCAATGCACCTGCTACCTTTCAAAGATGTATGACTGCTATATTCTCTGACTTTTGTGAAAAGATTGTTGAGGTTTTCATGGATGACTTCTCTGTTTATGGGAAGTCTTTTGATGATTGTTTAAGCAATCTTGATCGAGTTTTGCAGAGATGCGAGCAAACGAATCTTGTCTTAAATTGGGAGAAGTGCCACTTTATGGTTAATGAAGGTATTGTTTTGGGCCATAAAATTTCTGAAAGAGGTATTGAAGTGGACAAAGCTAAGGTTGATGCAATTGAGAAAATGCCATGTCCTAAAGATATCAAAGGTATTCGTAGTTTCCTAGGTCATGCTGGTTTCTATAGGAGATTTATCAAAGACTTTTCTAAAATTTCTAGGCCTCTTACAAATCTTTTGCAAAAGGATGTTCCTTTTGTTTTTGATGATGATTGTTTAGAAGCCTTCGAAACACTCAAGAAAGCCTTAATTTCTGCACCTACTGTTCAACCACCTGATTGGAACTTGCCTTTTGAAATTATGTGTGATGCTAGTGATTATGCTGTTGGTGCTGTTCTAGGACAAAGAATTGATAAGAAACTGAATGTTATTCATTATGCTAGTAAAACTCTAGACAGTGCACAACGAAATTATGCTACTACTGAAAAAGAATTTCTAGCAGTGGTGTTTGCTTGTGATAAATTTAGATGTTACATTGTTGACTCTAAAGTTATCGTTCACACCGACCATGCTGCTATTAAATATCTTATGGAAAAGAAAGATGCTAAACCTAGACTTATTCGATGGGTTCTCTTGCTACAAGAATTTGATTTACATATTACTGATAGAAAGGGAGCTGAGAACCCCGTAGCTGATAACTTGTCTAGGCTTGAAAATGTGCTTCATGACCCACTACCTATTGACGATAGTTTCCCTGATGAATAGTTAGCTGCAATAAATGTTTCTAATAATACTCCTTGGTATGCTGATTATGCTAATTACATTGTTGCTAAATATTTACCACCTAGCTTTACTTACCAAAAAAAGAAAAAAAAGTCTTCTATGACTTAAGACATTACTTTTGGGATGACCCACATCTTTATAAAGAAGGAGTAGATGGTATTATTAGACGTTGTGTACCTGAGCATGAACAGGGACAAATCCTAAGGAAATGTCACTCCGAAGCTTATGGAGGGCATCATGCTGGAGACAGAACTGCTCACAAGGTATTGCAATCTGGATTTTATTGGCCTACTCTCTTCAAGGATGGCCGTAAGTTTGTCTTATCTTGTGATGAATGTCAAAGAATAGGTAATATTGGTAAGCATCAAGAAATGCCTATGAATTATTCACTTGTTGTTGAACCATTTGATGTTTGGGGATTTGATTACATGGGACATTTTCCTTCCTCTAATGGGTATACACATATTTTGGTTGCTGTTGATTATGTTACTAAATGGGTAGAAGCTATTCCAACCACTAGTGCTAATCACAACACCTCTATTAAAATGCTTAAGGAAGTTATTTTTCCAAGGTTTGGAGTCCCTAGATATTTAATGACGGATGGTGGTTCACACTTTATTCATGGTGCTTTCCGTAAAATGCTTGCTAAGTATGATGTTAACCATAGAATTGCATCACCCTATCATCCTCAGTCTAGTGGTCAAGTTGAACTTAGCAATAGAGAAATAAAATTAATTTTGCAAAAGACTGTCAATAGGTCCCGGAAGAATTGGTCTAAGAAATTAGATGATACACTTTGGGCTTATAGAACAGCATATAAAAATCCTATGGGTATGTCTCCTTATAAAATGGTTTATGGAAAAGCTTGTCATTTGCCTCTTGAGTTAGAACACAAAGCATATTGGGCAGTCAAAGAACTCAATTATGATTTCAAACTTGCCGGTGAAAAGCGGTTATTTGATATTAGCTCCTTAGATGAATGGAGAACCCAAGCTTATGAAAATGCCAAATTATTTAAAGAAAAGGTTAAAAGATGGCATGATAAAAGAATTCAAAAGCGTGAGTTCAAAGTCGGAGAATATGTTCTTTTGTACAACTCTCGTTTCAGATTCTTTGCAGGAAAACTCCTCTCCAAATGGGAAGGACCCTATGTCATCGAGGAGGTTTATCGGTCTGGAGCTATCAAAATAAATAATGCCGAAGGTACTAACCCGAAGGTTGTGAATGGGCAACGAATAAAACATTATATCTCAGGTACGCCCATTAATGTTGAAAGTAATATTATCCAAACATTGATACCGGAAGAACACATAAAAGAGTCCTTCCGGAACACTCCAGAATTGTGAAAAAGAGGAGGTACGTGATACGGTAAGTAAACGGACTCCGAAAATTCCGCAATTTTTTTTAACAGTTTTGGAATATTTAGAAAATTAGGAAAATAAGAAACTACCGGGAAAGTGACCTTGGTGGGCACAAGACACCAGGGCGCGCCTGGCTTGCCAGGCGTGCCCAGGTGGGTTGGCGCACCTTCCGAACTCCGTTTTTCTTCCGTTTGCTTGTTTCCCAAGATAAAAAATCTTTATATACCCCCCGAAACCATTGACCACCGTATCGCGGAGAAATCTTCTGTTTTCTTTTCTTGCTGTTTTTTGGTCAGATCTGTTAAGCCAGGCATCATGTCTTCTTCCTCCTCCGACAACGTGGAAGAGGATGCTTGGTTGATGAAGATCGAGCTGAAGAGAGAAGAGCCCGTAGAAGCCGTCAAGGGAGACAAGAGTAAGGAAGCTACCTTAGATCAACCCCCGGTGGTCGAGCAAGCACTGCTAGCCGAGGAGGAAGAAGAAGACATCCTTAAACCTTACTATGCTCATCTTACTCCTACTGAGATTGAAGCCTTTCGCATCATTGAAACGGTTCGTGTGCAAAATAAATATCTCACTCGTGAAAATATTCTGCATCAAGAGCACATCATCTTCCTTCGGAGCGTCATCCGTAGATTGGAGAACCTCTTGATCTTGAAGGACAGAATTGCTACTACATCACCACCACCTTATTCTTCATCACCAAAAGAAAATTGAGTATCGAGTATGGGCACTCCCCTTGGCTTCCGCCAAGCTTGGGGCAAGTGCCCCGGTATTGTATCATCCCCACTATCTTTTGCCTTTACTTATTTTCGTTCGATCTTTTGCTTTAGATGAATAAAATTTTAGTTCGATCCTTTCTTTTCGAGAGTTTGCTTAGTGATCTATCCTTGTAATTGTGTGCGAGATATATAATAAAGTTTAGTTTGAGTTTTCGCTTTCTTTACTTTCATGTTGCAATAAAAAGAAAGGAAATAAATGAAAAAGATCATATGCTAATCTTATGGTAGGTGATGGCACCACATAAGGAAAAGTATGAGTAGAAAATTTTATTAGAGATTGACAAACATAGCATTGGTCAATGATGTAACTCATGAAAGAATTAATAAGGGAAGAGAAGATTCACATATAAATACACTATCCTAGAAATCTTTTGTGATTGTGAGCCCCCATCAAATTATTATATGCCAAAATTGTTGACATTGGACAAGGAAGACAACGTAATGATTTATGTTTGTTCATATTCACATAGAAGTTATATTGTCATAGATCCTTCAACATGTGGTGCTTGCCCCCTATCTTTGCTAGCCAAAAATTCCGCACTAAGTAGAGATACTACTTGTGCATCCAAAAACCCTTAAACCCAAATCTTATTTTCAAGTGTCCACCATACCTACCTAGGATTGAGCAAGATCCCTCAAGTAAGTTGTCATCGGTGCAATAAGGAAATGAAAATTGCTTCTAAAAGTGTGAGATCATTTAGTGTAAGAGAAAATTGAGCGTTGTACGAACTTGTGATGGTGAAGAATAAAAGCGACAGACTGCATAATAAAGGTCGCCATCACAAGGGGCAATACAACGTGACTTTCTTTTGCACTAAGGGGTTGAACATACAAACAAATAAGCGCATGGCAACCTCTGCTTCCCTCTGCGAAGGGCCTATCTTTTATTTTTATGTATTTACTTTTATGCAAGAGTCAAAGTTTCTTCTCTCTACTCCTTTTTATTTTTCTCCTTTAGCAAGCATCATGTGCTGAGGAAAGATCTAGGCACATATGTCCAGCTGAATATGGGTGGCATGAGTTATTATTGTTGACATCACCCTTGAGGTGAATACATTGGGAGGCAAAACTATAAGCCCCCATCTTTCTATGTGTCCGGTTGAAACGTTTTGCTCATGTGTATGCGGTGAGTGTTAGCAATCATAGAAGACTATACAATAGTTGAGTATGTGGACTTGCCTAAAGGCTCCGATACGTGACCCTTCCTGAAAAGATGATGAATTGTAGTTGCAAAGTTGATTGAGAACATAGTTTGTTGGTTTCTAATAGAGTTTATGCTTTATACTTCAATTGTGCGATGAATTGTCACTTATTCATGAGAAGTCTATGATAAAAGTTCTATGATAAAAGTCTTATGTTTAAATTTGTTGCTGTTATAATAATCTACATGATGCTTCTATGTCCGTATTTTGTTTTTATCGACACCTTTCTCTCTAAGCATGTGGACATGTTTTTTGATTTCGGTTTTCGCTTGAGGACAAGCGAGGTCTAAGCTTGGGGGAGTCGATACGTCCATTTTGCATCATGTTTTCCTACTGTTATTTATGATGTTTTTATGCATAATAATGCTTTTTGGAGTAATTCTAATGCCTTTTCTCTCATAATATGCAAGGTACACACAAAGAGGGAGAATTCCGGCAGCTGGAAAACTGGACCTGGAAAAGCTACGTCAGGCCACCTATTCTGCACAACTCCAAACAAGCTGACACTTTACGGAGATTTTTTATGGAATATTTGAGGAATATTGGAGCAAATAAGAACCAGAGGGGGCCCACCAGGTGGGCACAACCCACCTGGGCGCGCCAGGGAGCCCAGGCGCGCCCTGGTGGGTTGTGCTCACCCAGGCCTACCTCCGGTGCCCATCTTCTGGTATATAAGTCATTTTGACCTAGAAAAAATAAGGAGAGGACTTTCGGGACGGAGCGCCGCCGTCTCGAGGCGGAACTTGGGCAGGAGCACTTTTGCCCTCCGGCGGAGCGATTCCGCCGGGGGAACTTCCCTCCCGGAGGGGGAAATCATCGTCATCATCATCACCATCACCAACAACTCTCCCATCTTGGGGAGGGCAATCTCCATCAACATCTTCAACAATACCATCTTCTCTCAAACCCTAGTTCATCTCTTGAGTTCAATCTTTGTACCGGAACTATAGATTGGTGCTTGTGGGTGACTAGTAGTGTTGATTACATCTTGTAGTTGATTACTATATGGTTTATTTGGTGGAAGATTATATGTTCAGATCCAATATGCTATTTAATACCCCTCTGATCTTGAGCATGTTTATCACTTGTGAGTAGTTACTTTTGTTCTTGAGGTCACGGGAGAAATCATGTTGCAAGTAATCATGTGAACTTGATATGTGTTCGATATTTTGATAGTATGTATGTTGTGATTCCCTTAGTGGTGTCATGTGAACGTCGACTACATGACACTTCACCATATTTGGGCCTAAGGGAATGCATTGTGGAGTAGTTATTAGATGATGGGTTGCGAGAGTGACAGAAGCTTAAACCCTAGTTTATGCGCTATTCCGTAAGGGACCGATTGGATCCAAAAGTTTAATGCTATGGTTAGAATTTATTCTTAATACTTTTCTCGTAGTTGCGGATGCTTGTGAGGGAGTTAATCATAAGTAGGAGGTTTGTTCAAGTAAGAACAGCACCTAAGCACCGGTCCACCCACATATCAAATTATCAAAGTAGCGAACACGAATCGAATCAACATGATGAAAGTGACTAGATGAAATTCCCGTGTACCCTCAAGAACGCTTTGCTTATTATAAGAGACCGTTTTAGCCTGTCCTTTGCCTCAAAAGGATTGGGCTACCTTGCTGCACTTTTGTTACTACTATCATTACTTGCTCGTTACAAATTATCTTGCTATCAAACTACTCTGTTACTTACAATTTCAGCACTTGCAGACATTACCTTGCTGAAAACCATTTGTCATTTCCTTCTGCTCCTCGTTGGGTTCGACACTCTTACTTATCGAAAAGAGCTACAATTGATCCCCTATACTTGTGGGTCATCAGTATTACACCTAGATCGGATATGAACTCCTTCATCCAGACTCCTTCATTCGCTGCTTCCGAAGCAGCTATGTACTACGCTTCACACGTAGGTCCCGCCACGACGCTTTGCTTGGAACTGCACCAACTGACAGCTCCAACATTCAATATAAATATGTATCCGGTTTGTGACTTAGAGTCATCCGGATTAGTGTCAAAGCTAGCATCGACATAACCATTTACGATGAGATCTTTGTCACCTCCATAAAAGAGAAACATATCCTTAGTCCTTTTCAGGTACTTCAGGATGTTCTTGACCGCTGTCCAGTGATCCACTCCTGGATTACTTTGGTACCTCCCTGCTAGACTTATAGCAAGGCACACATCAGGTCTGGTACATAGCATAGTATACATGATAGAACCTATGGCTGAGGCATAGGGAATGACTTTCATTTTCTCTCTATCTTCTGCAGTGGTCGGGCATTGAGTCTAACTCAACTTCACACCTTGTAACACAGGTAAGAACCCTTTCTTTGACTGATCCATTTTGAACTTCTTCAAAACTTTATCAAGGTATGTGCTTTGTGAAGGTCCAATTAAGCGTCTTGATCTATCTCTATAGATCTTGATGCCCAATATATAAGCAGCTTCACCGAGGTCTTTCATTGAAAACCTTTTATTCAAGTATCCTTTTGTGCTATCCAGAAATTCTATATCATTTCCAATCAACAATATGTCATCCACATATAATATTAGAAATGCTACAGAGCTCCCACTCACTTTCTTGTAAATACAGGCTTCTCCGAAAGTCTGTATAAAACCATATGCTTTGATCACCTCATCAAAGCGTATATTCCAACTCCGAGATGCTTGCACCAGTCCATAAATGGATCGCTGGAGCTTGCACACTTTGTTAGCACCTTTAGGATCGACAAAACCTTCTTGTCGCATCATATACAACTCTTATTTAAGAAATCCATTAAGGAATGCAGTTTTGACATCCATTTGCCAGATTTCATAATCATAAAATGCGGCAATTGCTAACATGATTCAGACAGACTTAAGCATCGCTACGGGTGAGAAAGTCTCATCGTAGTCAACTCCTTGAACTTGTCGAAAACCTTTCGCGACAAGTCGAGCTTTGTAGACAGTAACATTACCATCAGCGTCAGTCTTCTTCTTGAAGATCCATTTATTTTCTATGGCTCACCGATCATTGGGCAAATCCACCAAAGTCCACACTTTGTTCTCATACATGGATCCTATCTCGGATTTCATGGCCTCAAGCCATTTCTCGGAATCTGGGCTCATCATAGCTTCTTCATAGCTCGTAGGTTCGTCATGGTCTAGTAACATGACCTACAGAACAGGATTACCGTACCACTCTGGTGCGGAACATGCTTTGGTTGACCTACGAGGTTCGGTAGTAACTTGATCTGAAGTTTCATGATCATTATCATTAGCTTCCTCTCTAGTTGGTGTAGGCATCACGGGAACGGTTTTCTGTGATGAGCTACTTTCCAATTCGAGAGAAGGTACAATTACCTCATCAAGTTCTACTTTCCTCCCACTCACTTCTTTCGAGAGAAACTCCTTCTCTAGAAAGGATCCATTCTTAGCAACAAAGATCTTGCCTTCGGATCTGTGATAGAAGGTGTACCCAACAGTTTCTTTTGGGTATCCTATGAAGACGCACTTCTCCGATTTGGGTTCCAGCTTATCAGGCTGAAGCTTTTTCACATAAGCATCGCAACCCCAAACTTTAAGAAACGACAGCTTAGGTTTCTTGCCAAACCACAGTTCATATGGTGTCGTCTCAACGGATTTAGACTGTGACGACCCCGGCTTGATCGTGCACTAACCATACACGCAAATGCACACGATCAAGCCTAAGGACTCACTTGAAGATATCACAACACAACTCTAAAACATAAATGAAGTCATACAAGCTTTATATTACAAGCCAGGGCCTCGAGGGCTCGAATACATAGCTCGATGGCATACAAGCGTCAGCGAAAGCATCAGATATCTGGGTACAGATATATTACAGAACAGAGATAAGCCTTCACAGAGGCGGGGCAAAAAAAAATACGATCGAAAGGCGTAGGCCTCCTGCCCTGGACCCTCCGATCCTACTCCTGGTCGTCAGTCGGCTCCTCGTAGTAGTAGTACTCGCCGGGCGGGTAGAAGTAGTAGCCGTCGACGGGGGCATCTGGCTCAGGGGATCCGTCGTCTGGTGGCACCAAAGGATATGGGGGAAAAAGAAAGCAAAGCAAACATGAGTACTCATCCGAAGTACTCAGCAAGCAAGGATCTACACTACATATGCAACATTGTCAAGGGGAGGCTGTATATGTGGACTGGGCTGCAGAAATGCCAGAATAGAGGGGAAAGCCTAGTCCTATCGAAGACTAGCATCTTCAACATCTTCAGCAGTCTTGCAGCATTACACTAGTAGAAAAAAGGGCTTTGGTTGAGGCAGGATAAGGGCATTAATCTTGGTTCACTCACGAACCGGGACCAAAGGTGGCATTAGTCCCTGTTCGTGAGGCGCAGGCATCAGTCCCGGTTCAAACGGGACCTTTAGTCCCGGTTGGAGACACCAACCGGGACTAAAGGGTCTGCGACCGGCCTCGAACGGTGCCAGCCCCTTTAGTCCCGGTTGGTATCTCCAACCAGGACTAAAGGCCCCCCCCCCTTTAGTCCCGATTGGAGATACCAACCGGGACGGGAAAAAAATTCAAAATTTTTTTTCAAATTTTTTTTCCCAGCCCTTTAGTCCCGGTTGTTGTCTTCAACTGGGACTAAAAGTCTATCTTTAGTCCCGGTTGGAGATACCAACCGGGACTAAAGGGGGGGCCCCTAAACCCTAAACCCCTTTACCACATTAATGTTAGAAAAATCATAACTAAATCATTGTAATTCAGAAAAATACAAATAATATATCAAAATTTGCAGAAAAAAAAGTTTTGTCCGATGAAACAACAAGTTTTCTGTTTTGACAAAATTTTAAAATCACCAAATTCCAAAGGGAAAATAGAGTTTTTGGACGTTTTAGACGTTTTTAGGGTTTAGGGCTAGGGTTTAGATTTCTAAGTTTAGGGTTATGTTTTAGAGTTTGACCCTTTAATGTTTACTGTTTAGAATAGAGTTTCGGACGTTTTAAGTCCCGGGTTTAGGGTTTTCAGAGTTCATTTGTAGTGCTTTTCAATTTCAGGATAATTTATCTCAGAAAATCATTAAATGCATGAAAAATAGCAAATAAAGTCAAAAAAGGTTGAAATTTAAGGATGTGGCTTTGAATGGTTCATATTGAACACACAAAAATTCTGGAGTTGAAATAAGATTAAAAAATGAAATGTCTTTGTAACAGCTGAGTTTTCGTCTGAAACCCTGTTACTTCGAAAGAGATGGTCCAGTTTGTACACAAAGTGCATCCAGTTTTTGCCATAACCCTCTCAACTTTTTTGCACAAGCTATTTGGGTGAAATGATGATACCATGCCAAGTTTCAACCTTTTCAGAGTTCATTTGTAGTGCTTTTCAATTTCGGGCTAATTTAGCTCAAAAAATCATTAAATGCATGATAAAAAACAAATGAAGTCAGAAATGATTGAAATTTGAGGATGTGGCTTTGAATTGTTCATATTGAACACACAAAAATTCTTCAGTTAATATAAGTTTTAAAAAATGAAATGTGGTCAAACTCTGGTCAAACAATGGTCAAACAGTGGTCAAACTACTAAATAATTATTGTTTTTTAGAATAATAGTTTCAAACTCAAACGGTGAAGCGTGTGACATCATGGTCACATTTTTCTGATAATAATGGATATATTATTTGTCGAATTTCGATTTACAGATTTAAAGATATTAATTATGCCATATTAAATGAATAAATGGCATAATAATAATAATATTATTATTACTTATTTTATTTTCATTGAAATTCAATATTATTATTACTTATTTTATTTTGAACTTTTTGTATTATTTTGGTTTTTTTTTGTTTTTTGAGAATTTTTTATTTTTTTGAAATTTTTTCATTTTTTTTGAAGTATTTTTATTTTTTAAATTAATCATTGTTGTTTGTTAATCATTGTTGTTTATTTTAATAATTGTTTGAAATTCAAAAAATTAAATCATGTGACATCAAGACCTAAGGGTTAACAGGATTGATAGCTTACTATTGTCAGGAAAACAACAAGTGCAGACTTGGAAACTAGGGGGAATAGAACCTGAAAGTTAAGCGTGTTGGGGTTGGAGTAGTGAGAGGATGGGTGACCGGCCGGGAAGTTAGACGATTTGGAATGAGTGCTGATTAGAGATTAGAGATTAAATTCTGAAGTAGTGAGGAGGGGTGATTAGAGATTAAATTGTCAAATAATTCAAAGATTTGAAAATCAGAAGAAAAAAATTTAAAACAAAAAAATTCAAAAAAAAAATTTGAATTTTTTTTTTCGAAAAAATTCCTTTAGTCCCGGTTGGTGTTACCAACTGGGACTAAAGGCTCCACCTTTAGTCCCGGTTGGTAACAACCGGGACTAAAGGTCCTCCAGCCCCCGCCCAGCCAGCGGCCACGTGGAGGGCCTTTAGTCCCGGTTCGTAACAGAACCGGGACTAAAGGGGGGGACCTTTAGTGCCGACCCTTTAGTCCCGGTTCCAGAACCGGGACTAAAGGCCCTCTGGAACCGGGACTAAAGGCCCTTTTTCTACTAGTGTTAAAAGAGTGCAGATTAGCATAATGTAAGTAGTAGTAGTGTCATCAACCTTCGCCAGAGATCCTTTCTCGACTCCCTGCGAGAAAGTAATCCCAGAGCCATACTATCCAGTTATCATCTCAAGTTCTAGTTGTACCGATCGGGATACAACTCCGAGTGTCCGTTACCGTAGGACAGGCTATCGATAGATTAGTTCTTCCCTGCAGGGGTGCACCAAGTTACCCACCACGCTCACTTAACTCCGGCCGGACACACTTTACTTGGTCATGCCCGGCCTCGGCCAAACGATACGCCGCAACCCGACCGAATACCTAACAGAGAGGTCAGCACGCCGGACTAAACCTATGCGCCCAGGGGTCTTGGGCCTTCGCCCCGGGAACTCCTGCACGTTGCGTACGCGGCTGAAAGCAGACCTAGCAACCCCTTAATACAAGCGTGGTTGCGTAACCAGTCTAATCCAGCGCGCGCCGCTCAGTCACTGACGTCTATTAAGCTCCGGCTGAAGTATACGACGCAGAACGCCCATACTATGCCCACGTGATGGTTAGTGCTATCAGGCCAGAGGCCCCTCGGATCAAATATCCAAACCGCCAGTGGATTAGGAGCGCGCGGAAACGAGCAGAGACTCACGATCGATGTGACCCCATCGCCCCGTCTCGAGGACTTGCGGCAAGGGCGAGGAATGCCCGGCCACGCCTCGTATTTATCTCGGGGGCACCCTCCAGGTCAACCCGTCTCCACATCACTTCGCAATATGCTCACGCGGGTACCCCTCAGGGCCGACCCGTCTTTAGTAACATGGTACAGTGTAAGTCTTAGTGTCAATAGTAACCGTGTGTCCAACATCAAGGGGAACCCTGAGGAATCACCCTCGATAGAATTCCCTCTGATGTTACCGTCAAGGTGAACGAAGGAGAAATCACCCTCGAGGTTCACACTTGAGAAGTTGCTCGACGACGTCGTTATCGGGGGTGGTGTAGGAGGATTCACCCTCGCTTACCACGACCGAATAACTAACCTACAAGGTTATCATCAGAAGTGCTGACGAGGTATCACCCTCGGCACTCGATAGTAACCCAGTAGTGTCGGCAACTAAGGGGAAAGTGATGTGCGGTGCCGGGGCCTGGTCTTCAATCCCGTTGATCGGGTCTTCTGATAATCCAGCGGGGCAGTCGGGATATAGTGGGGGTCTCTGTCGGGTCTCTACCCAGCCTATATTAAGCAGTTTAGGATAAGCAGAAAGGTATCAAGCAGGTTACAATAATCAGGCTATGCAGCAGATATAGGATAACAGTAACAACAGCAGTTCTAATGCAAGCATAAGAGAGAAGAGAATAGGCGATATAGGCATGTTCAAAAAGGGGGGTGCTTGCATGTTTGCTCTGCGGCAAGGGCAAGGTCGTCAACGGTGTCATCGGGGACGTAGTCGTACTCCGGAGCTACGTCTGCCTCGGGAGCTACATCAACGTCGGGGTCTACCGAGAGAGAAGAGGGGGAAGAAACAGGTAAACATAATGCAAACAGATGCAACACAGGGCATGCTATGCTATGGTGCAGTGCAGGGTTGCCTAACGATGCATCTAGGTCATTTTAGTTATTATAGGATTAAGGTGGGATTTATTATCCGGTTCATATGCACTATTCATCTACTGGAATCGGGCTCAGAGTTACGAGTTCTCCTACGTAGGAGGTTCCGATATGGATACAGATGACACGATCAGACTCGTCTTATCGTTCTGAGCAACTTTCATGTTTTAAGTTTTTCAATCCGAGCTACGGTTCAAAAGTTATTAAATTTTAAAGATTAAATGATTTTTTGGAATTTATTTAATTAACAGAAATTGATATATGACGTCAACAGTGACGTCAGCGAGTCAAACCGGCTGACCAGAGTCAAACCTGACCGGTGGGTCCAGTGGGACCCACTGGTCAGTGACTCAGCTAATTAACTGGATTAGTTTAATCTAATTAATCAAATTAGCAGGTGGGCCCGCTCTGTCAGTGTCTGATTAGGGTCTTAATTAATTAATCGATCTCTAATTATTTAAATTAGTTTAAATGGGCGGGTCCCACATGTCGGTGGCACAGAGCCAACCCAGTCAGCGTTGACTTCGGTCAACGGGGCCAGTGGGGCCCGTGGCCAGTGGCTGGGCGGTGGGGCCCGCTGCGCCACGTCGGGCGCCAGCTCAGCGCCGGTCACCGGAGTGCGCCGGCGAGGCCAAACGGCAGCGAGCAACTCCGGCGAGCCCGGGTTCTCTCTGTGGTTGTCCGTTTCGGACGTTCTCGGGCTCGTTCGAACGAGTGGAGAGCGCCGCGTCGCGTGAGATGACTGGTTGGTCGCGGGGACGGCCGGAGGAACGCCGGCGATGACGGATGGCGGCGGTGGAACTCGGGATCTCGCGGAAATGATGCCGCGCTGCTCTAGAGCTCAAACTAGCTGGCTAGGAGGGGTCAGCAGCTCACCAGGAGCGTGTCAGCGCCACTGGTTCAAGCAGAACTGCACGGACAGCATGGCGTCCATGGCTATGGCGGCGGCCAGCGCATCGGAACGGCAACGGCTCCACACGGTCGTGCAAACAAGCAGCAGTAAGTAGGAGAGGAAGCGGAGCTCACCGAAGAGGCTCACGGAGGCCGGCGTTAGCTTAGGAGCACAGAGGTGAGGTGGATCGCGGCGGTGCAGTGGAGTTGACCGGCGAAGGGGATCGGGTTGATGCCGTGGATGCGCTACTCCTCAAGACGTAGTAGAGTGCCAGGAGGAAGGAGTCGAGGTCCCCGAAGCTCCTGGACAACTCCACGGTGCTCGGGGAAGCTGCTGGCCACAGCGGCTGCGGCGGCGCCCACGGTGGCGCTCGGTTCCGATCCAAAGCGAGAGGGAGACGAGGGAGGAGGCGATGGGGAGCGAGGAGGAGTGGGGGAGAGTGAGCAGGGGGTCCAAGGGGGAAGAACGGGGCGGCCTTATCCCCTCGATGCCTGCTCTCGTCGCGGTGGCACGCTGCGGCCGGCGGAGAGGCGCGTGGCCATAGAGAAGACGACACCGAGAGGGAAGTAGGTAAGGTGGGCTGGGCCGAGCGACTGTAGAATTGAAGCCCAGTCGCACAGTAGCGTTAGGCCTTTTTCTATTTCTTCTTTTCTATTTCCTTTTCTACTTTGTTTAGCTAATTGTTTGGGCAATTAATGATTTTTGTAAAATGCGTGACCTAGCTCTTAAATTGCAGTGCAATATTACCTACCACCAAAAAATTAGTTTGGGCAAAATATGGTTCCATTTGGATTTTTATTAAATGAAAAGGGATTATTTGGGTGTTGTTTGTTACTGTTTGAGGTTGTTAGAGTTACTTAACTAATCTCATTAGGGTGGATTACAATTTTATAATTGCCTCTGGATTATTTGCAACCATATGTACATTTTAGTTTTACTATTTGAAGAAATATTTATTTGACTTAAGTTTGCAAACTTGAATTTGAAGTTGAATTACTTCCTAGTTGCAATTTATTTAGATTGATCAGGATGACATGGCAAGTTAAGTAGCATAACTAGGGTGAGGTAACCTGGGGATGTTACATAGACGATGCCCTATTTAACGTGAATGCAGCTGTCTCTAATGCATAACCCCAAAACGATAGCGGTAAATCGGTAAGAGACATCATAGATCGCACCATATCTAATAAAGTACGGTTACGACGTTCGGACACACCATTACGCTGTGGTGTTACAGGTGGCGTGAGTTGTGAAATTATTCCACATTGTTTTAAATGAAGGCCAAACTCGTAACTCAAATATTCGCCTCCGCGATCAGATCGTAGAAACTTTATTTTCTTGTTACAATGATTCTCCACTTCACTCTGAAATTCTTTGAACTTTTCAAATGTTTCAGACTTGTGTTTCATCAAGTAGATATACCCATATCTGCTCAAATCATCTATGAAGGTCAGAAAATAACGATGCCCGCCGCGAGCCTCTACACTCATCGGACCGCATACATCGGTATGTATTATTTCTAATAAGTCAGTGGCTCGCTCCATTGTTCTGGAGAACGGAGTTTTAGTCATCTTGCCCATGAGGCATGGTTCACAAGCATCAAATGATTCATAATCAAGTGATTCCAAAAGTCTATCCGCATGGAGTTTTTTCATGCGCTTTATACCAATATGACCTAAACGGCAGTGCCACAAATATGTTGCACTATCATTATCAACTTTGCATCTTTTGGCACCAATATTATGAATATGTGTATCGCCACGATCGAGATTCAACAAAAATAGACCACTCTTCAAGGGTGCATGACCATAAAAGATATTACTCATATAAATAGAACAACCATTATTCTCTGATTTAAATGAATAATCGTCTCGCATTAAACAAGATCCAGATATAATGTTCATGCTCAACGCTGGCACCAAATAACAATTATTCAGGTCTAAAACTAATCCCGAAGGTAGATGTAGAGGTAGCGTGCCGACGGCGATCACATCGACCTTGGAACCATTCCCGACGTGCATTGTCACCTCGTCCTTAGCCAATCTTCGTTTAATCCGTAGCCCCTGTTTCAAGTTACAAATATGAGCAACCGAACCGGTATCAAATACCCAGGCACTACTATGAGCATTAGTAAGGTACACATCAATAACATGTATATCAAATATACCTTTGTTCACTTTGCCATCCTTCTTATCCACCAAATACTTGGGGCAGTTCCGCTTCTATTGACCAATCCCTTTGCAGTAGAAGCACTCAGTTTCAGGTTTAGGTCCAGACTTGGGCTTCTTCCCGGGAGTGGCAACTTGCTTGCCATTCTTCTTGAAGTTCCCCTTCTTTCCTTTGCCCTTTTTCTTGAAACTAGTGGTCTTGTTAACCATCAACACTTGATGCTCCTTTTTGATTTCTACCTCCGCAGCTTTGAGCATTGCGAAGAGCTCGGGAATTGTCTTTTCCATCCCTTGCATATTATAGTTCATCATGAAGTCTTTGTAGCGTGGTGGCAGTGATTGGAGAACTCTGTCAATAACACTATCATCTGGAAGATTAACTCCCACCTGAGTCAAGTGATTATGATACCCAGACATTCTGAGTATGTGTTCACTGACAGAACTGTTCTCCTCCATCTTGTAGCTATAGAACTTGTTGGAGACTTCATATCTCTCAACTCGGGCATTTGCTTGAAATATTAACTTCAATTTCTGGAACATCTCATATGGTTCATGACGTTCAAAACGTCTTTGAAGTCCCGATTCTAAGCCGTAATGCATGGCACATTGAACTATGGAGTAGTCATCAGATCGAGCTTGCTAGACGTTCATAACATCAGCATCTGCTCCTGCAGCAGGCCTTTCACCTAGTGGTGCATCAAGGACATAATTCTTCTGTGCAGCAATGAGGATAATCCTCAAGTTACGGACCCAGTCCGTGTAGTTGCTACCATCATCTTTCAACTTAGCTTTCTCTAGGAACGCATTAAAATTCAAGGGAACGGAAGCACGGGCCATTGATCTACAACATAGATATGCAAAAACTATCAGGACTAAGTTCATGATAAATTAAGTTCAATTAATCATATTACTTAAAAACTCCCACTTAGATAGACATCCCTCAAGTCATCTAAATGATACGTGATCCAAATCAACTAAACCATGTCCGATCATCACGTGAGATGGAGTAGTCATCAATGGTGAACATCTCTATGTTGATCATATCTACTATATGATTCACGTTCGACCTTTCGGTCTCCAGTGTTCCGAGGCCATGTCTGTACATGCTAGGCTCGTCAAGTTTAACCTGAGTATTCCGCATGTGCAAAACTGTCTTGCACCCGTTGTATGTGAACGTAGAGCCTATCACACCCGATCATCACGTGGTGTCTCAGCACGACGAACTGTCGCAATGGTGCATACTCAGGGAGAACACTTTATACCTTGAAATTTTAGTAAGGGGTCATCTTATAATGCTACTGCCGTACTAAGCAAAATAAGATGCATAAAAGATAAACATCACATGCAATCAAAATATGTGACATGATATGGCCATCATCATCTTGTGCCTTTGATCTCCATCTCCAAAGCATCGTCATGATCTCCATCGTCACCGGCTTGACACCTTGATCTCCATCGTAGCGTCGTGGTCGTCTCGCCAACTATTGCTTCTACAACTATCGCTAACGCATAGTGATAAAGTAAAGCAATTACATGGTGTTTGCATTTCATACAATAAAGCGACAACCATAAGGCTCCTGCGAGTTGCCGATAACTTTTACAAGACATGATCATCTCATACAACAACGTATATCACATCATGTCTTGACCATATCACATCACAACATGCCCTGCAAAAACAAGTTAGATGTCCTCTACTTTGTTGTTGCAAGTTTTACGTGGCTGCTACGGGCTTCTAGCAAGAACCGTTCTTACCTACGCATCAAAACCACAACGGTGTTTCGTCAAGTTTGCTGTTTTAACCTTCAACAAGGACCGGCCGTAGTCAAATTTGATTCAACTAAAGTTGGAGAAACAGACACCCGCCAGCCACCTTTATGCAAAACTAGTTGCATGTCTGTCGGTGGAACCGGTCTCATGAACGTGGTCATGTACGGTTGGTCCGGGCCGCTTCATCCAACAATACCACCGAATCAAAATAAGACGTTGGTGGTAAGCAGTATGACTATCACCGCCCACAACTCTTTGTGTTCTACTCGTGCATATCATCTACGCATAGACCTGGCTCGGATGCCACTGTTGGGAAACGTAGCATGCAATTTCAAAAAAATCCTACGCTCACGCAAGATCTATCTAGGAGATGCATAGCAACGAGAGGGGGAGAGTGTGTCCACGTACCCTCGTAGACCGAAAGCGGAAGCGTTTGACAACGCGGTTGATGTAGTCGAACTTCTTCTCGTTCCGACCGATCAAGCACCGAATGTACGGCACCTCCGAGTTCTGCACACGTTCAGCTCGATGTCGTCCCTCAAACTCTTGATCCAGAAAAGTTTTGAGGGAGAGTTCCGTCAGCACGATGGCGTGGTGACGGTGATGGTGAGGTGATCTGCGCAGGGCTTCGCCTAAGCACTACGAAGATATGACCGGAGGCGTAAACTGTGGAGGGGGACGCCGCACACGGCTAGGAATCAATGTTGTGTGTTCTAGTGGTGCCCCCCCATATAAATATAGGTGGGAGAGGGAGGGGAGCAGCAAGGGGCGCCCCAAGTAGGAGGGATCCTACTTGGGCGCCTCCTCCAAGTCGGCCTCCCCCCCTTCCATATCCATCGGAGGGGGAAGGAAAGAGGAGGGAGGAGGGAAGGAAGGGGGAGGCCGAATCCCTCCCCTTCCTTCTCTCTCCCCCCCTTTCCTTTCCCTCAGGTGTGGCCCATATGGGGGGCGCAGCAGCCCCTGCTGGCTGCTGCGTTTCCCCTCTTGGCCCATTAGGCCCATATAGTTTGCCGGGGGGTGCTCGGAACCCTTTCCGGTGCCCCGATATGTACTCGGTACCCCCGGAACACTTCCGGTGTCCGAATACTATTGTCCTATATATGAATCTTTACCTCTCGACCATTTCGAGACTCCTCGTCATGTCTGTGATCTCATCCGGGACTCCGAACAACATTCGGTCACCAAATCACATAACTCATATAATACAAAATCGTCATCGAACGTTAAGCGTGCGGACCCTCGAGAACTATGTAGACATGACCGAGACACCTCTCTGGTCAATAACCAATAGCGGAACCTGGATGCTCATATTGGTTCCTACATATTCTACGAAGATCTTTATCGATCGTACCGTAATGACAACATGCATCATTCCCTTTGTCATCGGTATGTTACTTGCCCGAGATTCGATCGTCGGTATCTTCATACCTAGTTCAATCTCGTTACCGGCAAGTCTCTTTACTCGTTCCGTAATATATCATCCCTTGCTTGCAAGGCTTCTTATGATGTGCATTACCGAGAGGGCCCAGAGATACCTCTCCGATACTCGGAGTGACAAATCCTAATCTCAATCTATGCCAACCCAACAAACACCTTCGGAAATACCTGTAGAGCATCTTTATAATCACCCAGTTACGTTGTGACGTTTGATAGCACACAAGGTATTCCTCCGGTATCCGGGAGTTGCATAATCTCATAGTCAAAGGAATATGTATATGACATGAAGAAAGCTATAGCAATAAAACTGAACGATCAATATGCTAAGCTAACAGATGGGTCATGTCCATCACATCATTCTCCTAATGATGTGATCCCGTTCATCAAATGACAACACATGTCTATGGTTAGGAAACTTAACCATCTTTGATTAACGAGCTAGTCTAGTAGAGGCTACTAGGGACACGGTGTTTTGTCTATGTATCCACACATGTATCAAGTTTCCGGTTAATACAATTCTAGCATGAATAATAAACATTTATCATGATATAAGAAAATATAAAATAACAACTTTATTATTGCCTCTAGGGCATATTTCCTTCATAACCAGCGCTACTACTAAGGCTATGATCATTAGCATGTAAAAAAATCAAATTAAAAAAAGCATTGGTCATCATTGATCTTTTTGTGTAGAATCTAAATTGTCAGTATGAATCTTCGCCAGTTTAGGAACCGACGAAGATTCATATTGCCACAGATCCTACACATAGAGTACAATGAAGACCAAGTGGTTGTGATAGTTTGAGAAGCACCATATTTAAGGTGGTAAACATTCTGTTCGCGGAGCGAGGTGGTACTAAACTTTGGTCTTAGGAGGGGACTGAATTTAGCAGTAGCGCTGGTTAGAGGAAAGCGCTATTGCTAACTTCAATAGCAGTAGCGCTTTTTATGTATGAGCGCTACTAGTATACCTAGCCCGCCTGCAGCGGTCTGGCAATTATAATAGTAGCGTGTTTTGTATCTACAGCGCTACTGCTATGTGCATAGTAGCAGCGCTCTTATTGCCAAAGCGCTATTGCTATTTAGCAGCAGCACCTTTTTAAAAGCGCTACTGGTGAGCTCCTGTGTATAAGCATTTCCCTTGTAGTGAACCGCCAAGTCATGGGAAACAAGTGGGAGAAGGCACGTGCCGCCCGTGATGCCGCGGCTACCAAAATGTCGTCTACATGGACGGGCATTTTTTGGTGAGGGAGAACAAGAAGGAGGAGAGGTACAAGCTCATGTTGGATGCGCAAAAGGAAAGGATGGAGTGGAACCGGAAGAGGACGGAGAAGAAGCTAGAAATTGAGAGGGAGAAGATCGAGTTGGAGAAGCAACAAGCGGCGATCAAATGGGAGCTCGAGAAGGCCAAGACATTTGGCGACATAGAGCTTGAGAAGGAGAGGTTGCAACTCACACGGGACGTGAAAGATGTGAGGATCATGTTGGCGGACGAGACCCTCTTGGATGAGCTTGCAAAGAAGTGGCTTGCAGACAAGAAGAAGGAGATCAACGACCGTAGGGAGTACGAGGCAGCGAGGACGGTTGTGGCCCGGATGCAGGCGGAGGAGGCGGGCCGGATGCAGGCGGAGCAGGCAGCCAGGATGCATGCGGAGGAGGCTGCCCGAATGCAGACAGAGTAGGACGAGCAGGACGCATTCTGCCTCGCTCGGAGCAGGCGCCCAGCCAGTGATCCGAGGCCATCTGTCACGCTCGGACATTGATTTCATTTTGCCATGTCCGGTTTGTTGAACTATGATTTGCTTTGCTTTGTTTCGAACTTTGGCATTCGGACCGTTTGTACCGTATGATCGACATGCATGGATTGCATGGATTTGAGAATCAGAATTTGCGGTATGTGGATGTGCGACGCAACATTTGAGGGTGTCCGGTCAGTGCCCGCGGACGCGCCCAGACGCGTCAGATTTGCCATGTCCGGCTGTAGATGCTCTAACTAATAGAGTAATTGTTGTTGAGGATTTGCTTTGCTATAAATCCTAATGTGTAATGTATGTGTCCGGGAATTCATGGCAATACTCGGGATTTGGGGATTTTGTGAAGGCAAGACGCATGTTCATGATCTAGGTACGTGGTTTCACACATTACTCCATACGAACGAGGCCCATTTTGTGAAGATAAAACCCAAGTTCGGCCCCTGGAACAGGGGTAACACCCTACTCTTGTTGAAATTTTGTCTCTCCCATGAACAGCGTATTGTTTGTAATGTTGACCTATCAGAGAAATTACCCCTAATGTCGTAATGTTGACCATGTGTTTGTAACATTTGTCTTAGTTGACCATATTTTTGGTCCAGTCGGACCGATGTTGCTGTATTCGTTAGCCGGATGGGCTTTGAGGTACCGGAACAACCAAGTGATTCTCATGATGTGGACTCGTGCCTGCCAGGTGCAAAGTGCCATCACCTTACAATGCAAGGTTCTTGGAGGAAGTGCTTAAAGAAATATATGAGTTTGTTTACATATAAATAACCTACCTGTAAAGGTAAGCAACAAGAAGCAGCCACACCAACTGGAGTAACAGATGATTCTACCCTAGGGACAAGTGGATTAGACGATAAAGGGTTCCCCCACTTTAGATTATAAAGCAACCATCCGATACAACGAGCTTGTTGGGGCCGCACCACAAACAAGCCCAAAAGAAAAAGAGAGAAAAAGAAAAAGAAACAAATGCTGACAACGGCAAATCGACGAAACAAAGATGGCCGGCGACCGCTGCACCCTCCGGAGAAGTACCACCGCGCTTCTAGCACTCCGGAGCGTCGCGTACCGAGCAACACCTTCAGGAAGGAATGCGACGATGACGCCGCTGCTGCCCGGACAAGTCCAAGGGTTTCCCCCGGTACGCAGAGGGCAGTGGGGAAGGGGTATATCCGACGCCCTTCAGGAAGGTCCGGCGGCGCCCGCAGGCGTCACCGCGTCGATGACGGACGAGCCATCAGGGATTTCTCCCAACCCAAACAACCACCACCACCCCAGACGATCTGAAGTGCTCCACCAGAACTGCCGCCCACCAACATGTGCCACCACGGTCATCGAACCATCATTGCCGTCTCTCTGAGCCACTGACACGAGACCTGGAGGAGGGACGAGGAGCCAACGGGCTCGGGGGCATCTGCAACTCAGCCGACGGGAGGGGACTACCACCGCCGCCGCCGCGGAGCCTACCGGACATGACGACAGCAGCTTACCAGGCCCGCACAGGCCCGGCCGGACCCCAAAGGATCCGGACAACCCCTGCTGCCACGCTGCAGCACATCGGCCGACGAAGCCGCCACCACCCGCAGCCCCCGACGCCATGCCACCTCCACCAGGGAGCCGCGACGCTGCGCGCCGGAGCGCCGGCCCACCCCAACCCAGCTGGGGCCCAGAAGGGCCCAGATCTGGGCGCAGCGGAGGCCGGCGGCCAGCCGCACCACCACGTGCCCCGCGGCCAACGGCCGCGCCGCCGCATTAGGATCGCCCGCAGAACCGCGCCGCCAAGCCGCACCATCACTCGCCGATGAGCACCGCCGCCACCATTGCCCGAGCAGGGGAGGCCGCACGCAGGGACAAGCAGACCCGCCGCCACCGGCACCACGCGGGCAAGGCCCGGCGGTGCGCGCTGGCGGCGGCGGGAAGAGGGAGGAGCGAGGGGGCGCGATGGAGGGGAACGGGGAAGGGGTCCCCGGTCGCCTCGCTCGGGGAGGCGGCGCGGGGGTACGGGGGAGGGGGAAAGGGGGGAGGGAGGGCTGGGGGGCGAGAGCGAGGACTAGCGGCGGAGGGCGCCGGCCGCGGCGGCGGCTACCCGCGACGGGGGAGCCGACGGCGGCGTAGGCGGAACCCTAGCGGAGCGCTCAGGGAGTGTTCGCCAGTCTCCTCCTAGGGACAAGTGGATTGATGGGTGTTTTTTTAAGCATCAATGATTCTTTACAGACGGGCGTGTCATCGGCCCGTTTAGAAGACTTTCATGTAATTTCTTTAGTTAGGGCATCTTCAACGCCGACCCACAAGCGGGCATAATATTTGTCTGAAAATTGCTCCGGACTGGTGTTCGGACACGGATATGAAAGGCATCCATCCAACCCTATATCACAAATGTTTGCCTTAAAAATGACAATTATGATTTATGATTTGATTAGTACTTTTTTGTTCGGCGGAAGGCTGCTAATCATACCAGATAAAGCAAGCATTTGTCTAAATAAAACTACTAAACACAACTAAATGAAGGCTGCCATGTCCTGCCAAACAAAACTACTCATAAGCATTTGGCGGAAAGCGCTTCAGCCAAATGAAGCTATGCTTAACGCCAAATGAAGCTACTAAACGAAGGACCTTCCTCCATTAAAAAAAAAGCACCACCGCCTAATCTAGCCATGGTGGTCTAATCAAGCATAATTAGCACCTTTCGTCAAATGCATAAACACCTTCCACACTACCTTCCATCAAATGTAGCGCAATTAGCACAATGTTTTCCACCAAATGCTAGCCATTCTGAGCGGACGCGGAGTAGAGACGGTACGTGGTGCCTTTTGATTGGTCAGACGGATGTCCAGACTTCCGCAAAGCCCCCCTTTGCTTGTTTTCAGTTTGCGAAAAAACGAACGTCCGAACACATGGGCGGACCGATGCGGGACTGCGTTGGATGGCAAACAGTGTCCGGACAGTACAGTCCAGACGCTTGCGGGAGCTTTGAGGGTCCGCTTTGAAGATGCCCTTACCAGGTGTCGGTTTGGTTAATATCCTACATCTAAGTGATTTTTTTTTTCTAAAAATAAAAAATAGTTCCAAAAAAGAGAAGACAGAGTAGGCAGAGGCTGGACTTTTTTTTCTTGCTACCCCACCCAGTCATAGACTCAATCTTTCTTGACTTTGATAGTTCTTGGTGTGTGATTTGTGTGTGTTGATATTGGTTGTGTATGCAAAGATTAGGTATGTGTTAATTGTGTTTGTATCAGTTGAATTCATGATTTATCTTAAAAAACAGCTAAAGTAGGGTGACAATCAATCTTAATTAAAGCAAGTAAAAAATTCAAAAATAATAATAATCTTAAAGCAAGTCGAAGAACGAAAAGTGTAGGGGAGACAGATCGGTGGCTCGCTCCTTGTTTCAGAACCAAGGTTCGTTCTTGCTTGCTTTATTTTTTGCCCGAACAAGAGGCGCGGCGTACGGGTATATATGCATCCACGTGATATGATCCCGGGTCGGAGTCGATCAAGGAGCTAGTGCAATTAAACCCGGTCGGTCCACCGAACTGAATCTACCATTCTAATCGTAATGGAAGTATCATAGCATGCATGCCAACTAGGCAAATTTAATGAGGTGGCATATAATTAAATGAACAAAGAGTGGGGTGAGTATCATATCATGATACCGTATCATATTAAATGCTGTGCTAATATATGTTATGCATGGCAATAAATGAAGTTATCTATGATACTAACACATGATACTATGCACTACGGGTGTAGTATCATATACATGATACTAGTATATGATACTCACCATTACAACCAGCCTAAGAAGTTGCTCCTCACTTCTTCCTATTCTCACATCAGCGCTAAGTTTGCAAAGAGCAGCCAATCAGTCTAATTGATTAGCCAAGCACTGGCCTCACAGTCCTGATCTGCGCGAGCGACCCATGCATGGCGTCCAAGGTAACTCGGTGCTGTTAATTTCAAGAATAGACCACCGAAGCAATCCAAGCGCATGCATGTTGTCACATAATTCGGTGCAGTTAATTACCACTGCCTAAAGCCCATGCATGCGGTTAATCATGGCTGAATTGACGGAGGAATTTATTCCGTTCCGAGTCCCCAGCCATAGCATTTATTTCTGGGCGCGTTATCATCTCCACCGTACTTTCCTTCCGTCCGTCTCCTGCGGTTCCCTTTCTCTTCGTCTTCTACGTCCGGTTCCACTCGCACAAAATAAATCACCTTCTTGGTCTTATGTTTAGATTCAGATTAACAATATTCCTTCAAGAGTGATGGTGGAGTTGATGGCGAGGTGCCACTGCTTCCAAGCTTTCGTGAGTCGTCGCCACCGGAGACACCCGCGCGCTGCTGCCGACCCAGACCCCTGTAATCTTCGCAGTTGCACCGAGCCCTGCACCCCGTTGCCGATGAATCGATCCCCGTAGGCTATGCTGCCCGAAGGCACGCACCCCGGCGTCGACCAGAGCTCCTGGGGGGCAACACGTGCCACCGTCGGCATCCTCATCCAACATCAACTGAACCAAAGGTGGGGCTCTCCTTCCTCTCTGTATCCTTAGATTTGAGCGAATTTTTCAAGTTAGCTTGAGTCCTGCATCTCTCTCACACACGCATTATTATGAATCATATTGGTATTTTTGTTGCTTTCCTATGATTTGTAGAATCAGTGCGTATGACATACTGCAGTTCATCTTCAATATTTTCTTTCATGGCAGTATTATTCCACAGTAACCTCAGATCGATCTAATACCTTAGAGGTACCATTATCATTCTTCTACTGCAGGTGCTCAAAACAGAGGGTTTTGTTTGATCGTTACTAGGCATCCGGAGGCACATACATTTCATCCAAAAGGAGGCAAGGAGCTCTAATTTTATTTTATCTGATGTGTTTTTCGTTCGGAGATAGATGCTGGAATAGTAACAGATGTCCAGTTTCAATCATATGCATGTATAATTGCAATTAATTATATTTTGTAATGCTAATCACTTGGTATATTATTTCTTCAAACCTACAGCATATCTTGATAAATGTAAGAATAATTATTTTATGTGGTTACAGTATCATTATATGATTGTTTTGGTTTGATGACACTCATAGCCTAAAAGGTACTACATCCTTGCTGAGAGGATCAAGTATGGTCTGTTCTAACCATCATTTGGTTCAATTGTTCTATGCTGGCTGAAAGCATATTAAAAAGGTGTGACTAAATGGAGTGTATATGTTGTTCTACTCAGGAATCATGCTATTTTGTACATCTTTGCTTATTCTCTCTAATGGGTATTAGGTTGCATCTCAACTATACCTTCCTTCTATTCCGTGTTACCAATGCATTAAAATTAGGTAATAATACATAATTTTTCTTTGGATTTTTTGGGAAACGGACTTCTCATATCATTCCATAAAAGTTTCATATGCAATACTACAAACTCCCGCAGCAACGCGCGGGGTATCATCTAGTTACGGAAACGAGGAAACTCTGGGTTGGCCTATGCGTCGTACGGTGGCCACGTGATCGACTCGCGGCACACCTCCGAAGCTCCATCGGGACCTCCCAACCAGCGCTCTCAGCGCCGGCTTGGCGTGCTGGCGCTCCAAGGAGACACTACTGGGCCGGCCCAGCCAAACTACCGATCGCCCACACGGGACGCTAGTCGTTCGCTCGCTCGTTTTTTTAGAGGAGTTCGCTCGTTTCTGCTGCTTCGCTTTGTCTAAAAAAGAGTTTTTTTTTAATTTCTTTGTCTAAAAAAAGAAAAAGGTTCATATAAGTAAAAAAATTAAATCTGAAAAAAGTTCATCAAATTTGAAAAACAAATCATCGAATTATTTAAAAAGTTCGTCGAAAAAATTCATCAAAATTTAAGAAAGAGTTCATCGATTTTGCAGAAAAAGTTCATGCAAAGTTTAAAAAGTTCATTGAACCAGGAAGAAGAAAAAAGGGGAAAAAAGGGAAAAGGAAAGTAGATGGAAGAAAAGGATGAGAAAGATGTATGTAGTCACACAAGGTTGGGCGGTTGGCTGGTAAGTGCAGTGAACCTCGAAGGAGGAGGTCGCCAGTTCGATTCTACCATGGCTCGACTAGACCATGGGCTGCTATTTTTGGGACTTGGGCCTGCTCAGAACTACAAGTACAGCCAGTACAAATACACGAGGTGATGCATACGAACAAGGGGCTTGCATGTTCTCACTAAATAAAAGTTGCAGTCTTTTTCCCTACCGCCGACCTTCCCCTCCTACTGGGGCCCGGACCGATCAAGGGGTGGCCTGCCTGATGAAGGAGCTGGGGCTTGCATGTTCTAACTAAATAAAAGTTGCAGTCTTTTTCCCTACCGCCGACCTTCCCCTCCTACTGGGGCCCGGACCGATCAAGGGGTGGCTCTTGCAGCCGCCACCCGGTCTTCGCCTCCCGGTCTTCGCCTCGCTCGAGTGTGTTGGGCGACCTAGGGCTCCATCAACAACCCGATCTACTTATTCGGATTAGGGTTCCAATCTTTGTGATGGACAAGTCATCATGTTCCTCATCGATGGATGAAACAACCTGCCTGATGAAGGAGCTGGGTCTCCGGGAGGAGGACATAGACGATGTTGTCTTCGATGAAAAAGAAGCTCCGCATGCGGCAAACAGATGGATGGCGATTGCTCGGGTAAACATGGAAAACCCTACAGTCAGTTCTGGTTTTTGAAGAACATGCACTCTACTTGGGATCTCGCGCAAGACGTCAAATTTCGGCCACTGGAGGACAATCTATATACCCTGCAGTTCTTTTGTTTGGGTGATTGGGAACGTGCGATGCAAGGAGGTCCATGGCACTTCTGAGGTAACACAGTCTTGATTGCGCCTTATGATGGGGTGACAAAGCCAACGCCAATTCAACTTAACACACTTGATTTCAGGATCCAAATCCACGACGATCCCGACATATATTCCCATATGGTTCCTGCCCTAGCAACTAAAGTGGGTGAAGTGTTGTATGCTGAGACACAGAACCATGACTTCACGGGAAACTTTTTCCGCATTTGGGTCAGAATTGATGTTAGGAAGCCGCTCAAGAAAGTTGTTTCGATGATTCGGGATCTGAAACGCCACATTTATTTGGTCAAATATGAATGTCTCCTAGAATGGTGCTCGGTTTGCGGTCACATTGGACAAGTGTTCAAGGAACACGATGAAGGGTGTACTGTTGGGAAACGTAGTACAAAACAAACAAAAAATTCGCCCTACGATCACCCAAGAACACTATGAAGATGAGGTTTGGATCGGATCGTTACCAACTCCGAGTTGCAGCGGAAGAAGAGTCAGTGTAGATTGTTCTCGGAGTCCCTCAAACCATAGATGAACGATCCCGCGAATTGCCCAGGAACAGTCCCCCGAAGGAAGACCGAAAGCATGACCTCTCCACAGATTGCAAGTGTACGGTCTTCACGATCCGGCAGTGCTTCGCCATCCAGAGCTAATCGTCACCGGATAATTAGAGAGAGGAGATTAGAACCATACTATGCATCTAATTATGAGGATAAGAGGAACTAGATCTAGCTCTAATTGGAACAACTATAACTAGACTAGAGAACTAGATGGGGCTCCAAAACTTGTTTTGTGTAAAAGTGCCCAAAACCTCTAGTATATATAGGTTGAGGGGGGGGGGGGGGGGGGGAGGGGCTGCCACACATGGGGAAGGATTCGTCCCCCCTTGCACCAGCCCTAGGGGGAGGTGGAATCGTCCCCTTTGTCCAATTCAGCCTCCCAATTATGGCTAAGGGGGCGCCACCCCCTATTGGGCCCTTGTGGGCTCCTTCCACCACTTGGCCTTTTAAGGCCTGTTGAAATTAAATTAAATAAAAGGCCTCCGAACAATTACTAGAGCCTATTATTATTAATTTAACATCAATGGAAATATTTTTCATCTATATATTATTTATCAAAAATACCCGGTATTGCTCGATAAATTCTGAAACCCTTCAGATGACCCCGAAAAGCTTCTGGTTTCTTTTGAAACTATTTCGAATATTAGTGAAACTATTTCAAAAATATATTCTCATTATTTCTGTCCTACTAACACTCAGGATCGAGTCGATTCCATGATTATAAGTTCATAACCCTAGCGCCCATTCCCATTTTGGGCGGAACAGATCTACTAATTCTTTTATTCCAGTTAGTAAGAGGGATCTTGAACTAAGAAATAGACCTAGCAGCTAAAAGAGGGTATCCTGAGCAATTGCAAGAATGGGGTTCATTGATATTCCTGGTATTGCTCTAGCTACAGTTTCAGATACTCCCCCCATTTCATAAAGTATACGACCTGGTTTAACAACGGCTACCCAATATTCGGGGGACCCCTTTCCCATTCCATTTCATATATGTCTGAGGATCCGCATAGCCCTCGATTTATGTGTTATTTATCCATTTTTACTTTTTTTATGCTAATGTTGGTGACTGGAGATAACTTTCTTCAATTATTCCTGGGATGGGAGGGAGTAGGTCTTGCTTCATATTTGTTAGCATGGAATAAGGTTTGATCCTATTCATGGGGATTCCGTAAATATCCCATTTCAAAAATCGAAACAATCGGGACTTTTCGGAGATTGGATGCAGTTACTAATTCATGATCTGGCATGTACAGAATGAAAACTTCATTCTCGATTCTACGAGAATTTTTATGTGAGATCCATGGAGCTATTCTGAGATAGCAAGCACTAGCTCCCAGTGCGACTTCATAAAAAGCAATCAAAGATAAGATCGAAGAAAATGAAACGCAGATCATTATTACCTTAAGCTTGTGACCCTGTAGGTTCAGTAAAACATAGACATGAACGAAACTCCTTTCGTTCAATGACCGATAGCGAAACCGTGGATATCCATATCGATCCCTATGAGTACACGAATAACATTCAAGTGAACCTTTGGTTATCATGTGCTACTCCCCTTGCTTCGCGATACTTTACAAAAGAAATGTATCGGAATCCTCTTGAGTCATACACATGCTCACTATACCGGTCTCCTCGTTGCCAGTTTTGTTTTTCTTTCTCGTTCACATGTTCCGGGATCCCCGTGACATAGTGATGACCCACAAGTATATGGGATCAATCGTAGTCCTTTCGATAAGTAAGAGTGTCGAACCCAACGAGGATCAGAAGAAATGATAAGCGGTTTTTAGCAAGGTATTCTCTGCACGTACTGAAGTACGTAGCAGTAACAAGTAGTTTGATAGCAAGATAATCCGTAACAAGTAACAAGTGATAATAGTAACAAGAGTGCAGCATGGTGGCCCAATCCTTTTTATAGAAAATGAACAATCTGAAACTACTTCTTATAATGAGAAAATCATTCTCGAGGACACATGGGAATTCTCATCTAATCACGTTCATCATGTTCAGTTGATTCGCGTTCACTACTTTGATAATTTGATATGTGGGTGAACCCGTGCTAGGGTGTTGTTCTTAGTTGACAAGCAACCCTTTATGATTACCCCCTCTCGCAAGTCTCCACAACTATGAAAGAAGAATTAAGATAAATCTAACCATAGCATGAAACATATGGATCCAAATCAGCCCCTTACGGAATAACGCATAAACTAGGGTTTAAGCTTATGTCACTCTCGCAACCCATCATCTACTTATAACTCCCCAATGCCTTCCCTTAGGCCCAAATATGGTGTAGTTTCATGTAGTCAACGTTCACATGACACCACTAAAGGAATAACAACATACATATCATCAAAATATTGAACGAATACCAACTTCAAATGATTACTTATAACAATACTTCACCCATGTCCTAAAAAACAAAGTAATTACTCACAAATCATATTCATGTTCAAGATCAGATGGGCATTGTATATGATTAAGGATCTGGACATATAATATTCCACCAAATAAACCAACTAGCATCAACTACAAGGTGTAATCAACACTACTAGCAACCCACAGGTACCAATCTGAGGTTTTGAGACAAAGATTAAATACAAGAGATGAACTAGGGTTTGAGAGGAGATGATGCTGCTGAAGATGTTGATGAAGATTGATTCTCCCATGATGAGAGAATAGTTGATGATGTTGATGGCTTCGATTTGCCTCTCCTGGAGGGAAGTATCCCCGGTGAAATCATGGCTACATGTTGTTCTTTAGTCCCAACCAAGTTGGAGGCAGATCATACAGGGAGATGTTGGCGAACGAGGAAAGATTCATGGCCACATGCTGTTCTTCCTGGGAACATCTTTGGGGCCGCACATGTGGTTTGGAAAACTACAGTAATCTACTTTTCATCTTACTCTATTATGTCTCAAGCAAATCACATTGTTCCTTACATGTAGCTTGCTTGTGCGTACCTTCTTTTTTGTCTTCTACTCCCTTCGTCCGGAATTAGTTGACGCTCAAACAGATGTATTCAGTGCTAGATACATCCATTTGAGCGTCAACTAATTCTGGATAGAGGAAGTACTTAGTAATAAACTAGAAAGGAGATCTTTTTTGATAAGAGCTAATTAGTTGTATCTTTCCCTTTGTTTGGTTGCAGCGTTTGTGACTCCCATACTCTATACATACGGAACCATCCCATCACATGTTGGCCCCTGCGCTTTCTTGCAGATCTTTTCCATCCAAGTCATGGAGAATGAAGAGTCGAAAATAAGGTGTCCAGTGGAGTTATATGGCTTCATTGCTGCTCAAGACACCGTGGATCACAATCACAACCTTCTGTTCAGCCGTACAAGGGATGACCCCCAAATTCTCACTCAACAGGTACGTTTTCTTCTGGGTTCTCTTGCTGCTGTTACTAAACTAAATTGCCCTCCGCACTTGCATATCTTTACCATACTAAGGCCATCTCTAGCCGACCCCCTATAAATTAACGGAGTAAAACCCTTATTGGAGTATATATACTCCACTATTTTTTGCCGTTTCTAGCCGATTCCCTAAAATTAACGGAGTAAAGTTCAATTTGATCAAATTCGAAGCAATTTGAATCGAAAGTAGCATGCATTCAAACATAAACATAGATAGTTTTGCACAACCGAACATAAAACATAAATTTAAACTAAACTACTTTTGGTCGAAGTGGAGGTCGAGCCAATTAATCCTTCTTCATCAGGTACGGTGTGCAGCGAGCCGGGTCCGGGCCGGTGCCGTGGTCGGGGTCGTCAGGGAAGACACTCCTCCACTTGTTGACGTCGATCTCCTCATCCTTGCCACCCACCTCGCCGCCCTCCACACCGCCATCCTCGCTGCCTTGGACCTCGTCGTCGGAGATAACGATAACCTCGCCGTCAGCGTCGGCAAAGATCATTCGCTCCGCCTCCACCAGCTCCGGGTGCTCCCGACGGAGCTCTTCCTGTAGGCCTCGTCGGCGGCCTCGGCCTCGAGGCGCTCCCTCGCCTCATGGTCCTCCCGCGCCATAGCCCAGCTCACCCCCGGCTCCGGCGGGACGAGGTCGACCGGACGTGTGCCGAAGGGGAAATTGAGCCGAGCCGTGGAAGCGGACCTACCAGCGGTCGTACTCCATGGCCGCGAGCTCGGCCGTGTGGAAGGTCCCAAGCCACCGCCGGGTGTGGGTCTCCCGATCCGTGATTTCAGCCACCCACGTCCCCGGTGCCGCTGTCGGACCCCGAGGTACGTCCTCGTCGGCGGATGGGGCAGAGGGAGGACGGGGAAGTCCTCGAACCGGCGTAGGGGCGCGGTGGCAGGCGGATCGGGCGACCGGCGACGACGGCTCAATGAAGAGCCCGCGGAGGACGACCCGCGCGCGTGGCGGCGCGGATCCGTGCTGTAGATCAGCGACGGGGAACAACGGCCACCACGTCCGGCCATCGGAGGGCAGGGGAGGGTGGGGGCGCGTCGACGGTGGTGCGGGGGGAGAAGAGGAGGTGGGGAGAAGAGGCGCCGATTTTACTCGGCCAAGTAGAGATGGAGTAAATATAGTCAGATTTTTAGGGATGGAGTAAAAAAATTACTCCACTAAGCCGTGTAGGGGACCGGCTAGGTCAAACTTAGTGGAGTAAAAAGCCAAATTTACTCCACTAAGAAGATATAGGGGATCGGTTAGAAATGCTCTAAGGGCATCTCCCTCATCCAGACTTGACCTGAATCTGTAGACTCAGGCCAAGCTGAGAATCTTTTTGCTGCCTTCATATGGGTGGAGAAGGGATGGGCGATCACTTGTTAAGTCGGTTATTCTGTTTCATTTCAAATTCAAAATACAGTAATGTTTATGGAATAAATACAACCTACTCTGTCAACTGTTTAACAATGTATAATTTCAAGCATGAACCACCTAAGTCCCTACTATGCATCCTCCACCTATTAAAGTGTGAACACATAACCGTAGGGTTGAATCCACCCCAATTTTATCCAAGGTGGTGGTGCCTATGTTGCTCAGATATGGACACACGCATCTGACTAGGATGAGTGCTTCCAGGTGGTGGCGGCATTTGTCCAAATATGGAAAGAAACTGACTCTAGGGTGGTCTATTACTATTTGGATCTGGTACATTGACTTGAAACAAATGATGCTTGTTGGATTCATTTTTAAAGTTGACTGGCCCGTGTCGCCCGATTGCGTTGATCGACCCTGTTGACTTTGAAATTCAACTGAAGTGAAAGGCGCAACAGAGTGTGAAGATGAAACACTGATGGCATGATGGTTTGAATATGCTCATGGTTTTGGAGATTATTGTGTGCCTGCCTGTCGTCGTTGGGACGTCAATTTTTGCACACTTGAGATCACCTCTGCGCTGCTTGCCAGAACGGTTGTAGCAACTCTCTGCTGATATTATTGAAGGGTCATGGCCTGATGATTCTAGTGGTTGTGTGGTTGCCCGTACTGCTGCCATAGATGAGGACATTCTGCTGCTTGACTCTGGAGAAGAACCATTGAAAGTGGATCCAGACGGTCGCGTTACCCTTCAAAGAGGCGTTGTTTGCGTGGAACGTCAGGGGAAGCTCACGGTTTCTATGGAAGCCTACTCAAAGGCAGGTATCTGTTATGCAGATTGTGTTGAATTCAGGCCCAAAAAGTCTCTCACAAGTATCGGTATTTGCGACCTTGGATTCTGCACGGTGCAGTTTATTGTTGGTTGGTCCCCAATGGCAACGAAGTCTGATCTGATGTACTTTGGCAACTGAGTTGAAGTGCATCTACTAGTTAGTGTCCCCATCCCAGTAATGTGTTTAAGATGTAGAGCTAATTATGTCCATTAACAAGGCATGCTTGGTCAAGTGTCCAAACTGTTGCTATGTAAGTGTCCAGACTATTTATGAGTCATGTTTGGCAAACTGTGGCTGAGCTTGGGTACCTGCTTATATGCACTAACTCCTTGCAGGTTTTTTGGTCGTTTCACAGCGATTTATATGCGTAAGAGCATCTCTAGCCGATCCTCAAAAACCGCATAACTCCTCGACTTTCTTGTTTTGAGGTGTTAAAGGGGACCTAGCCGAACCCTTATCCAGTTTAATTCCACAAATATTATAAGCACCGCATTGGCTGGCGCTTATATTTGAGAGGACGCAACTGAGTCTCGGGACATAGTCGGGTATGTCAAGATCGAAATCACATGCTTAGAAGGGGAAACTGGTTGTGATCAGCCATGTTTGAGAGAGGGAAATGAGGGAGGTGGGCAGCCCTATTTATAGCAAAATTTTGGCAAATTTCCAACCAATTTACCCCTCCAACAATGGCTAAAATTTTGAAATTTTGCAAAAAAAAAAAAAGAGAGGCTAAAACGGGCCGCTCCCCCACGCGTGCCTAACGGGTCGTTCCCCTGTCGTGCCTGGGCCGACCCCCTAATAAATGTGTCGGGCCAACACGAGGGCCTTGCCTAGGCGCCCAAGCATGATCCCAGGCATGTCGTGGGCCAGGCACGATCCGTTTAGCCGTGTGCTAGGCCAGGCATCCCACGGGCCACAAACTCATGCTCCCATCTAGGCTCGCGAGGCATGGGCCCGTTGCCTAGGTTTGGTTGCAATGGATGTCAGATTGCTGCGGGAGGTCCTATTTCACGCTAATTGTGTCACGGTCGCCTTTTGCATAGGCAGCGACCGACTGGGCCAGCCCATCAACGATACACAGGGCATGCTGGTTTTTTCTGTTTTTCTTTCTTTACTATTTTTTGGGTTTTGTATTTCTAAGTCTTTCATTTCTCAAAAAAAAAAAATTCTAAGTGTTTCTTATTAATTAATTTATATTTTTGTTTCTTTTTTTATTTTTCAAATTTTGTTCCTATTTTTCTAAAATGTTTGAAATTTCAAACAATGTTACAAAATTCAAAAAAATTGCAAACTCCAAACAGTTTGTGTTTCAAATTTTGTTTGGAATTTCAACAAATGATTTGTATTTTCCAAAAAAATCATAAATTCCAAAAAAAATGTGTTTCCAAATGTTTTTCAGAAATTCAAAGTTTATTACCATTTCCAAAGAAGCAAACATTTCATGAAATAATGAATATTTTTTAAAAAGAAAAAGTTTCTTTTTGAAATTATAAACATTTTTGTAAAACGCAAATAATTCTATAGACATGAACATTTTTTGGAAATTCCAGAATATTATTCAAAACAGGATTTTTTTTTTTAATCTGAACAATTTTTTAAAAATGCAATTTTTTACTTCCCAATTTTTATTTCGAATTTAAGAACAAATTATTTTAAAATTGGGAACTTTTTTTAATCTTAAACATTTTTTCAAGAATGGAGTTTTTTTAAATGAAAGGTATTTAAAATTTCCCAACTTTTTGCGAAAATGATATTTTTGTTTTTTTTTGAAAAAATGGATTTTTTCAAATTTCCGAACAAAAAAAGGAATATAAACTTGAACAAGAAAAAACAAAATGGAAAAGAAAATAAAAATAAAAATAGAAAAGTAGAAGAAAATAAATAACCGGTAAAGAAAGCAAACAAAAAAAGGCTTCAGGAACCTTCTAGAAAGTTTCTAAAATTGATAAAAAAAACCAGGGCTGGAACCTTCAAATGGTAACCAGCCTACATGTTAAATAGGTCGGCCCAACCAATTGTTTGCTTCCCCTCTCCTATGCAAACGATCGATAGTTGACCTTTAATGCGTCAAATAAGGAATTCCGATTATTGCTATATTATCATGGAAGACTAAGTGCGTGTTCGGAGATGCTCCAGCTCCTCCAAATCCTCAACTCCCACTTCTCCACCATAAATGCCGCTCCTTGTAGAAAATAGCACTAGTACAAAGATGTTCGGTAGGTAGCTCTGCTCCCGATTCACGTGGAGTTGGGCGGGGAAACAAGAACGAGCGAGTTGGGCGTGGGCACGCGAACCGTTTTCACTTGGCGGTGGCAGTTTCTTTGTAAATCTTATCAACTCCTTGATTTAAGGATCCGAGCTCTCAGAAATAGCTGCTCTGCATTTTTTGCCTGCAACCAGCTCCACTCCCCATTTACTACTCCACGGAGATTACCCGTTCGGCGTCCCTTCACCAATTCCGGGAGCGGAGAGCATACGAACACGCCCTAAATACTTAACCACAGAGGTGTTGTGCACGTGGCGATGGGAGAGCTTCGGGGGATCGAATACTCGGACGGGTGTGTGTCACGAGTCGATCACGTGGCAACCGTTCAGCATACACGGACCAAAAGTCTTATTTCTATGTAGTTCGATCATATTCAAAAATGCCTTTTGGAGGCCGAGCTCCATGGAGGCCTCCAAAAGCATTTTTCAAATTTCATCAAAATTCATATTTCTAGATTTCAAAAAATTATGAAAAAATACACATATACATGAAGGCATAATGTACATGTGTGTAAATTTTCAGGACAAAAGACGTTGAAATAAGGGCCGTTGAAATGTACATGAGGCTTTTAAACGCATGATACTATTCATCCTCAAAGTCAATGAATTTGTCTTTTTTGCCCAAGTCGTATTTCAAGGTATTTCATCTTGAATTTTTACACACATATACATTTCATCTTTGTGACTTTGTATACTTGCATATTTTTTTCAGATTTTTTTGAAATCGAAAAGACTAAATTTTGAATTTTTCAGAAATAAAGGGTTCCATGGAGCTTGGCCTCCTAAACGCCTCACTCGATCATATTTGCTTTCGTACGAAGCAAACTTAACTGTGTTGTGCATTTCGTGGGGCATTGATTTGCTTCCGCAAGAAGCACAACCTAGCTTTGTTTCTCGTGAAAGCACAACCTAGCTTTGCTTCTCGTGAAAGCACATATTTGCTTCCGCGTGAAGCACGGGCCACACTTACATCAGAAGCACAACCTGTGTCTCCATGAAAATCGCAACATTCGCTTTCACGAGAAGCAGAAAAATTCTTCTCATGAAGGCACAAATTTGTTTTCGCCAGAATCACATACCGAGCTTTCATAGGAAGAATAGCATGTGCCTCCACGAGAAGTACATTTGTGCTTCTCCAAAAGGAAAAAGATAATTGTGCTTTCATGAAAACAGAACAACATTCCACAGAAAACACATATTTGCTTTGTGAGCACAATCTGCGCTTCCAAAAAAGCGAAAACCGCAACCGTGCTTCCGGGCTTCCTTTTGTACTTTTCTATATTCATTTTTCTGGTTACTGACTTTTATTTTTCTGATTTTCCATGAAAAAAAGTTTTGAAGATCTGGACGCGATTCAACAGTGCAAATGGTTCAGTATTTGGACTCACGGTTTCCAAGATAAAATATTTTAAATAAACAAATATACAAGGAAAAAAACTCATAGGTTACGACGTCGGCGCTATGCATGTGTCATTTTGTCAGCACCTGAAGGTGGAGAGTGATCTTTGCAAGGGGTAACCCTTAACTAGTGATTTCACCTTTTTTTAGGGAACTTTTTTATTTCACCTTTAATAGGCGTTGAAGGGAGAAGAAGATTTTTGGTCCAAAGACTACTGTGGTTGTCCGAAATCACTAATTGAGAAGTACTCCTTCCAAAGATCACTTCCACCTTCTTAGTTTGCGACAAGTGACGTGTTGCATGTGCGCCACTTGTCGCAACCTGTGAGTTTTTTCATTTTTCGTAGATCCATTTATTCAAAATGATTTATCTATTAAACCATGCGTCCAAATCTCGAACCGTTTTCACCGTTAGATTCCTCGCGTCGAGATATTCAAAACTAGATTCCATGTTGATAGGTTTTGATGAACTTCTTTTTAACGAAAAAACCATACCGGGAGCACTTTTTTTTCTTTCCGAAAGCTGTTTCCGAGAGGCACGTGGAAGCAAAACCGTGCCTCTCGCAGAAGCAAATCGTGCCTCTCGCGAAAAAAAAAGAAAACATGTTTTTTTCGTTTCTGAGAGGCACGGCCGTGCCTCTCGCGGAAGCAAAACCGTGCCTCTCACGAAAGGAAAAAAACACGTTTTTTTTTTGTTTTGGAGAGGCACGGCTCGCGGAAGCAAAACCATGCCTCTCGCGGAAGCAAAATCTTACCTCTCGTGAAAAGGGAAAAAATAAAACGTGTTTTTTCGCGTAATATTTCTTTTATCCAAAAGCTAAGGAAGACCAGTGAAAAACCGAAAACGCGTGCGAAAAAAAATTTCCAGAGAAAGTGTTCAGAGCGCGACACGTGGCGGCGGTTGAGAGAGGGCTGCCCATCCCCAAGTGACCCTTGGAGAGGCTGGGAATTGGCGCTCCCTAGTTAGTTTTATTTTGAGAATCACTCTTTAGTTAGTTTTTTTTTTGAGACACTACTCTTTAGTTAGTTGCTCCCGTGGTTGTCCGGTCCAGAGGCCTGTGTGGTTATTTGGGCTACACACGGGCAAAACCTTCGGCCCAACTCCACATCCGTGAGGAGGCTAGGTCGGGGGCCCATCTCCACCAGTCCCCGTGTTTCCTCTTCCTCCGGCCCCTGTCGCCTCTCGTGCAAGCACCGCACCGGCTCTCCCCTCCCTCCCATCCCGTCGCCCTGTCGCCGACGCGTCCTGCCGCCGGCGCCCGACCGATTCGCCGATCCGCGCACCGCCCGAATGGAGGCGGCGGAGGCGGAGGCGGGAGGCGGCATCGCCGCCGCGAGGAGCAGCCCGGCCGCCGTGCAGGCCACCAACGACGACGCCGCGGCGAGCAAGCTGTAACGCCCCCATCTCGCCCCCCCCCCCCCCACCCCGCCGCGTCTCTCCGCCTCATTTTCCACTGCTTTCCAGCACGCGTGTGTGTTCTCCATTGCTGTAGTGGCGGCTGTGATTTGTGGGAACGAGCTCGGCTAGCTCGTCGGATGCTCAGCTCGTGTGCTTGCGCGCTTTCCGTCGCAGCAGATCGAGGCTACGGGAACGTTTCAGCCAGGGTTTGCTTCGTGCGCCATGCTGTTTCGTCTAGCTGGCTAGTCCTAGCTTCATATGAAATCTACTCTTAGCTTATTTGTTCTCACATTGCCCTTTTGGCCGCCTCCTTTCTGCAAGGGATTATACAGTTAGAGCGAAATGTCATTATATATAAGTCAAACTCTGTTTGTGCTATGGATCATTATTGGTTGAGTCAATTGATGACCTGAATTGCGGTTAGCGGATAGTAGACACCTCGTAGTTAAGTTAAGTGCTTGAGGTGCAGAGCAAACTTGGGGCTGACTTATATGTTACCTATGTGACATGATCATCTTCGTTTGCAGGTCCTGTGTTACCAAAGGGTACATGAAGGATGATTATGTGCACCATTTTGTTAGACGGACAACAAAAAGGGCTCCAATAATCAATCGTGGTATCGTAGTGCCTCTATATATTTCTAATATGGTTCTTTGAATTTAAATCATGTTAAGGTTCTAATTTCTTATCTTCAAATGACTTCGCAAAGGCTACTATGCCCGCTGGTCTGTTCTTAGGAAACTTATGCTCCAGTTCCTCAATGCTGGGAGTGGCAGTGATGATCAGAAGAGGAAACAGATATTATCTCTTGGCGCTGGCTTTGACACGACATTTTTCCAGTTGCAGGTTAGTCTCCTAACTCCATGTTTCATGTACTTCACGAGTTCCTGCTTACTACCCATTTCCTTGCCCATTTAATATGCATCACAAAATATTTAAGCTAAACCTAAATCCGCTGTGCCCTTCATTGTCATTAACTAGCTGACTGCGTTCCAGTATTCATGTGGATGAACTATTTTCTGTTTTGGTTGGAGGAAGCGATGAAGGTCAAACTACATAAATTGAGATGGTGCTTTTATAGTATTGATTTACCCATTTCTATTTCTGCTTTGAATTTTTATTGTAGGATGAAGGGCTTGCTCCTTACCTTTATGTAGAGCTGGATTTTCAGGAGGTATGGATTTTTTTTTGCTTTATGTATTCAAGTGTATCTTACTACTCCACACAGTATCATTTCTGTGTAATTTTTTTACTATGCTCGTTAATATATTGTATCTTCCTTCTGAACACCAGCTTCTTATCTTTGTACAAGCAAGTAATTTCTGACAACTTTTGATGTTTTGCAGGTAACCAGCAAAAAGGCTGCCATCATCAACCACTATAATGACATGAAGGAAAAATTAGGACCTGATGTTTCTATTTCAATAGGTAGTTCTCTCATTACTCTAATTTTTTTCTATTGCCTGCCTAGCCCTATGTGCATCTAAGAGCATTCAATTTGCCACAATTTCTGTGTCATGTGTTTGGTTCTGGTCATGGTTGTATCTGGCTACTCTTAGTTTATATATGGTTCATATGTCACCAACACAATCATTTACCAACCTTTTCCATATGTGTGGCTTCAATTTTGTTTGTCACATTCTACACACTGCTTGGGCTTAGTTGTGGCAGATTAATCTTGAACCAAACATGTTCTAAACTTGTCCACTCATGCCACTACAATTCCTTTTTATGCATATCTTGTGCGCATGTTATCTTGATTGATGTATATTTTGCAGAAATATAATGTTGTTAACAACAAGCAAGAATGAATTTTCTTTTGTTTTGTAGTCAATTACCAAATTTGACAGCTTTGAATTTTTTGGTTTATTTATCCAGAGCTTATTTATCCAGGTTTCTTTCAAATTAGTCAGTCCTGTTGGTTATAAGTTATAACATGATGTGTGTTTGCTTATAGCGAGTTAGATTTATGGTAGGAAGCATGGCCTGTTGGTTATTGTAGTAGAAAGTTTCTGTTATACTTCCATCTTCCATTCTGTCTGGAATAAAAATTCCCTTTGTTAGAACTTAAACGGAAAATGTATCAGTCTTAGTTGTAACAATTGTAGGTTGAACTGCTGAAGTGATCATTCCTTGTCACTGAATTTGGTATTTCTCTGTTCTCCATATGCCTTGACAATAATTGACAGTGGCCAAATATTTCAGAAAAAGGCGAAGTGACGAGTACAAATTACAAGCTATTTTCTGCTGATATTCGTGATATACCGAAGCTAGATGCAGTTATTCGCATGGCTGAAATGGACCCAAGGTATGTTATATGCATCCTATGTTCTCTTCATTTTTTATTCCCTTTATGCTGCACAAAGTGGCCACGTTCTGTTAGCTTAATCAAATTTTGTACCCTGCATGATGCTCACTTGTTATAACTAAATTTTATGTCATGTTTATATTAACGTACAATCGTAATGTCACATCAACTGAAAAATAGGGTTTTCTATTGTCGTTTATTGAACATATCTTGGTTCACTTTTGGATTAGTTTGGATGGGAATTTATTTTATCTGCTAATGGTAATTTGATTGGCTTGAAGTTATGCTGCAGAGTTATTTCCATTGTTGACTTGAATCACAAGCCAGCTTTTCAAGCTTTTGATAAATCTTTCTGTTGTCATCAGCTTGCCGACCTTTATAATTGCAGAGTGTGTTCTAATTTACTTAGATCCAACTTCAACCGATGCTATTGTTAGTTGGGCATCCGAAAAGTTCTCCAGTGCAATTTTTTTCTTATATGAGCAGGTTGAACAATTCTCTCATTGATGTACTCTTTTGCACACTTATATTTGTTAGCTTTTGGCACTGTTGAGTGTTGACTCCTATGTTGATGCAGATCCATCCAGATGATGCATTTGGGGAGCAAATGATTAGGAATCTTGAGGTACCTTTTTACCTGTGTTTCGCACTTTCACTGTGGTGCATGAACCATTTGTCTTGAGGAATGGTTGAAAAATTTAGTATATTGTTTTATGTAGGAAATATATGCTTGAATACCATTTCTATTTCTATGATAAAGTTCAGCTAATTTGGCAACAACAAAGAAATAGCTTGACTTCAGTTATGTGCTTCCAGTGATCAAGAGACCTCCTTTTTGTTAATAAGAGGAACATATATCTTATAATAAAAAATATCATATTGGTTAATTAATATCTAGACACTCAACGAGGTCTGCAACTGAGTGTGGAAGTAGTCAGGTAGATTATTTAGGGATCTCACCTGAACAAATGTAACTTGTGGCCTTTGCTTATCATGGACTATTTCTGTGATTCATTCAACACAACCTACGTAATGGCCATTAAATCGTTTTAGAACTATGGAAAGACTGGCCGGTAGCTGTATGGCAATTAAAGGAGACAGCATATGGTGTTATTGTATCTATATCTGAAGAGTGAGAAGGCAAACTAAAATTGCAACATGATGGGAACTGTTCGGTTTAAAGTCAATCGCCATGTTGGAGTGTGGGATCAAATATATGAATCTATTTGTTTTAGCATCTCAATTGACCGAGTACATCTTACTCGTATGAACGAAAATACATGGTGCTCTTGCTGTTGGGTAGCACCTGCTCTTTTCTCTGCTGTGCAAATGTATATTGATCACCGAGGTATCTGCCACTTCATCTGTGGCACTGATGCATAATTTAACTCTTTCTGTTGTTCTACTAATGCAGAGTAGAGGATGCCCTCTCCTTGGCATAAATGCTACACCAACATTAAGTCATAAGGAGAAACTTTTTCTTGATCATGGATGGAAGGTGTACATCTGATCAACACTAAAACTTTAATATTGCTAGTCTTTATGGGGATCTTACGATCGATTTTTCAGAGAGCTGTTGCACGGGATATGCTGAAAATATACAATGATTTCATTGACGGTGGAGAAAGGCGTCGGTAATGTTTCTGATAGTCTCTGAAGAACAAATTTATTTTGATTGCTCCATGGAGTTTTAGACTTGTAGATATGATCTTGACGAAAGGTTATAAGTTCCAGTTTATGGGACTCTGCACATATTTTGTTTTCTGGCCGCCATAACTCATGGAACTGTATGGTTGCAGGATTGAGCGGCTAGAATTGTTTGATGAGTTTGAAGAGTGGCATATGATGCAGGTAATGTACTATCTGTCGAGGAAATCCCGTTTCCCATACAAATATCGTTGCTAATGTATGTGCTCTTCTGATCTCTCGTGCCTTACATTTTCTGTTTCCAGGAACACTATTGTGTTGCATATGGGATAAATGACGCCGAGGTTAGCTTTTCACTCTTCCAGCAACCAACCGTTCTACCTAAAGTAGAAAATGTCCAGAGGCATATATGTCGATCTTGGAATATACGTTTTATACGATCCGCTCTTGCAAGGCTCGAAACACATTCGAGAGGACTAACAGGCTCCGTCTTCAACTTTCAGGGGATATTCGATGATTTCGGGTTCAAGGAGTAGCACTCCTCCGCTTTGGCAGCAGTCAGGCATCAGAACCATGCGTACCCAAGACAGATTATTCGAACCGGAGAAACCCCACAGAAACTCGTACTTGGACCGCGGTATCATTCTCAGATTACAAAGCAACGATGGCTGTAACATAACATTGTACATATTATGTCCGCAAGCCCGTGAACTTTTTTTTCCTTTTTTGTGATGAAGCCCGTGATCGAACTTAGTGGCACGCCTCGCCTGATAATCTGTTTAATGGCTGTTGTTAGTCTGTTTATTATGTAATATGATGACATATGATGTGTGGCATGTGCTTGGTTCTCCTTGCCTGGATGATCAGAGTCAAGTGGAGGAGATAGTCTGGTTCTACGGGACTGCAAATCAATGACATGCTACGAGCATTTTGCTCCTTTTCCTTTTCTGAACCTGAAAATTTGGGTTCGGTTCCTCAACAGGCGCAACAACGTCGCCGGCGACAGAGCGCTGGGCTGGCTGGCTGACTACATAGCACTGGGCGAAATCCTCCGGCGCGTCACACGCATAGTTTTTGTGCCAAAGGCAGCTGAGCGTCCGCCCTTAAGTTTGTCAGAGCATCTCAGAGATGATGTATATGTGAGATAACCGAATTTTACATCACGAAGGCACTAAAATGATGCTCCAACGGATGATGTAGATGTAAAAAGAATTTTACTTTAAATTTGCTCTAGATGTAAAATAGGGCATTTGATGATGCAAATTTGCATCATCGGCGGCCTCGCGAACAGCCAGTTGCTAGTTGAAACTTCATTCTTCCCACCTTGCTTGACAGCAGTGTGACCAGTCGCCGGTGCTGCCGCTGCCGCCGCTGCCAAAACCCACCTGTTGCACCCCGCCGCCGTCGGATCCATCCGTCCCATTCCCGCGGTCGTTGGATTCGCCACTTCCCCATCACCGCACGGCCCCAAATCGCCCGAGTCAACCGCCGCAAAGGCTCCGCCGCCGCCGCACCCGTGCCGTCGTCATATCGTCGAAGAGCAAGGCGGGCTTCAAGGGGGTGCGGACGCGCCCCTCCGGCAACTTCAGTGCCGAGGTCCAGTACGACGGCCGTCGCTACTAGCTCGGCACCTTAGAGTCCGCCGATGAGGCCGCGCGTGCGTACGACGTCGTCGCATGGCGTTTTGTCCGGCCGAGGCATGAAATGAATTCCCCGGAGATCGAAAACCGGGAGCAGGCGGAGTTCGTCGGGCCGAAGGATATGACCATACGGCTGATCGAAGAGAAGAAGAAGCCGGGGATTCACATTGCTCTCGGCGAGAGTGACGAAGTTACGATCACGAGGTTTGCACCGGAGAATCCCCAGTACATTCCGAACGAGTTGGAGTTCTATCAAAAGCGCGACCTCGAGAAGAAGAAGAGGCCGCCCCCTGGACGGTGATCCCTGTCGAGCCTGACTCAATTTGGTTACACGAAAATGCTGAAGGGGGAGGCTGGTTCGAGGCGAACTGGAACGCCTACCGAGCCGCACCGCGACGCGACCCGACCGGACCCGGACGGACGCTCCGGTCCGGCTCCGACCCAGACACCTTCGTCCCGAACCCGTCTCGCCTCCTCTTTCTTTCTTGAGGCCAAAGCCGCAGACAGCACGCACGCACGCACGCACACACAACACCACCGCCGCCGCTCCGCATCTCGTTCGCTCGCTCGCTTGCCGCGGAAGCCGATCTCCGCCGCCATGGACGCCGCCTCCTCGCTCATGGGCGGCCCCTCCTCCGCCGACGCGCCCACCGACGGGGAGCATCGTATGGGGACCACCATCGTGGGCGTCTGCTACGACGGCGGCGTAGTCCTCGCCGCCGACTCCAGGACCAGCACCGGTACCCCCCCCCCCCCCCTCCCTCCTGATGCGGTTTGGTTCTCCCGTGGATGCAGCAGCGGTTAGGTTTGTGCCGGAGATGGCGCGTCGCGGGCCTGATTTGGCTAGTAGATCGCGGGGGGAAACCGAGGGATGTAGCTGCTGCTGTCGCCATGTTATATGTGACGCCTCTCCTGATTCAGTATTTTTCCCCCTGGTATAATCTAGTTGCGAGATCAGGGGAAATCGTCTCTGTTTTGTTTGCAGTCGACGGGAGTAATCTAACTAGCATTAATTAGGGAGAAGATGCGTCCTTTAGCTTTAGGTTTGGGGGTACCACCATGTGTGGTTCAGCAAATCATAGCTCCAACTACTGTTACATATGTGCGAAATTCCAAATTTCATGGACAAACCTTGTTTTCTTGCCATAGAATTAGATGCAAACGAATCTGGGGTTTACCAGAATTAGAGTCAAGGACAAACACAAGCCCTTCATTGCTAGCTTTGTAGATTCTTTTCAATAATTTGCTGTACTCTTTCCCCCCTCCACCCTCTCCCTAGACTACCCCTCCATGGGCTAGTCTACATGTAATTTACTCTGTGTACAGTCCTTTTATTTAACTGAAATGACGCAGTGAGAGACTCTCTCACTGTTTACCTGTAAAAAAAAGAACACTAGTTATCATTGGAGCAGTGAGAATTAGACGCAAACAAATCAATTGCTTAGTATGTTCTTACTGAGCTACTCCCTCCGTTTCTAAATATAAGCCTTTTTAGACATTTCAAATGGACTACAATATACGGATGTATGTAGACATATTTTAGAGTATAGATTCACTCATTTTGCTCCGTATGTAGTCACTTGTTGGAATGTCTAAAAAGACTTATATTTGGGAACGGAGGGAGTACTAGACAACATGCCTGACGATGTTTTGTGTGACGCCTCTCCTAATTCAGTATTTTTTTTCCCTGGTATAATCTAGTTGCGAGATCAGGGGAAATCGTGATTAATGTAATATTGGAGGGAAGATGTGCTTCTTAGGTTTAGGAGTTCCACCCCATGCCTAGTTCAGCAAATGAGACCTCCAACTCCAAGTGCTGTTGCGTATATGGGGAATACCAAATTCCATGGACAAGCCTGGCTTTGCTGCCATAGAATTAGATGCAAACGAACTAGGGGTTTGCTAGGATAGTTGTTATTGGGGCCATGAGAACTAGAGTATGTGCGTGCCTCCTTTTGTTTGAGGGGTTCTGTGCCGTGTTTTCTCCATTCGGAACCTTGTATCACTGTGAATTGCTGAGCATGTTCTTGTTGAGCTACTGGACAGCATGCCCCCCTTACTGGTGCAAAGTCTTAATGCTTATGCTTGAAATTGAATGAAGCCAGCATTGATCTGTTTTGCTCTCTGGATTTATTTGCTTAACCTCATATGTGTTGTTGCCCGGTCCTAATTCGCAGGAATGTATGTGGCCAACCGTGCTTCAGACAAGATCAGTCAGCTCACAGATAATGTCCATGTCTGCCGTTCTGGATCTGTAAGTGTTCCTATTTATGTTCAAGATTGGTCACATTCTCATGTTGTTATCACGTGTTATTGTGACATTAAGTTGTTTGAGCAACCGATGTAAACTCATAAGTTAATCTTACATTCATTTCTTAATTATTCTCTAATTCAATGAGTAGGGTATGTTTAATTGCTGGTGTTGACAATAAACAAAACAACAAAAGCTAACAAGACAAGATTTTGTATTTAGCTTTTCCGTGCCATTTTGTAGTTGCCTTATCATTGCTTGTCTTCTGGGAGAGTCGAACTCTTCAGTTATAACACTGTCATAAGTTTTCATCGGCTGCTTTAATTTTTGGTAGTCACATATCCCATTTTCTGTTCATAAGATCTATGTCTCACATATAGCATGCCTCTCATTATCTTGCAGGCCGCTGATACACAAGTTATTTCAGATTATGTGCGCTATTTTCTCCACCAACACACGTAAGTACTCTGTGCAAAACACACTTTTTTGCTTCTAAATCAGAGTAGGATGGCACTGAATAAATTAAATATAACTTAAATTTCAATTGTCAATATGATTGCAGTCAGTTGAGTGTTTGATTTGCAAGTTAGCTGATGTTAAATCTGTCCTCCTTGTACAGAATTCAGCTTGGGCAACCAGCTACCGTGAAAGTCGCATCCAACTTGGTTAGGTTGCTGGCCTATCAGAACAAGGTATGTCTTTTGTAGCCATCACAAGAATGCTCGCCTTCTTGATACACAGCATGTCCTTTCTGATATTTGTTATCACTGTCCAGAGTATGTTGCAAGCTGGAATGATAGTTGGTGGATGGGATAAGTACGAGGGAGGCCAAATTTACTCGGTCCCTCTTGGTGGAACGATTCTGAGGCAACCATTCGCAATTGGAGGTAAGGTTCCCCAATAGAACTGTAGAAGTGCATCATTCCTTGCCTATACTTGAATTGACATCCTTGAATAGAGTACTTGTTTGCAACAAACCTTGTGCACTCTGTTAATCACACTTATCCTGGTTGACTGCAACCTGGCTCTGCTGAGTGCTGAGAAACACTGAGCACACAATTTTGCTAATCCAGCTTTATTGTACGCTACACCAGGTGCAGGTTCTCATACTTCTATGTTATGCCTGACCTTTTTCAGGATCTGGTTCCAGCTATCTGTATGGATTGATGGATCATGAATGGAAAGAGGGGATGACCCAGGAAGAAGCTGAGGTACGTCATTTGGTTTCTTCTGAGGAACTAGAGAGTATTTGGTGATCTTTTCTGCAGCGCATCTCCTAACATGTTCTTCTTATCCTTATCTCAACAGAAATTTGTGGTGAAGGTGGTTTCCCTTGCCATTGCACGTGATGGTGCTAGTGGAGGGGTTGTTCGCACTGTTACTGTAAGTGTTCTTTTCATACAAATTCCATGCTTGGTTTCTTTTGGTTCAGAAATACACAACATCATAGAAACTTGAACTTGCTGATTTGAATGGACTTTATTTCTACAACATAAAGATGATACAACCTGGCATGGTGTCTCTTGTGATTGCTTTAGAAACCAAACCAGCCATCATAACTCAAAAGGAAAACCAACATTTGACTTAGTCTCGTGTGATGTGTTTCTTAAAAGAGATCGGTAAAAGTCTTGAAACCAAATTTCTGCTGACACTATAATTTGGGATAGGCTGACACCAAACTGTGCCTAGATGTTTCTTATATCCGGTCTTTTTTTGTTGAAAAATCTTGTCTGTTTTGCCTGGATGTACTGATTTGAGACTACTGATCAGATAAATGAGGAGGGCGTTAAGAGGAGCTTCCACCCTGGCGACAAGCTGCCACTGTGGCATGAGGAGATGGAGCCCCAGAACTCGCTCCTCGACATTCTCGCGGCCGGGAGCTCTGATGCCATGGTCCAGTGAGCCGTGCTTCCTACTGTGCATGATGATGACTTGTTCTGGATTTGAGCTTAATGTTGTTAAGAGATTGTGCCGAATTGTTCCACACCAGCTTGTTTTCCTCCTTGTTATTACGAATTAATAGTACATGTTCCTTGTTCGATGGATCCGTGTCCTGTTGGCGCCGCCTCTCCTCGCAGCGCTGCCTTCTTCTTCCTCTATCTCACACAACTCTCTTTGGTTTGTCTCACACAACACAAAGAACATATATGACCAGGGAATGCGCGCGCGCGCGCGTGCACACACACACACTAGCACCAAGGAAGAGGAACAATGGCTTTGCCAAAGAGACTTCCTCGGTGAGCACACGGTGGCTACATCTTTTCTACAGCCCTCACTACCTTCATTCACTTACTCAACTTAACTAGCCAGTACAATACTAATCAGCCACCACGATGACCACTAACCCACGTACTAGCACATGACCCCATCTCTCTTTGGATCCCTAGCTACGTGATCTGCACGGCCGGCGGCAGCGGCTAACAAACTTACCCATGCAAACTAATACACCTATTTTCTTGGCATCTCCCGGTCAAAGCTCCAGCCTCCTACGTGCCTTGCTGTTTCATGCGCCGTGTCGGCCGCATCACACAACATCTTAGCCTAAACTACATGCAGACTCAAAACACACATGCAGATACATGAATCAAAGATTAAGTCTAACATGTCCTCCTATGCAACTCAACTCTCTCGGCGTACCGCGTCGATTGCTTGAAATTTTTAGAAAAGAGAACACCCGTGAAACCTGATGCAACGTCAACGATCAATGCTGAGATGTGACGAGTGATTCAAACAGAATGATAAATGCCGCTAGTTCAATCTGGTTTGTTGCTTGCATTTTGTTTCTGCGAGCCTGGCTATGCTACCACGGAGAGCAGCATGGCATGGCTTAGCTTGGGACTCCCAGGTTTTGGATTTATCAGGACGACCCTGCTAGCGTACATCTATTTGGTTTGTGACGGCAATTATTTAGTTTTCACGATCCAGCCGATTGTCAAAAAAATATGGAGACCGACTTGGGCGCGTGTAAAGTCAGATTCATCACATTTCAACCTACAAAATTTTCTCACCTGATGGGTCCCAAACGATCGGTGGGACATCTTTTCCCCTCCCTCTCTCCTCTCTGCACCTCCCTCTCCGAATCGGTATGGCGGCTAGTCCTACATTTACATTGAGCCAGACGACATCCTATGGCTACACCCAAATCGAGCTAGTCCTCCCGTTGCCGCACCGGCCTCGCCGCTCCCCCAGCTTCCGTCGCCCCTGCGGACAACGTAATTCCAATGGCTCCTCTCCGAATCGGCATGGCGGCTAGTCCTACATTTACATTGAGCCAGACGACATCCTATGGCTACACCCAAATCGAGCTAGTCCTCCCGCTGCCGCACCGGCCTCGCCGCTCCCCCAGCTTCCGTCGCCCCTGCGGACAACGTAATTCCAATGGCTCCTCTCCGAATCGGCATGGCGGCTAGTCCTACATTTACATTGAGCCAGACAACATCCTATGGCTACACCCAAATCGAGCTAGTCCTCCCGCTGCCGCACCGGCCTCGCCGCTCCCCCAGCTTCCGTCGCCCCTGCGGACAACATAATTCCAATGGCGATGGTATGAATTGCACTAAATTAGTTTGTAATTATATTAAGCATTATAGGTGGGACATCCAATTTAATATAATTTCATGCGGCACCTAGTCCGAACGCGGGGAAGCGGTGTGGCGACAGGATGGAAAGTGGAGGACGTGTGTGGCGTGCATACGAGCTAGGTCGGACATGCCGGTGACCTTTTTATAGCCGCAGACGACGGGCGGTGGGAAAACATGGCGGCTATTGCCGCGAGCAGTTCACATGCGGCGACCGTCATTAATGGGCCCGCTTTTTGGTGAGATGAGCGTCTAGCCGTCTATGCCATCAAAAAGAAGCGAAGGTGGGTCACGCGGGAGGATAAAGAGGGGGTAAAACTTCCCTTTCGGTAAGCATTTGGCGATGAAGCGTGTTCCAAAGCAACGCACTACCGTCTTCAAATATGAAGGCTCGGAGACTGAATTTGAAGCGGCCTTCATAAATTATGACGATCCGCGATGGCGAGAGCTTTGTTTTTGACCCGGAATTGCTATATCATTGTTTATTATGCTGATCACCGTGACTTAGCCTTGTGATCAGCACGGTCACGTGAATGCCCATTGTTTTCGAGCGCATATCCTCTATCATCTGGCTTAATTCAGAGAATCTCAGCGAATATCGAACCCGACAAAAGCTCACTAGTTGCGTGGCATAGCAAGAAGGACAAGTGTCCTATTACCTTTTTGTTGTACACTCTTAGAGCATCTCCAACGGTCTTTGTATATTGGATTGCTAAAAAGTGGTGATAGAAAGAGGACAGAGAATGTTTAGCAATTCAAACCAAGTTGTGCTTTGGCAGCCTTTATATATTGGTTTGCTATATTTGTATAAAACACACAATGACATGTGAGGACAGTTTATCATACACACTAGCTTAGTACATGAATAAATATACTACCACAACTCGCTACCATACACGTCACATACACACACAACACATAGACGTACACGTACACGTACACAATCCATGAAAAAAAAAACGCACACAACACAGCACACACGTAGCATGCAAAAAAAAAATCCATGCAAAAAAAGGTACACACATCACAGGTACACGCGTATACATCGCATGTAGGCGGAGGACGGATAATAATTTGAGATGTGGCAGGCTCGAGTAGTTCATAAAAAATGGGCAGTACCAAGTAACTCAACTTTTGTTGTTGTTAAAACTGTAACTCAAATCGTAGAAAAAACGACTCTAGTTGGTTGCACTGTACTCTCGGAGCTTAGTGTAACTCGGGGGAGTTAGAGAGAGCATAGATTAGAGATACTACTGTATTTCCCCCCTTCAAAATTCAGATTTGAGCAAGTTCACCATCGTGTTGAGAGCTTTCTAGAGCGGGCGGAGGCTGCTCTGAGCAAGTTCTCCCTCGTGCCGGCTATATTGCCGACTGCTCTGACCCCGTGTCCTCCTGGTGTTTTCGATGTTGGTTCCGCGGAAGACAAGGGGACGGAGCTCTTCGGTTGTTTCTCCCCTCGTGTTCGGGTTAGTTCTTCGCCATTGTCTGCTGTGCGCGAGGCCGTCGCCGTGGTCGTCGCCCCGGTACTGCAGATCATGCCCGAGCTTCAACATCAATGTGTGAGACCTACTTCGCCTCTGTCTGTTGAGCATATGGAGGTCGACTCGTCGGCGAACTCGTGTGAGGGACATGATTTACCTTTGTCATGTGGGCAATTGGAGGCGCCTGAGTTCATTGTGTCGGTGGCACCTGTGGCTGATGATGTTGATGCGTTCGGTATGTTAGCGCCTGATCCTTCGACGCCCAGCTAGCCACTCGCCTTTGTGGACCGTGGAGGTTCCGATGTTGCGGTTACTGACCCACACGTGGTCGCGGGAAAGGTGATGACTGTGCGTGAGAAGGTCGATGAGATTCTCTTTCAGGTTGAGCTTTACAGCTTGCTCGCACGTTTGGAGAGGGTTAGCCCTGGATCTGGAAAGAAGATTGTGGAGAGGCCCTCAGAAGCAAAACAAAGAAGAGTGACACCACGGGAAAGGCGTCCGCAGCAGCTTGATGATTCCTTGGATTCTCGTGGTGCCCGTGGTCTTGAACGGATTCTCTCGTCGGGGGTTTCTTTGCGATGTAGCAGTGTGGTGGTTGGTGGTCGTTGCATGTTGTGGGGATTGGCGGGTGTTGCTGATCATGCGCTTATGTGGTTGCATCTGTGAGTAGTCCACATGTGGTGGTTTGTATCGGTTTTCGCCCGGTTTTCCGTTAATTAACTGAGAAATTCTCTTCTGCTTAATTAATCGATGAGGCAAATCTTTTGCCTCCGTTTCGATTTTTTTTTCTTCAGATTTGATGTTTTGTCCCCCAGCCAGCTTTGTCAACCTCCACCATTGGTTGGATGTATATTGCTGCTCCCTCTTTTTTTTTGCGGACAATTTAGAGAGCTTTATTAAGCAAGAGCATTCCTTGGACAGTCAGCCAACAAGCTGGTCACAAGGAAGCTAAGGGTCTCGTCGAGCCAACTCTCAGTCACATTCGGCGTGCATGCATGTTTTGCACAAAGATGCGCTGGTAAGTTAGCCGACCTGCTTACATGTCGTATATCAAAAGAAGTGAATAAAGAACTAAGCTCTCCTATTTCTAACAAAACCGGAGCCACAATAGAACGAGAATTGTGGCGAGCTTCCCAGAGCTTCACCAGCTCCAGACAGTCAACCTCCATTATCACATGCTGGAAGCCACGTATATTAGACGGGATGTCAAAAAAAAAAAATGTTAGACGGAGGGTATAAAATATTTTTTGATATAATTAATGTAGAAATTTCACAAATTTATAGTCATTTCCATTCCTCGTCCATTTAGCCGCCGCGGCGCGTGTGTGCCCCTTCAATCTGGATCAGGTGCGGCGCGGTGTGCGCGCTAATCACCCATGTGATTAGATTGCGGTATGAGTGGCTAAATAATGCAGCTCAGGTGCGATTGATGGCAGGCTCTGGCGCTCTGCCTTTCTTTCTCTTTTTTTCTTTCTTTTCCCCAACGAGGCAACGACGAATTCAGGAAACAGCCAGCTAGCTGAACGAGCGATACGTACATATCTCTATTCTCCTAAAGGAGGAGTTCGTAGGTTGTTGGTTCGTTCGTTTCGTTAGTCCCGATCTTCTCCTAAAGGAGGAGTTCGTAGGTTGTTGGTTCGTTCGTTTCGTTAGTCCCGATCGATCGAACACCCCCACCACCGATTTATTTCCATTGTAAGCCCACCGATTTTTACCCATCCTCTGGTTTTTATTATCTCAATCACGTACTTTTTTTTTGAGAGAAATCTCAATCACGTACTTAAATCACAACGGAATCAGAACTTTCCTAATATATCGCAGATCACCACCGATTTGCTCGCGTGACTCCCGATCCCGATCCCCAAAACAGCTTGTCTCTCTTCCTCCCACCCAGCTTGGCCTCGCAAACCCTAGCCGCCGGCGGAAGTGCTTCTGCATCGCCTCATCCATATCGCTTGATTACGTCGTGGACTACCACCCAAAAAGCCATGCATCCTCTACCTGACTTTCCCCCTCTCCCACCAGCAGCCATGGTGATCGCGGAGCGCATCCTCCACCGCCTTGCTCTCAAGTTCATGCCGACGCTTGCCTTCTCGTTCCATGCCCCGGCCGATGCATCTGCCAAGGTCGCCAAATATATCATACGCGTTCTCGCCATGGAATTGGATGGCGGGCACCACAACGTGATCACCCTGTCCCGCCAGACCCTCCTCTGCGCGCTCGCTAACCACGCGGCTGGTCGAACAGTGCCGTGCGCTGAGCGCTCCCAGGGGCCAGAGACAGGCAGGGGCCCCAGACTCCCGCGCATCCAACCGTACAAGGCGGTTGTGGCCGCTGCCCCTTTCCTCCATGGCCGTGAGGAGAATCAATCCCCTATTCCCCTCTTATATTATTTATAAATCTCAGTAAGGCAGCCACATATGAGGTAGGAACTGCAGCGACCATGTCTTCTATATCTACTTGCGTTAACTTCCATTACTTTTAGCCTATGGGATCTATGATGCGAGGGAACGAACATGCCATAAGGCACAGGTGAGTCCCCTGGGTGCTCTTTGTATTGCTATTCTTTTTATTCGGTTGGTTTTGATCTTCTTAATCCTTTTCGCATGAGAGTATCGTGCATGTTTGTAATACTACTATCTATTGGCACCATGTCTAACATTTGTTGTCTTTTTGCACGCCAAGATTTCTGTGTGTTTTGTCCAAAACTGCTGTGAATGTAGACCTGGTAATTACGTGTTTAAACTTTAGGGGATTGGTGTGCTATTATGAAGTTGCATGGATACTCTGATATTTTTGTTAGTTGGTATGGCACCACTGATACTCCATATAGTTTGTTTCTTTTACAAAACATGAACAGTGGTATAGACTGTATTTTGACCTGTTCGGAGTTGCAAATCATGGTGAGGATTGAACTGCAATAGTATCTGAAAAAGAATGACGTAAAGATCATGCTATTAATGCGATTAAAGATTTGAAATTCTAGCTCTATAATCTGAACTGAACTAAGTTTTCATTCCAGTCAGCTATATCTCGTATCTTTGTATGTACAAATCTCCATGTATGTCCATATCTCCATGGTACGCGTTTGCTATGTCTTTAATCTGTCACACCATGTTGCTATATGCCAGCTCTCGGTGTCTCACTGTAATATGGTTTTCTTCCTATTGTATGTTATATGCATTGGCAGGGAAACTGGGACAGTGAGATCGCACGGACGAGCTACCAGCAGGCGCACCTGAATGCGTCAAGCTGTGGGCGCCCTCCCTCGGTCCCTCCCTATGTCGTTGTGGAATGCTCACTTCATGAGCCACATCGGTGCCAGAGTGTTTGTGGACCCCGTTAGTGTGGAGTGTGTGCACGAGGGACAGGGTATTCGTGGATGGTCTATGGGATGCATACGCACGGGATAGGGTGGCTGACCTGCCTCGGTGCCCCGTTGGCCGACGACTGCTTCGCAGACACCATGGGCGCCGATGAAGAGGGGAAGACAGCCATGCTTCCATCTTCGTTCGTTCGTTCAGTGGATACTGAGTACATAAATGTTTTCCATGTGTTGAAGTAGAATGCTACAAAGAGTGCATAAGTGCATAAGAGGACCTGGCGTGGTATCCAAAGAGTAAAATCCAATTCGAATCTTCCTGTCCTTCAGTGCTTCAAACAGCTTGATTGCTGCTGCTGGTTCTCCCATTGGCTGTTTTTTTTACAATGTTTTTTAGTAGCACTTCAGTATATACTTGTATAAAAAGATTTTGTTATATTAATGAAATTCAACACAGTATGCTTTTGTTCCTTTTATTTGAGGTGTTAAATAAGGAAGTTACCTGTATTTGGAGCAAAACGTTGTGATGTGTGAACCAGCCCTTTGACCTCATTTTAATACCTGTGTTCAGTATAATCTATCTTCATCTTATTTTCATGATGGTTGATGATTGATATGTGGAACTAAATTAACATGGTAAAGAATTTAAAAAAATCTGTCGCGGCGGTCCACTTTTCCTGCCATGACATATTTTTCTTTCATGGGAAACAGGTTACATTTTTTTGCGGCATGAGTCGGGTTCCATTGTCATGGTAGTATTTTTTTACGCCCATTTTTACTATTATGTCGGCGTTTTAATAGTGCATCTCCACTGCAATGCACGGTCAAATTTCTAGATTCTAGCCTTGCCTCAATTCAACTCCAGTCATACATCCATCACTAACGGCTAGATTTAGAATCAAAATGGAATGTGAATCCAAGAAAGGAAAACTTTGTAGATCAGAAAAGAAGATGCAGGTCCATTCCTAGATGCTCCCATCCATGACCCAAAATCCTTCAAACATTCTACATGCCTAATATCCTAGCTACTAATAGCTTGCATAATAATAACAAGCAATAGATTTCAAATAAGTTGTTAACATGGATGTTCTATCACATGAACTAAAGGATACCCCGCTCATTGCTGCATAATTGGTTGATGAAAATTTAGATTGATAACATGAGAACCAAAATTTAAAATACATATGACTTATTATATTTTTTATGTATAGTTGTAACAATATTTATTAAATATAAGTATAATAATTGAATGAAAAATATTTTCCCATGCATGGTTGAATGGTGTAGTGGGTCTTTAACCATGTAAAAATAATTTGGAAACCAAGTCATTAATATAATTAATTAGCAAGACAGCTAATTGGGCATGCAGTTAAGTAGGTTCGTTTAAATAGGGATTTTTTTGCCCTGTCAATTTGAAACCGAGGCATTGATGCAATTAATTTGTCAGAGGGTAAATTAGGTATGTTTAATTACGATTTTTCCCGGTGTTCTTATAATAAAAAGAACACTGCTTCATGGCTTGCCGACCATATAATCTTGGACGGAGGAGAGTAACTCGTCGATTGTTTTTTTTCACGTACCCAAGTATCTCAACAGATTTGTGTATGTGTAACAGAATTAAGCTTTTCATCGGGATAATCAACAGATCAAGCAACAACAAGGGTTTCTACTCTAGGGCTTCTACGCCCCTACCCCATTTCTCTCTACTCGGTGAGAAGCTCCGACAGTCAACAACCCCAGACACAAACATGACACCCCACAACGACTATGTGTGACGTCCCGGCTACATGCATCGACGTCCATGCTAGGTCTCGCGACCACACTCATTATCCATCAGTGAGCAGGCGACAGGACGCACTAGCGTCACCATCCGCTGTCGGTGTGAGACAGGGCCGAAGGGTGCCCGGGTGGTTTGGACGGACGACAACCGTTAAGGATCGGATTTAAAACTATACCTCACCTCTCATCTCGCCACCTTCGTCCTGGCTGGAGCTGGTAGCCCTCAATGTCGTCACGGCATAGTCGAAGCCATCGTGGCTGAGGACAATTTCTCAAACGCCACCTAGAAATTGTTTCATCCCGTAGCAACGCACGGGTATTTAGCTAGTATTACCTGGTTTTGCACAAATCAAAGTAGGGCGGCTCCCTAACCTCGCCCTATCGGGTCCTCCCCTGTGCACGTACAAAACATACACGCGCGTGGTATACATGGCCCACCGGTCATTCAGACAAAAATATAAGGTGATCATTTTAGGAGGCTTTGTAAAATTATAGCAAGTGGCCTCTCTACTTTGCAAATATACAAAGTCTAGATGCAAGTACAACAAGCTTTGTAAAAAGATTTGATGTGGGGCCATTTATACAAAGGCTGAGATTTTTAAGCCAAGATTGCTAAAATAGAAATTAATTGCAAATATACAAAGGCTGTTGAAGATGCTTTTGTAGTGTGCTAAATGCCAACTTAAACAAAGACTGAGCATTGGGTTTCCTAAACAACAACAAAAAGACAGTGATGAGGAGCAGGCACTCATGAAATATGAATGATAATGATCTGTCTCCGAACAAGACAGATCCCGTGTGCGGAGTCGTCGTACAGTATTTTACACTGTCTTATAGTGTTCTTGTGACGCTGTACGGTATTTACAAACCGATGAAACTGCCGTCTCCCCGAATAAATCCAGCTCAGCTCCCATTTCTCTTTCTTCTTCTCTCTTTACGCGGCTAGATTAGGTGAAGATCGGGTGCATGCAGAGGTGTCTTTATTTTCCGGTTCTCCTTTTCATTATCAATCACTGGTAGAAAAATGCCCATTTGTCCCGGTTCCAGAGGCCCATTTGTCTCGGTTCTGACTAAAGGGTCGGGACTAAAGCCCAACACCTTTAGTTCCGGTTCGCTTACGAACCGGGATAGATGTGGCTCCACGTGGCCACTGCGGCGAGCCCAGGCAGGAGGGTCTTTAGTCCCGGTTGGTAATACCAACCGGGACCAAAGATCATCCACGTGTCAACAGCTCAGGAGCTGGGGTTTTTGTTTTTTTTTTGAAGGGGGGGGGCTGGGGTTGGGGTTTTTGTAGGGTATTTTAGGGGTTTCATATATTGTGTTAGCTAGCTATAGCTAAGAGAAGTGTCCTCTCTTATCTCCGTGCTTGGTCGACGCTACGTACTATACGTATAGAGAGGACTCGACACCGCTAGCTAGTAAGCAAATGAAGGAAACCATTAAGTACACAAGATCGTCATGAACATATACAGAGAGAAGTGATCGACCTCCTCCTTCTCCGAGAGATTGGTCGAACAACAAGTTTTCGTATATCTATCCGACGCTACTAGCTACATATATACAATATAAGATCTCTTACAATCCCTAACATCTGATGTCAAGTTCCACATGGTATTCTCCGGTTGGATTGATGACGTGGTCAAGAAAGAATCCCACCAATTCCTCTTGAATTGTTTTTATGCGATCTTGTGGTAGGAGTTCATCCCGCATCTGCCAAATCTAATTTGAAGAAGGGGGTCAATACATATATATGAATGAAACTCAACACAAATGATGGTAATAAAATAAAATTGTGAATATTATTGCTTACGCACTTCATATTGTTTTTCAGAGTAGCCCCGCTTAAAGGTCGTTGCGTTGTAGATGTATTCGCAAACGTAGTATCCACAAAAATTATTTTCGCCTTCCTGCCACAACCACTTTACGAGAAATAGAGGTCAATCAAACTGATAATCAAGCATTATAAATGGTATTGATGAAACTAGCTAGAATCAATGGGAGATGCGCGGAACTAGCTAGTAGTACTTACTTTCGGGTGTGTAAATCGCAGCTCCCCCGGCAGTCCCGGAACTTCTGCGGTGAACACTTTCCAAACCCTGCGAGATAAAGAAAATAATTACTTGATATCAGGAAATGAACAAAGTTGCCGATATGGTGCGATAATGATCGATTGAACTTACTTCTGGAGCATTTCAGTCATGGCCGCATACTCCTTGGGATCTTTTCGTTTTGAGTCTAAGACGGTTACTAGTCCCTGCTCAAGCTTAATCTCTAGGAGAATAAAGTGGAAGCTGCGCACGCATGCATAACTCATCAATTACATTACTATAACCTCGAGTAATAATGGAAACCGAATATGCAGAAGACAGTAACACTCACTTGAAGTTGTAAGGAAAGAGTATTTTATCTTTGTTTTAATTTTTAATCAACGATTGTAGCAAGTTGGCCTCGGTTTCTTTCGCATTATATTTAACCGTCCATTCATCTATGAGATTTGTGTTAATGAACCCAATATCATAGATTTGCGCATTTCTGCATTCGACGATCTTCAATCTGCATAATATAATGAGGATAATTATATATACATGCAATGAAAGAGCTGAGCTATATATAGAGACTTAATTACAGAAGTATAGTACTTACAGACAGTAGCAAGTGATGATTATTTTATCGAGGTCCTTTTGATTGTAAAACTGAAAGAACTCCTCAAATGGAATAGACAACAGATCAATTCCAACGAGGTCGTGCACCTCTTTAACTCTCATCGTCAAAATATCCTTCCCAGACTTGCAGGTGTCCATGTACCACTTATGGAATCTTCGCATCATCGTTGTTAGAGGAGGATCACCAGGTCTGACGAGAGGCTTTCCGTACTGGTATTTGTGTTCGTCCACCTCCATTGTATCAAAATGTGCATCGTCGGGCAGGTAATCACTAGGATTGGTACCGGGCAGCATCCCCGGCAGATTTGCGACGATATCGCTAGACACCTTGAGCGGGGGACACGATTGGTTCGCCTGTTCGCCGAGCTGGGGAATTTTGTTCCCACTTCTTCGTTCTTGTAACCTTTTGTCACTTGAAGTAGTTCCCAACCGGCGCGCTCCTCCCACTGCCTTTTTAAGAGCGCGGACATGGTTGTCATCCGGCGGAGGCGGTGGTGGTCGCTTCAGGTTCTCCAAAGTGCGCTTCAATTTCACCGGATCTATCTTCTCCTCCGGAGGTAGATTTTTCTTTGCAAAAAAGTCCTTCACTTCGGCTTGACAGATCTGCGCGTTTTCCTTCTTGGTCATCTCGTATGGTAACTTCTCTAGAGGCTTGAGAGATGGACCGAATATGTATTGCCTCCCGCCTCTGGCTGTACTGCTAGACGTCGGAGCAGCCGGAGCGGCTGCGGCTGTCTTCCTTCGTTGCTTACGAGGCGGAGAAGGAGGCGGAGTGCTACGACGCGCCGGAGCAGCCGGAGCGGCGGCGGCTGTCTTCCGTTGTTGCTGACGAGGCGGAGGAGGAGGCGGGCTACTCGGACGCGCCGGCGCAGGCGGAGAAGGAGGCGGAGTGCCGCCACGTGCCGGAGCAGCTGGAGAAGGAGGCGGAGTGCCGCCACGCGCCGGAGCAGCCAGAGAAGGAGGCGGAGTGCCCTGATCACTCGCCAGAGGAGGAGGCGGAGGAGGAGGCGGAGTGCCCTGACTCGCCGGAGGAGGAGGCGGAGGCGTCCAGTTCGGAAGGTTGATGAGCTCCTTCCGCCATAGACATGGAGTCTTCAGAGCAAGACCCAGCTGAGTCTCCCCTTCACCGGTAGGGTGGTCAAGCTCGAGCTCCTCAAATCCCTCCGTTATTTCATCGACCATCAAAACAGCATAGCCTTCTGGAATCGGAAGGCAGTGAAAAGTTGCGCCGGGTTGAGGAGGTGCAACAGAGCCGACAGCCGCCTTGACTTTGCGGTGCTGCCATTGCGCAATAAGGTGGCAATCTTGAGCCTCCGTGATAGCATCCACGGGGTAGCTGGGAGCCGTGAAGTGAGGCTGCTGAAGGAGCTCGGTGGAAGCCACGCTGCTTCTCCGCTGAGATGGCGGGGTAGCTTCTGGGGTAGCTCCGGCAGGTCGCTGCCTCTGAACTAGTGCTTGTTCCTCTAGCGCTTGTACCCTTGCATTCAGCTTCTGTAGTTCGGCCTGCTCCACTTTCCTCCTCCTCTCCCGGGTTTTGTAACCGCCTGCGCTGGGAAACCAAACCTTCCACGCAACGGAGCCTGCCGTGCCTCGTGTTCGTCCTGGGTGCTCAGGATTCCCGAGGGCCTGTGTGAGCTCGTCGTTCTCTCTGTTGGGAATGAACGTCCCTTGCTGCGCTGCGGCGATATACTTCTGAAGCTTCTTGACGGGTATTTCAAGTTGCTCCTTCGTCCAACGGCACTTCCCTGTTTCAGGGTCCAAGGTTCCCCCAACCCCGAAGAACCAAGTCCTTGAACGGTCTGGCTAGTTCAATGTCTTTGGTTCGACCCCTTTATCAAGCAGGTCCTTCTCAGCCTTGTCCCACAACGGGCGGGCTTTGAGGTAGCCACCTGACCCCGTGCGATGGTGATACTCCTCCTTTGTAGCATTTTTCTTGTTTGTCGCTGACATCTTCTTACTCTTCTCCGATGTCTTGTGGGCCACAAATGCGGGCCAGTGATCTCTTATCTTCTCAAATCGGCCGGTGAATTCTGGAGTCTTCCCTTTGTCGACAAACGTTGATTTCAACTCATTCTTCCACCTCCTGAATAGATCTGCCATCTTCTTAAGAGCATGAGCCTTGACCAATGGCTCTATAACTGGCTTATCCGGATCCTCCTCTGGCGGTAGGGTGAAATTTGCCTTCAGCGCGGTCCAAAGATCATCTTTCTGTCTATCATTGACAAAAGACACTTGAGGGTCTTCGCTCTTAGGCTTATTCCATTGGTGGATGCTGATCGGGATCATGTCCCTAACAAGAACCCCACACTGAGCAGAAAATGCTTCCTTGGTCCGGCTGGGTTCAATCAGTTGGCCATCGCCCTTGATTGCTGTGATCATGAACCTTTCATCCTGGCGCAACCTTTTCTTCGGGCCTCGTCTCGTTACCGAAGTTTGGCTCGATCCGGAGGGCTAGAAAAGAAGAAAGAAGAGAGTTAATATGTGTACATACCAAAACAATTAATGCATCAATTAGCTAGTCAGCACAGGCTTAATTAATATATATACCTGGCCGGACTTTGCAACAGCTCCTTCCTCCGTTCGCTCACCGGAGCAGTCATCACGGTCTCCTTCCACCGGCATTCCGTCACCGGAGCCATCATAATCATGTCCTTCCACCTCCATTGTTCGATCACCGGAGCCTGCTTCACCCTCTCCTTCCAGACCATCGGTGTCGTTGAGATACGACAAGATATCACCTCCGCCGAGGATTATGTCCCCCAACAATTGTTCTGCTTCGATGTCTCGGTGCTCCATAGTTTCTGCAAATATTACAACATGGCAATTAATATACAAACATGACAGATGGATATATTAGTGCAAACGTAGACCTAACTAGCTCGACGCTTCTACGGTTTGGGGTGGCCTCGACAACTCTTCTAGGGTTTGGGGTGGCCTAGGCAACGCTTCTAGGGTTTGGGGTGGCCTCGACAACGCTTCTAGGGTTTGGGCCGGACCGCTTCTCTCATGAATGTCCGACGTCCGGACCGACAAGGGATTTAACAAAATGACGCCATTCTGGATGTGCAGAAAATGGTCCATATTTTTCCTGATCTCATCTACCCTTCTATATGTCACGTTGTCTAGTGTCAAAGAATTCAAGAAAACCATGACTTCATCATTAGCCGGAAATGACAGGCGTATAATGGTACGAAACTCTTCAAAGTTGTTTTGGAACGGAGTTCCCGATAAAATAATTCGCTTTTTGGTACAAAGTTCAGCAAGAGCCTTCCGAATATTGCTATTTGGAAGGCCTTTGCTGAAATTCATACCAAAAGGCGAATTATTCTATCCGGAACTCCGTTCCAAAACAACTTTGAAGAGCTTCGTAGCATCATATGCCTGTTACTTCCGACTAATGATGAAGCCATGGATTTCTTCAATACTTTGACAGAAACGTGACATATAGAAGAATATATATATAGATGAGATCAGAAAAAAAAATTGGATCAACTTGTGCACATCCATAATGGGGGCATTCTTGATAAATCTATATATGTCAAAATTCAAACTTTGACATATGATCAAACTTTGACATATGATCAAATGTTGCATATGTCAAAATTCAAACTTTGACATATGATCAAACTTTGATATATGATCAAATGTTGCATATGTCAAAATTCAAACTTTGACATATGATCAAACTTTGATATATGTCCACCGCTGTAACACCCCCAGTGGTTAACTACAGTAATCCCATTTTGATAATGCCATGTCATCATGATCATCCTAAATAAATTGCATTTAGGAAATAATCCAACTCAAAATTCAAATTTAAAATACTAAGTGAAATTCAAAAGTCCATAAATTTGAAAAACTAAAATGTTCTTCATATTGTAAATAATCCAGAGACAATTCTAAAAACATAACCAACATTTACTAAATTAATTAGGTGGCACTAACATTACCAAAACAGCTAGGATTAATGCATTTTAAATATTATAAAAATTGTGTGAGTTCCAATTGACTCCAAACCAATTTTTGATAGTAGTAGGGGATGCCTAGTAATTATTGGAACAATTGCTATGTTTTACAAAAACCATTTTGAGGCCTAACTAATTACAAAACAGAGTATAAGGATAAATAAAAAGACAAAAGACAAAAGAAAAAAAAAGGCCAAGAGCCCCTCCCCCCTGGGCCGTGGCCCAGCTAGACCAGCCAGGCCGGCCCATTCCCTGGCCTATATGGCCTGTCCCTCCCCCACCCGAGCGAAACCCTAGCTACCCACCCCGCTCCCCATTCCCCCCTCTCTCCCCGATCCGGTCTGGATCGGGGCACCGGAACCCGTGCCCGCTCGCGCTCCCCCGCCACCGCCTCGTCGCCTCGCCTCCTCGTCCTCCACTCCGACGGACCGCCCGTCCACATCTCCTCCCCACCGGCCCCCCTCGACCCTCGTAGCCCTCGTCCCTCCAACGCGGGTGAGGCCTCGGCTCCGGCCTCTCCCCTCCCTCTCTGCCCGCTGCGACGACCGCCGCCGCCCGCGTACTCCTCGTCCTCGCCACCCCTCGCCGCGCTCATCGCAACCTCGGCCACCCGCTCGCACCCGGCCACTTCAGCCCCGCGCCGCCCTTGCCGCGCCCAGCGCCCGCGCTCCGTCCTGCCTGGCCGAGCGCCGCGCGCGACCGCAGCCACCCGCCGGCCGCCTGCTCGCTCTGCCGCGCCGCCCGTCTGCCCCTGCCCACGTGTGGCCGCACCCCGTCGCTCTCGTGCCTCACCGCGGCCCGCTGCGCCCGTGCTCGACCTTGCCGCCGCCGTCCGCTCGCCCGCGCGCCGCGCTCCGGCCTTGGCCTCGCCTCTGCTGCCCCGCGCACGCTGGCGCTCACGCGCTCGCCCGCGGTCACCGCGCCCATCGCCCGCTCGCCCCTGGCCTCGCGCGCCCGCCCGCGCGTGCCTGGCCGCGCCCGCGCGCCCGCAAACCCGCCCCGGTCGGCCCCTGTGCCACTGACCGCTGGGCCCGACCCCCCTGGCCCAATGACACATGGGGCCCACGGCCCCGAAACATTTTTAAAATTAAAAATATAATAATTAATAAAAATAATAATTAGTTAATTAATTAATTAATTAGTGAATTAATTAATTTAATTAATCCTGCTTAATTAGTCTAATTAATTAGTTAGTTTAATTAAACAGTAATTAATTAGCTAAACCCTAATTAAACCTAACAGAGTATGACAGGTGGGACCCATTGGTCCTGACGTCATGCTGACGTCAGCAAACACTGTTCTGGATAATTTTTAATTTAAATAATTAAATAAATTCCAGAAATTAATAAAAACTTTAGAAAATCATATAAAATAATCCGTAACTCAGATCGAAAAACTTTGTACATGAAAGTCGCTCAGAACGACGAGATGAATCCGAATACACGGCCCGTTCGTCCGCCACACGTCCCTAACTATCCGAACGTGCAACGGTTCCCCTCTTTTCGTCTGTCCGAAAAGCCGGACACCGGGAATACTTTCCCGGATGTTTTTCTCTTTCGCCGGTATTACCTAGCCCTACGATACAACACCGCTAGCTCTGCTTATTGACATGTCATGAAGTTGTTTGCTTAGTATTTACTGTTTCCTCCCCCTCTTCTCTCTCGGTAGCCCCCGACACCGACGTCGTCCCCGAGGCCGACACAGCTCCGGAGCCCGAAGACACCATTGACAACCTTGCCCTTGCCGCCGAGCAACCAGGCAAGCCCCCCCTTTTGATCATCCCGATATCGCCCATTCTATTTCTCATGCTTGCATTAGAATTGCTGCTGCTACTGCTTTACCTATTCTGATGCATAGCCTGTTTATTGTAACCTGCTGTTGATAATTACCTGCATATCCTAAATTGCTTAGTATAGGCTGGGTAGAGACCTATTAGTGACCCCACTTATCCCGACTGCCCCGCTGGATTTTCCGAAGACCCGATCAACGGGATTGAAGACCAGGCCCCGACACCGCACATCACCCCCCCCTTAGTTGTAACGACACTGCAGCGTTACTATCGAGTGCCGAGGGTGAAACCTCTTGTAGCAATCCTGATGTTAACTCTGTAGAGTAGCTATTCGGTCATGGTCATCGAGGGTGATTCCTCCTTCACCGCTTCCGATAACGACGCTGTCGTACAACACCTCAAGTGTGAACCCAGTGAGGGTGATTCCTCCGAGTTCACCTTGACGGATACATCAAGTAGGAATCCAACGAGGGTGATACCTCGGATTCCCCTGATGTTATGGACACACGGATAATTGGACTTTACACTGTTACTTGGATAGGCGGGTCGGCCCTGAGGGGTACCCGCGTGCGCCTAAGTGGTGAGTGTTGTGAAGACGGGTTGCCTGTATGGTGCCCGAGTGATGAATACGAGGCACGGCCGGGCATTCTTAACCCTTGCAGCAAGTCCTCGAGACGGGGCGACGGGGTCACATCTTTCGTGAGTCTCTGCTCGTTACCGCAAGCCCTAGTCCATTAACGATTTGGATATTTGATCCGAGCAGGTCTCTGGCCTGATAGCACTAACCATCACGTGGGCATAGGATGGGCGTTCTGCATCGTAGCATCAACCGACAGTTCTGTCAGACGTCCAGTTCAGCATTGCGGCCGGGTCGGATCGTGCCGTTGGCGCTGGTATCCACCCTGCTCGCAACGACTCGGAGTGCACAGGGCGATGGCCCAAGACCTCTGAGCGCTTAGGATGTAGACCGACGGGGACCTCTCTGCTGAACTCTAGGTAGGGCTGCGGTGTGTCATTTGGCCGAGGCCGGGCATGACCCAGGAAAGTGTGTCCGGCCGGAGTTAATCGAGCGTGTTGGGTAAGTTGGTGCACCCCTGCAGGGAAGAAAACTTCTATCGATAGCCGGTCCTACGGTAAAGGACACTCGGAGTTGTATCCCGATCGATACAGCTAGAACATGAGATGAGACCTGGATATGAGGCTCTGGGATTGCTTTCTCGCAGGGAGTCGAGAAAGGATCTCTGGGTGAGGTTGAGACTTAATGATACTGCTACATTATATTGAACTGTTCTATTCTCTTCTACTGCTGCAAGATCGCTGAAGATGCTAGTCTTCGATAGGACTAGGCCTTCTCTCTATTCTAGCATTTCTGCAGCCCAGTCCACATATACAGCCTCGCTTTGAAAATATTGCATATGTAGTGTAGATCCTTGCTTGCTGAGTACTTCTGAGTACTCACGGTTGCTTTGTTTTCCTTTTCTCCCCATATCAGTTTGTCGTGACCAGAGGACGGAGCCCCTGAGACAGATGCCCCGTCGATCGACTACTACTGCTACCCCGAGGATGGATACTACTACGAGTTGACTGACGACCAGGAGTAGGATCGGAGGGTCCCAGGCAGGAGGCCTTCGCCTTTCGATCGTAGTGTTTTATTTTGCCCCGCCTTTCTAAAGGCCTTTCTGTTTCTGTTTCATATCTGTACTCAGATATCTGATGCTTCCGCTGACGCTTGTTCGCAAGCTTATGTATTCGAGCCCTCGAGGCCCCTGACTTGTAATATAAAGCTTGTATGACTTTATTTATGATTTAGAGTTGTGTTGTGATATCTTCCCGTGAGTCCTTAGGCTTGATCGTGTGCATTTGCGTGTATGATGAGTGCACGATTAGCCCGGGGGCGTCACAACCACGATATAAAATAATACATAGACTTGTTCGGGCGTGAGGGGGTTGATCGACGTCCCCCCTCATGTCGAAGTTACCGGAGTTATCTTCTAGCGGTTTGGGTGGCCTCGAGAGTTTGTCGGGTAGGGGCGGGAGGGGGTAGGAGATCGACAACGCTTTTTTTCTAGGGTTTGGGTGGCCTCGAGAGTTGGTCGCCCGGTATAAAATCGAGAGGGGGGGGGGGGGGGGTGAACATTTTACCTTAGTAACTTAGAAAAAAAATGTTTACGGGGAGGGGGTATATCGACCCCCCCTCATCGAGTTATCGGGGGGGCTATATCGACAACGCAATACATACTCCACATACATATAAAAAAATTATATGAACATCCATACATACTATAGCCACATACATATATATGGCTATGAAAAAAATTCATCATATAAAAAAAATGTTATCGGGGAGGGGGTATATCGACCTCCCCTCATGTCGAAGTTATCGGGAGGGGCTATATCGACAATGACATTACATATAGCCACATACATAATAAAAATTCTATGAACATCCATACATACATATAGCCACATACATTATATGGCTATGAAAAATGCTATGAAAAAAATTCATCATATTAAAAAATTACTATGAACAACAATTAATACATATATGAACAAAACAATTTTATGAACATCCATACATACATAGCCACATACATATATATATATATATATATATATATATATATATATATAATATATATTATAACATTATATATGAACAAAACAATTTTCATCATATAAAAATATCAATATACATACATTATATGTGAACTCCATCCACCATTTCTCTAAAAAAATTCTCTATGCAAATTTCTCTAAAAAACTGACTTTGATCATGAATATCTCTAACTGTGCAAATATCTCTAACTATGTAAATATTTTTCTTATATTTAATAAATTCCAAAGTTGGAATTTCAATTATTCATATTTTCTTTGATTTGCAAAGGAGCTATATTCTCCCCAATTCTTTTGCACACACAAAAATTACTCCATCTATTTGACAGTACCCACAACCCATTCCGCCAAAAACATTTGGTTCTATAGTTCAAAATTTTCAAATATCATTCAGTTCAAATTTGGACCAGATTCAAACTCCATGGTCAAAGCGCAATTTAAATTGGACAAAAAATTCTCAAACTTTGCCAGACTCTCTTTTGTGCATCAACACCTCACCACAAAAATTCTCAAAAATTCTTAAAATTGCTAGAGCCCTTTTGCATTTCATCATACACTTGATGTGCACCAAAAAATTTGGACAGAGGGGGGAATCGACGGCAGGGCGCGGCGACGGCGGCCAGTACAGGGAGGAATAGGAGGAGAAGGAGGGGATCGGGGCGGCACTCACAGCGAGGACGCGTCGGCGACGAGGAGCGGGCTCGGTGGCGGCGATGACAAGGACGGGCTCGGGGCAGGGCGCGGCGACGGGGCAGGGCGCAGCGACGGTGTCGGTGCAGGGCATGGCGAAGGCGACGAGGAGGTAGGGCCGGCGACGGTGACGAGGAGCGGGCGGCGACGGGGCAGGGCATGGCGATGACGATAGCTACGAGAAGCAGGGGCGTCGGCGTCGGGGCGCTGGGCAGCGGCGTCGGGGAGAATGTGAGAACTTGCTGAAAAATTCCTAAGTGCCACTTATATAGGAAAGCCTTTGGTCCCGGTTAGTGGCATCAACCGAGACCAATGCCTCCTTTAGTCCCGGTTCGTGCCACCAACCGGGACCAAAGGTCTGTTTTGGTTAGGCGAAAGGGCGGGAAGCACAACCCTTTGGTCCCGGTTGGTGGCACGAACCGGGACCAAAGGGTGGCATTGGTCCCGGTTTGTGCCACGAACTGGTACCAATTCACCCCTTTAGTCCCGGTTTGGTGTCACCAACCGGGACCAAAGGCCTTGTGCTGCTCGCGGCCAAAAGTTTAGTCCCGCCTCGCTAGTTGAGAGGGGCGCGGAGTGGTTTATAAACCCCACTGCCGCTGCCGTCTCGAGCTCCTCTCAAATGCAGGCTTACGGGCCTAACCTGACTCTCCTCAGCCTGTGGGCCTACTGGGCCTTCTGCGGGCCTGAATCCTGGCCCGTGGTTGGGTTTCTAGTCGTATTCAGGTCGTGGTGGCCCAGTAGGTGGCATTTTTTTTCTATTTTTTTCTAGTTTTTCTGTTTTTTTTGCTTTATTTATTTTATTTTATTTTTTAATTCTTTTTGCTTTTAGGTAATAAATATTATAAACTTTCTGTTAGTTCCATTAGTTTTCCAATTTGAATAGTTTAAATTTAAATTCTTTGAAATTTGTGTGAATCACTAGTTTGTGATTAACTTTACTATAAAAATAGATTTTTGAGTGATTCTTTTTACTGCTATTTAATATTACTGTGTTTTATCATTATATTCAAAAACAGTTTTTGTTATTTTAGTTTCTAACAAAAAAAATCTTTATGACAATTCTTTTTGTTATTAAAGTTTCTAACAAAAAAAGTTCTTCAAATGAACTCTGAAGAGGTTGAAAATTGGCATGATATCATCATTTCACCCACATAGTATGTGCTAAAAAGTTGAGAGGGTTACGGCAAAAACTGGATGCACTTCGTGTACAAAATGGACAATCTCTTTCGAAGTATCAGGGTTTCGGACGAAAACTCATCTGTTACAAAGTGATTTCATTTTTTTGAACTTATTTGAACTCCAGACTTTTTGTGTGCTCAAAATGAACCATTCAAAGCCACATCATCAATTTTCAACCCTTTCTGAGTTCATCTGTTATTTTTCTTGCATTTACTGATTTTTTTGAGCTAAATGACCCTGAAATTGAAAAGCACTTCAAATGAACTCTGAAGAGGTTGAAAATTGGCATGATATCATCATTTCACCCACATAGTATGTGCTAAAAAGTTGAGAGGGTTACGGCAAAAACTGGATGCACTTCGTGTACAAAATGGACAATCTCTTTCGAAGTATCAGGGTTTCGGACGAAAACTCATCTGTTACAAAGGGATTTCATTTTTTTGAACTTAATTGAACTCTAGACTTTTTGTGTGCTCAAAATGAACCATTCAAAGCCACATCATCAATTTTCAACCCTTTCTGAGTTCATCTGTTATTTTTCATGCATTTACTGATTTTTTTGAGCTAAATGACCCTGAAATTGAAAAGCACTTCAAATGAACTCTGAAGAGGTTGAAAATTGGCATGATATCATCATTTCACCCACATAGCATGTGCTAAAAAGTTGAGAGGGTTACGGCAAAAACTGGATGCACTTCGTGTACAAAATGGACAATCTCTTTCGAAGTATCAGGGTTTTGGACAAAAACTCATCTGTTACAAAGGGATTTCATTTTTTTGAACTTATTTGAACTCCAGACTTTTTATGTGCTCAAAATGAACCATTCAAAGCCTCATCATCAATTTTCAACCCTTTCTGACTTCATCTGTCTTCACTTTTTCTTCGCTTGTGTCCTTTGCTTATTGCGCCGTAACCATGGATATTCTTCATCGCTTAACAGGGTGCTTGGGTCAGCCTTGACTTTGAAGGGAGGAATTTCATGAAACTTTTCATAATCTTCAGACATGTCTATCTTACCCTCTACTCCCACGATGTCTCTTTTCCCTGAAAGAACTATGTGGCGCTTTGGCTCATCGTATGATGTATTCGCTTCCTTATCTTTTCTTTTCTCGGTTTGGTAGACATGTCCTTCACATAGAAAACCTGCGCCACATCATTGGCTAGGATGAATGGTTCGTCTGTGTACCCAAGATTGTTCAGATCCACTGTTGTCATTCCGTAATGTGGCTCTACCTGTACCCCGCCTCCTGACAGATTGACCCATTTGCACTTAAACAAAGGGACCTTAAAATCATGTCCGTAGTCAAGTTCCCATATGTCCACTATGTTACCATAATATGTGTCCTTTCCCCTCTTGGTTGCTGCATCAAAGCGGACACCGCTGTTTTGGTTGGTGCTCTTTTGATCTTGGGCAATCATGTAAAATGTATTCCCATTTATCTCGTATCCTTTGTAAGCCAATACAGTCGAAGATGGTCCCCTGGACAATGAGTACAGCTCATCAGAAACAGTGTTGTCACCTCTGAGACGTGTTTCCAACCAACTGCCGAAAGTCCTGATGTGTTCACATGTAATCCAGTCGTCACACTGCTCCGGGTGTTTGGAGCGCAGAATGTTCTTGTGTTCATCGACATACGGGGTCACCAAGGTAGAGTTCTGTAGAACTGTGTAGTGTGCTTGAGACCAAGAATGCCCGTCCCTGCATATTATTGAGTCCCCTCCTAGCGTGCCTTTTCCAGTCAGTCTCCCCTCATACCGCGATTGAGGGAGACCAATCTTCTTAAGGTCAGGAATGAAGTCAACACAAAACCCAATGACATCCTCTGTTTAATGGCCCATGGAGATGCTTCCTTCTGACCTAGCGCGGTTACGGACATATTTCTTTAGGACTCCCATGAACCTCTCAAAGGGGAACATATTGTGTAGAAATACGGGGCCCAGAACGACAATCTCGTCGACTAGATGAACTAGGACGTGCGTCATGATATTGAAGAAGGATGGTGGGAACACCAGCTCGAAACTGACAAGACATTGCGCCACATCACTCCTTATCCTTGGTATGATTTCTGGATCGATCACCTTCTGAGAGATTGCATTGAGGAATGCACATAGCTTCACAATGGCTAATCGAACGTTTTCCGGTAGAAGCCCCCTCAATGCAATCGGAAGCAGTTGCGTCATAATCACGTGGCAGTCATGAGACTTTAGGTTCTGGAACTTTTTCTCTGCCATATTTATTATTCCCTTTATATTCGACGAGAAGCCAGACGGGACCTTCATACTGAGCAGGCATTCAAAGAAGATTTCCTTCTCTTCTTTGGTAAGAGCGTAGCTGGCAGGACCTTCATACTGCTTTGGAGGCATACCGTCTTTTTCGTGCCAATGTTGCAGGTCCTCCCATGCCTCCGGTGTATCTTTTGTCTTTCCATACACGCCCAAGAAGCCTAGCAGATTCACGCAAAGGTTCTTTGTCACGTGCATCACGTCGATTGAAGAGCGGACCTCTAGGTCTTTCCAGTAGGGTAGGTCCCAAAATATAGATTTCTTCTTCCACATGGGAGCGCATCCCTCAGCGTCATTCGGAACAGATAGTCCACCGGGACCCTTTCCAAAGATTACGTGTAAATCATTGACCATAGCAAGTACGTGATCACCGATACGCATGGCGGGCTTCTTCCGGTGATCTGCCTCGCATTTGAAATGCTTGCCTTTCTTTCGACATTGATGGTTGGTCGGAAGAAATCGACGATGCCCCAGGTACATATTCTTCTTGCATTTGTCCAGGTATATACTTTCGGTGTCAGCTAAACAGTGCGTGCATGCGTGGTATCCCTTGTTTGTCTGTCCTGAAAGGTTACTGAGAGCAGGCCAATCATTAATGGTTACAAACAGCAACGCATGCAGGTCAAACTCCTCCTGTCTGTGCTCATCCCACACACGTACACCGTTTCCATTCCACAGCTCTAAAAGTTCTTCAACTAATGGCCTTAGGTACGCATCAATGTAGTTGCCGGGTTACTTAGGGCCTTGGATGAGTACTGGCATCATAATGAACTTCTGCTTCATGCACAGCCAAGGAGGAAGGTTATAGATACATAGAGTCACGGGCCAGGTGCTGTGATTGCTGCTCTGCTCCCCGAAAGGATTAATGCCATCCGCGCTTAAACCAAACCATACGTTCCTTGGGTCACCTGCAAACTCAGTCCGGTACTTTCTCTCGATTTTTCTCCACTGCGACCCGTCAGCGGGTGCTCTCAACTTCCCGTCTTTCTTACGGTCCTCTCTGTGCCATCGCAACAACTTGGCATGCTCTTTGTTTCTGAACAGACGTTTCAACCGTGGTATTATAGGAGCATACCACATCACCTTGGCAGGAACCCTCTTCCTGGGGGGCTCGCCGTCAACATCACTAGGGTCATCTCGTCTGATCTTATACCGCAATGCACCGCATACCGGGCATGCGTTCAAATCCTCGTACGCACCGCGGTACAGGATGCAGTCATTAGGGCATGCATGTATCTTCTGCACCTCCAATCCTAGAGGGCATACGACCTTCTTTGCTGCGTACGTACTGTCGGGCAATTCGTTATCCTTTGGAAGCTTCTTCTTCAATATTTTCAGTAGCTTCTCAAATCCTTTGTCAGGCACAGCATTCTCTGCCTTCCACTGCAGCAATTCCAGTATGGTACCGAGCTTTGTGTTGCCATCTTCGCAATTGGGGTACAACCCTTTTTGGTGATCCTCTAACATGCGATCGAATTTCAGCTTCTCCTTTTCACTTTCGCACTGTCTCCTTGCATCAACAATGACCCGGCGGAGATCATCATCGGGCACATCGTCTGGTTCCTCTTGATCTTCAGCTTCCCCCGTTGCAGCATCATCGTATTCAGGGGGCACATAGTTGTCATCGTCCTCTTCTTCTTCGCTGTCTTCCATCATAACCCCTATTTCTCCATACCTGGTCCAAACATTATAATGTGGCATGAAACCTTATAAAGCAGGTGGATGTGAAGGATTTTCCGGTCAGAGTAAGACTTCATATTCCCACATATAGGGCATGGACAACACATAAAACCATTCTGCTTGTTTGCCTCAGCCACTTCGAGAAAATTACGCATGCCCTTAATGTACTCGGAGGTGCGTCTGTCACCGTACATCCATTGCCGGTTCATCTGCGTGCATTATATATAATTAAGTGTGTAAAAAACCATTACAAAACATCATGAATAGATAAGTGACCAAATTAATAGAAGTTCATCATCACATTAAAACCAAAGTACATACATAGTTCTCATTGAACAACATATAGCTCTCCAGAGCATCTAATTAAACCATACATTGAAACTATGTAAAACATTTCAATGCAATAACAAATGCGATCATAATCGCAACCAAGGTAACAATTGATCCAACGGCATAATGATACCAAGCCTCGGTATGAATGGCATATTTTCTATACTTTCTAATCTTGAAGCGCATTCATCCATCTTGATCTTGTGATCATCGACGACATCCGCAACATGCAACTCCAATATCATCTTCTCTTCCTCAATTTTTTTTCAATTTTTCCTTCAAGTAATTGTTTTCTTCTTCAACTAAATTTAACCTCTCGACAATAGGGTCGGTTGGAATTTCCGATTCACATACCTCCTAGATAAAAAAATCTATGTCACGTTGGTCGGCATAATTGTCATAAACAATAAATGAACCAAATAGTTATAAAATATAATATATACCACATCCGAATCATAGACAGGACGATGGCCGACGGGGGCGGATACCAAAACCATCGCACTATATAATAACAAACAATAATAAAAGTAAGAAAATTAGACAAGTATCTATCTAAATCATACAAGTAAGAATTTTTTTCTTTTAGAAAGAAGATAAGAACAAGAGGCTCACCACGGTTATGCCGGCGACGAGATCGGTGCGGGCGATCGACGGCGGTGAAGACGGGGACGGGACGTGACGGACCGCTAAACCTAGACAAATCTTGAGGAAAATGGAGCTTGAAGGTCGAGTTTGGAGAGGAGAAAGCTTAAGTAGTGTTGCTCGGGCATTTCATCGAACACGTCATGTGCATAGGAGGTGAGCTAGAGCACCACAAACCCCTCCCCTCGCCGGCCAGAAAAAAACAGAGCAGTGGAGTGCTCTGCTCGCGGGCGAGGGGTATATATAGGCACAACATTGGTCCCGGTTCGTGGCTGGAACCGGGACCAAAGGCCACCCTTTGGTCCCGGTTCCAGCCATGAACCGGGACCAATGGATGTGGGCCAGGAGCGAGGCCCATTGGTCCCGGTTCGTGTCTGGAACCGGGACAAAAGGGTCCAGACGAACCGGGACCAATGCCCCACGAGGCCCGGCCGGCCCCCTGGGCGCACGAACTGGGACGTATGCCCCCATGGGTCCCGGTTCGTGACTGAACCGGGACTAATGGGCTGGGCAGGCCTGGACCAAAGCCCTGTTTTCTACTAGTGAATCATTCAACTAATTGGGCCGTCTAAGAATCAATGGAAACTGATGATTTGTGTTAATTGTGTGTCGGTCACCCGGCGATTGTGTTCCGATGAGTGCAATTGCGCCTCACTTTATATATAAAATCAACGACCAATCCAACATACAACTCAACACACACCACTTGACACCACAAAACATATATTTAAGGCAAGATAAAAGGGTGATAAGAAGAACTATAAGCACCCTACTACTCCAAACAAACTCTTGAAGCATACGAGGCCCTTTACAGACGAAGAAAAACCAAGCAAGACAAACCAGGAGCTTCAAGACGGCGTCTTCAGAAAGGATACGACACCGTAGAGTCGCCGTCGTACGATCCAAGGATCGGGGTTTCCCCTGGAGCATGAAGGGGAATGAAGAGGAACCGCGACGACGCCTTCAAGAAGGGGATGACACCATAGATGCCGCCGTTGTCGACCTGGCAGGGCCAAAATGGGTTTCAACCCAGCAAGCCCTCTTCATCACCCAAATGGGGTAGACGAAGCCATCGCTCGTCACACCATCGGGCGTTGCAACCTAACTTCCACACCGCCCTCACGACCATGGCAGCCAAACCACACATGAGCCTTGAACTCCGCCCACGAGCACCGCGACTACCACCACCAAGGCCGCCGCCCTGGCATCAAGACCCCGACACCATCCCACCTGAGACGCGCAGCTACGATGAACAAAGAGATGAGCGGAAAAGGCCCCTCTTTTACCACTCCTGGGCGGCCCCCAGCCCCGAAACCCACCCCTGGGTCGGGCAGATCCGGCCACCACCGCCCCGCCACTCCTGGGCAAGGGGCGAGCTCCCCGGTGGAACAGCATCACCGACGGGAGGCAAGGACGACTCCGCGGTCCTCCTGGCGGCGAAGTCGTCCCTCAACGGTGGACGTCGACTGGGGGCAGACCAGTCCTCCAGTGAAGGCAGCACACGCACAAAGAGGGGAAGGGGCAAAGGACGAACCGATCCGCCCGTAGACTAGCCGACACCGGAGAAGAGTCCAGCCGTCGCCACAACCGAGACCGCCGAACCACCGTGTAGCCGACACGTCGCAGGAAGGCCGCTGCGAGGCCAGACCTCACCGCGCCGCCGCCACCCACGGGCGGAGCAGCCACCACGCCGAGCAACTGCCCCACCCGCGCCGCCCGCCTGGATCCACGCGTCAGAGCCAATCGGGACGCGCCCACCCGCACTAGCCCACAGCCGCCACGCCGCAGGCGCACGCTCAGGCCATCGCACCGCCGACCGCGCACGCCGCCGCCCGTAGCATCCGTCGCTGCGCCTTGCGCAAGCATAGCACCTCCGCACCAGCCAGAGATGGGCGAGAGGAGGGGGACACCCCCCTCCCGGCTGCAGCCTGACGGGCTTTGCCCGCCGGCGCCTGCCCGCGACGGCGAGGGGAGAAGGAGGGAGGAAGGGGGCTGGAGGCCCGACGGCTAAGGTTGCACCCCGTCACTCGCAGGAGCGATGCGGGGAGAGGGGCCGCTCTCCTCGGTTGAGTCGTATATGATCTATCGAGTATGCAAGTTGTGTTGCCTTCTTGAGTGCAACAGTTTATTTATTTATTTAATTTAAATGGAGTAGCAGATGACAGGGAGACAAAAAGATGCACAATCTCCGTGTGTTTGTGGTTGAACACGGCGTGTTTCTCACATGGTTCAGATGGCTGGTAGAAACTGCTCATGAAAATGCGGTTTTTGGCCAGACGGCAAGATTGGAGGCGAAATTTGAGCCGGCGGCGGCGTGGGAGACGGAAGCGGAAGCAACTGAAAGTTGGTTTGCGCAGGGAAAAGGGATCCGGCAAAAATAGGCCAATTTTTGTAGATATAATAGAAATGGATCGGTATTTGCGATAAAAGAATATTTAAGACGGACTAAGATGTAGGATCTATTACGTCCGGCAAAAGGGCCTTTGTTCATAAACCGGCGGTTATTTTACTGGAATTACGGGCCCTCTCCTAGACGCTCTAAACACCCACCATGTATCGCCGCCCCTGTACGCCATCCCCTTCCAAAACCCTATACCACTCGCGCAGGCGAGAGCCTTCCGTCTAGGGTCGCCGCCGCCATGGCCTCCTCCCCCTCCGATACCGCCATCGAGGCCGCTATCAACGGCAACCTCCGCCTCCTCAAGAGTAAGCGCCTCTCTCTCTCCGACCACTCGCGCGGCTCGGTGTTGTGCAGTACGGACGGATTTAGGGCGGGCTGGCTGCAAATCCGTGATCCTCTGCGAAATTGGAGCGAGCTTTTAGATTTGCAAGGAGAAACCCCAGTTTCGGTAGGGCGTGCCCTAGTTTACACCGATTTGGAGTCCCATCCGAGCAATTTCCATCTGCATTTCGCTTGTGCGAATGATTTTCCTGTCTGACATCGGTCGTTCCTTCGTTTCTTAGAAATGGCGAGGAAGGTGGACCTGCGGGGAGCCAAGGACGCGAAAGGGGACACCGTGCTCCACTTCGCCGCGTGCAAGGGCAGCCTGGAGATCTGCAAGTTCCTGGTGGAGGAGTCCGGGCTTGATGTCGATTCGGCGTCGAAAACAGGTGCGCCTGGCACCTGCACCTGCTTGAAATTCAGCCCTCACGCATCCTTGTCAGGGAAACTTTTTTTTGTTTTAATTTAGTACGAGATGCTCTGTTCCCCTTGTAAGGCGAGACACCGATGGTCTACGCCGCGCTCGCGGGGAAAGTCCAAGTTATGAGGTACCTCCTCGACCGCGGCGCCGACCCGGCCGTCCGTGACGATAACGGCTCGACGCCGCTGCACTATGCGGCAGAGGAAGGTGCGTGTTTCTTCCTATCTGGTTCCCTGGAACTGAAGGAATGGCATCACTTGAATAAAGATACTGTCTATGTATACTTTGTAGTGTAGAGGCTCTAGTTCTGATATGTTTGGGTTTGCGCTATGTTTGTTGTGTCTCCAGGGCACTGCGAGGCTGTAAGGCTGTTGCTGTCCAAAGCAGTCCCCGTGGATCCTGTCGATCACCGGGGCGGGCCGTTACACTTGGCGGTTGCAAAGGACCGTGTCGAGGTTGTGAAGCTTCTGCTGGAGCATGGCGCTGATGTAAGTTTGTCTATTCCATTCTCAGTTAGTTGAATGAATATTACAAATTTCTCGCAAAAATGGAAGGCAAATGCGATAAACTGTGTCTGTTTGACGATGTAATGGTTTATTCTTGGAGGTGCGCCTGCAGGCTTATATTATTTGTGATCAAAGTAACGCTTCTCAAAATTGTGATTCGTTTCCCTTTTCAGCTAAACAAATTGGTCAATCTTATCCTTACACCACTCCTGATGGCTGTCATTAGGAACTCCTTGAAATGCATGAAGCTACTGATTGAGGTCCAGTAATTTACTGACTTGATCTATTTTGTTATGTTTTTTATGTTTGACTATGTCCTGATTTTTATTCTTTTACGGTAACTAGCTGGTGTCCTGAGTTTGTAGAGTAACTTGTTTTTTCTGGTTGAACGTGTCATGAGTACTTCTACAAGCTCTGCATATAAAGCTATTTTACTTTTATCCATAGGCGGGTGCTGATCTGAATGCTCGTGGTAACTCTGGACCAACTCCTTTAACACAAGCAGTTGATGACGGTTCCACCGACTTTGTCAAGTTGCTCCTAGAGGCTGGAGCTGACCCTAACATTCCTAGCGAGGTAAGTATAACTAAAGTAGTGATCTAAACAGTCTTATATTTCTTTACAGAGGGAGTATCTTTTATGCTTTGAGATTTGCAATCTTGACCCCTTTCTCCTGAGATACAAGTGCATTGTAAAGATTGTTAATGTTCAACTGAATGCTGTACAGTAGGTTTGTATTCGAGTGCATCAGTTCGGGTTTGCTCCAGAATTTACACCGCACTGACTTAGGAAGACATCCCAATATTGCAGCTCTAGTGCTAAGTAACACAACAGGTCTTACATATCTCATCTCAGAATCATGATACTAGAAGGTCACCGGAATTCAATATCATTTTTAGTGTCCCTCTCAGTACGAGAGGCAGTACTGTGTCTAGTTTTTTTTTTCGCAAAGGAGGATAACCCCTTGCTTCTGCATTGATTGATGCATGCAGCCACTTTTAAAATGGGCGACGATTTGAAATTTTCTACCTTTAAGAGGGAGTACTGTTCCTAGCCTTCCTTCAAATTGTGTTTCGTTCATTTTACAGTGTTTAAAACTGTTGCTGCCAGTGGGATGAATTCAGGAATATCTCATTTTCTCATAAAGCTTTTTTTTTATCTTATCTCTCGTTTACTATCTTGGATGCTTTTCAATTTGCAATCTTGGCCCCTTTCTCCTTGCATCTTACACAGGCTGGAATCTAACTAAGATCTCCTGAGATAACACAGTACGTTGTATGTATGTTTCATGTTCAACTAAATTATGTATAGTAGGTTTGTATTCAAGTACATCTGTTTGGGTTTGCTTCAGAGTTCAGACTGCACTGACTTAGGAAGACACCCCAAGATTGCAGCTCTAGTGCTAAGTGGTACAATAGGTTTTGCATGTCTCATCTCAGCATCATGATACTAGTTGGTCACTGTAATTCCGTATTATTTTTTAGTGTTCCTCTGAGAGTCCATGTACTATGGTTCAAGAGGGAGTACTATGTCTAGCTTTCTTATAAATTATGTTCTGTTCATTTACCAGTGTCTAAATCTGGTACAGTCAGTGCGATGAATTCAGAATGTCTCATTTTTTCATGCAAAGTTTTTTGTCGAAAGAAAATCTAAAGGCATTGATGGCTTTGTCATTTCCGTGCTGGACTATATGGAATCTTATGTTGTTTTGTATGATATAGCATGGTGCAATTCCAGTCGAGCAAGCAGCAGTTCATGGCCGACGTGACCTTGTTGAAGTTTTATTTCCTAGGACAAAACCAGTTCCATCTCTGCTAGATTGGAGCGTTGATGGGATAATTAGAACTGTGAAGTCTCCGCTTATCAATCGTCTTCAGGCATGTACATAATTTTTTTATCACTTCATTTCAGGTTATACTCATGAAGCTCAATGCCTGATGCCCTGATTGCTTCGTATTATCTACTTAGAACACAATAATTCGTTGTGCTCTTGTAGATAGCTTATGCTGCGTTCGCCTTAACAAATGCAAAAGTTCAACATGCAGTACGCATACTGATGGACTCTGTTTACATGCATGGATCTCGCCGGTCCTTCAATTGTTTTCACTACGATGTCCTTAGAAGAAATAGGGAAAGCCTTATGCATGATAACTTCTGTGAAACTGTAGTCACCCTATTCTATCTGCAAGCCTGTACATTCTTCATAAATTCATAGACGTGCACCCTTTATGTATTATGATGGGATATGTTATTCTTACACCTAAATAGAGTTTGTATTCAAATTTGAGTTGATGTTTTATTCGCTAGGAAAGTTTCTGACAGATTTCAATCATGATGGTTGTATACTTGTATGGGTACTGCCCACATCCAAGTTTGCAAAGCTAACGAGATTATGGTTGAAGGAATTTGGACCAAGCAGCATTATTTTGATTTTCGAACTTTAAATTGTTACTGTGCTGTCCAACTGTCGTTCGGTATGCCTGTAACTGAACATGCTATTGTGTTCAGGCCTCAGTTTCTGTGGAAGAAAAAATTGCTCGTTGGAAGTCACAAGGAAAGGAAGCATTTGCAAAGGAGGACTACCTTACAGCAATGTCCTTCTATGCCAAGGTAAGTGCATGAGCCTATCTAGTACTTGTTTGGAACAATCACAAAGATCGCACAACAAATAGTTCCAGAATATGATGAACCCAATATCCGTAGATTGAAAATTTGGTTTAGTTTTCTCTGTAGATGTAAATTTGGTTTAGTTTCCTCAGTTTGGCTCAAGATTGAAAATTTGGTGTTTTAGTTTTCTCTGTAGCTGTACAGCTTGCCTGATGGTTTATGATGAACCCAATATCCATAGAGCCATTTCTGCCTGACACCCGATGATGAAATAGTGGCGCTTGGGTGTTTTTTCTCTCGTACAATGACACTGAGTGTAGCACTTCATCTTGAGATGCCCTTTTTTTTCTTAGGTCAGACAACAACTTATATCCGTGGTTTTGTTACTTCGGGTCAGACACTAATGATGCAGAGGACGGGGACTAAGCCTCTGTTTTGAGAAAAATAAAAATAAAATAAACTGATGAAAAGGCAACGATATGCTCCATAGAGTCTGTTAGTAGATCCATTCACCAGCCTGTTGAGCTAAACTGAGCGCATACTTGCTCATTGTAAACGCAGGTACTTGACACAGATCCATCTGATGCCACCATGTATGCCAACCAGAGCCTCTGCTGGCTGCGTATGAGACATGGGAAGCTAGCTCTGGAAGACGCACTCAGGTGCAGGATGATGCGGCCCCGTTGGTCCAAGGCCTGGTATCGTGAAGGCGCAGCCCTCAGCTTCATGAAGGTACAGCTGCTTGCATCGATTCTACCCTCGCAGTCGAACTCATCCTCTCCACTTGTATATACCTCCCTCTGGTGGTACTGACATTGTCTCATTGCGCGCAGAACTACGAGGGCGCCGCGGACGCGTTCCGGGAGGCGCTGCAGCTCGACCCTAAGAGTGAAGAGATTAAGGAAGCGCTGAGGTAACGACGACATTGCTTGCCTTGGGTTATTATTACCATAATCGATTGAATCCATCATCTGTAGAGAACGATGGACATGTCTAAATAGTAAATTCCTTATAGCTCGAACTGCGGTTGGAGATGTAGTTTCGACGCCTTTTGATCTCTGCGACTTGCTTGCAGGAAGGCCGAGAAGGCTCTGGAGGAGCCGCAGCGCGTGTAAGATATGCAACTGCCGATACAGGGTCTCTTCCGAGGGAAGGAAGATCGGAGAACTCTCTGGCTTGGTTCTTCTCACATGTCTGCAACGACCCCGCTGCGTATCCCTGCGCCGGAATTACCGGGTACTGCGTACCTTACTAACAGTAATAGCTGCCATTGCTCGTATGTTAGGATGTGTTGCGCTGACAAGGTAGCCGGTTTCAAACTCTGCCCGATCAGAGGCCCTGATTTCGTCGGCAGTTACAGGGGCGAGACCTCGTTCTTTGTGACAGCATTATCTTAGGTGGGTGATGTGTTGTTTGTGTTGTGTTGTGTTGTGCATATAGCCTAAATAGATAGAGTGATGCTATGCTATGTGACAGGCGCTTGAACATTTCTCTGCATTTTGTGACAATGATGGTGACCGGCCAGGTGAAAAATGCATAGCTAGTGCTAACAGGCGCTGCATTCTGTTATGTTTTCGCCCCCAATGAAATGTAGAGGTTGGTGATTGAACCGTTTTCTTCTTTGATTTTGTTGCAGTTGCGCAACAAAATTTAAGTGTGCAACGGTAAGATGCAAGATATACAATACCGGGATAAAATCCAAATTGTTTGATTTGGTTGAGCTACATAGATAATTTCCAGATGGCAATGGCATCGTTAAATACCGTACTAATATGAGGAGCCTCTTTGATTCAAAGGATTCTTAAAACGTAGGAACAGAAAAAATGCAGGAATGCAATGTCATGCCCATTTCAATCTTGCAGGATTTCAAAAACACCAAAGTTTGTTTGATTCCATCACAGGAGAAGCAAAGGATTTTAAATAAGAGGCATCAGTGGATGTCAGATTTCCTATGAATTCTAGTGGAAAGCATTCCTTAGAAAAAAAAAATTCTATGGGAGTTAATCCTACAAATCAAACAACCACCATAGGAAAAATCGCTCAATCGCAACGACCCCCTTCAGGTACAACCCCAATGCCGAAGTTATCCTTTTGTCATTTATCTGATAGTGGTGTTGTTGCTAAAGCTAGTAAATTAGGTGTTTCGCCGGGGAGCTCAGCTACCGAGTAGAAATCTAAAAAACGTAAAGAGGATAGAGCTCTCTTTTTGTTAAAGAATAATTTATCTAATAAGACCAAGATCCACAAATTCTATTCATTCATCATACCCCCAAGGTTTCATATATTTGTGAGGATCTAACTGAGGAAGATAATATCAGATTGGCTGATCATACGGAGTTTAAAAAAATGTTCTCATTTCTGAAATTTTTGTTCGAAATTCCAAAAAAAAATGTTCTTGATCTAGAAATTTGTTCACAAATTCAAAAAAGTTCATGATTTTAAAGACTGTTCGTATTTTTTCAGAAAAGTTCAAACACTTCAGAGATAAACTGTTCGTACTCTCAGCCTTGTGATCTGTGCGGTCATGTAAATGTTCATTGTTTTTTTTTTTTTTGACATGGAACACCATGCATTCCATTAGCTTGTGGTCACGGCACAATCGGCCGCCACAGCACACATTACATCTTGAGGCAGGTCAGTAAGCCAAACAGTTTGGCTACCCCTAGGTACAAGCACTCCCAGACCAGCCAACAAGTGAGCTGGGATATTACATTGACGAGGACAGTGACCTACCCTGGACTCGATGAAACCCATGTGAAGCAGGAATTTTGTTTCTCTGAAGATAGTTCCCAGAGCTGCAGAGTCTTGATTATCGGAGCATATGGCCTGTTTCAGGGGAAGACAGTCCGTCATGAAGGAAACTCGGCCCATGCCAAAACCCTCCGCGAGTTTGACCGCTTGCATGAGCGCCATGGATTCAGCATGTAGAGCATCTGCTATATTGGCAAGGCTTCCTGCTGCCGCACAAACCACATCTCCGTCAGCATCGCGCGCAATACAGCCCCAGCCCCCTGCGCCTGTGTTACTAGAGTATGCAGCGTCGACATTCACCATGATCCAATTCTGCTGGGGGGCCTGCCATTTGTGCTGTTTTACCTCTCTGCTAGTAGTTGGCTTGGCAAAAAACTCTGTCCTTATTATCTGACTGGCAAACTCAGATGGTGTAAGCCGGCGCTCTCCATGCCTTTTCCTATTTCGTTCAGACCACCAACACCACAGCAAACACACTGTTTTCATCTTCTTATCTCCAGCCCAACTGAAGATTGTTTCAAGCACCTGTAATGGTGTGTTGGCTTGCAACAAAAGCCCTCTCTCCCCTTCTAAATCACACTCTCTCCATAGGGCCTTGACCTCTTTGCACCTTAAGAAGAAATGCCCGCCATCCTCAAAGAATTTTCCGCAGACCTCGCATCGGGTGTCCAGCTCCACTCCTCGCCTGCTAATGTTCATGTTCAGCGGGTGACTATTGTGGCCAAATCTCCACAGGAAGTGATGTACTTTCCCAGGACACTCTAGTTTCCGTAGGGCTTGCCACACAGCTCGCTTCCAGCCATCTCCGCTTGAGCTTCCCCCCGGTGGTCGAGTCGCTTGCATCGCTAGCATCTTGGTGTGTACATGGTACGCCGACTTGACCGAGAACAGACCTTTTTTATCAAAATGCCATGCAATAAAATCATCATGCTGCTCACAAATAGGGATCTTCAGAATTTCTTTTGCATCCGAGTCTCTGAAGGTTTGCTTGACGAGCTCCTCGTCCCAGGATTGTGAGGTCGGGTCGATCAGTTCGGAGACTTTGGTTAGAAGGTTAGCACCCTGACTGGTGATGGGAAATCTCAAGTCACCATTAGGAATCCAGGGGTCAGACCACATGTTTATGTTATGACCCGAACCAACTCTCCACACGTACCCTTCCTTCACCAGGTCTAGACCTTTCAGTATACTCCTCCAAGTATAGCTCATATTTGCACATGGCTCAGCGGTGAGAATGCCCCCCTGCGGGTAATATTTTGCAGCGAGTACACGGGCGCATAGGGATTCCGGGGCCTGCAGCAATCTCCACGCCTGCCTCGCAAGCATTGCGAGGTTGAAAGAGTGTAAGTCTCTGAAACCTAGGCCGCCGCTGCTCTTAGGTAGCGTCATCTTCTCCCAACCGACCCAGTGCATCTTCTTTTCGTCCTTCTGCTGGGACCACCAGAACCGGCATATCATCTTGCTGAGTTCTTCACACAACCCCTTCGTAAGATCAAAGCAACCCATCGCATACATCGGGATTGCTTGTGCAACAAACTTCACCAAAATTTCTTTCCCCTTCATCGACAAAAATCGCTCAAGCCAGCCTTGGATTCTTGCCCACAGCCGGTCTTTAATGTATTCGAAGCACTGCTGAACCGATCGGCCCACATAAAGAGGTAAGCCCAAGTATTTACCATTTGTTGTTTCCTGTTGGAGGCCCAGGACTTGCATAACTGAGTTTTTGGTCGCTGCCTTGGTGTTCCTGCTGAACATAATACATGATTTATCCCTATTCACCATTTGTCCCGACCCTGCTTCATATACTTGCAGAATGTGATTTATCTCAGCAGCCCCCTCCTCCGTAGCCTCAAACAGAAGCAGTGAGTCGTCGGCAAAGAGAAGGTGGGTGACAGTAGGTGCAGCAGGAGCAACTCGTATTCCCCTTAGACGTCTGCTCCCCTCAGCTTGGTGTAGAAGGGCCGAAAAACCTTCTGCACATAGGAGGAAGAGATAAGGCGACAAGGGATCGCCCTGACGAAGACCTCGCCCTGGGATCACAGTCTCCGTGTACATGTTGTTGACCTTGAACTTGTAGGACACCGTTCTGATGCATTTAGAGATAAGGCTCACAAAACTCTGGCAGAAACCCAGCCGGTGCAGAACTCTCTCGAGAAAAGCCCACTCGACGCGATCATATGCTTTGCTCGTATCAAGTTTCACCGCCGCGTACCCTGTTGCACCCGATCTTTTCCTCTTCAAAAAATGAGACATCTCATAGGCCAGAAGAGTGTTGTCAGAGATGAGTCTGCCAGGCACAAAGGCGCTCTGGTTATCCGAGATGATTTCCCCCAAAATGCACTTTAGGCGGTTTGCAATGACCTTGGACACAAGCTTATACACAATGTTGCAGAGGCTAATCAGGCGTATGTCTTTTAGACTTTTTGGGTTTTTCACCTTCGGGATAAGTGCCACAATGGTGTCGTTCCATCCCTCGGGCATACTGTAACACCCCTGTGTAATTACCACTGTGATCAACTGCTAATATTGCCAAGTCATACCATTTGCAGTGCCTAAACATAGTGGTTAATCAAACAAATCAACTCCCTTTTGAAAATCAACTCAAATTCAAAAGTGAAATATGAAGTTGATCAGACACTGTTGGGAAAATATTCATTAAGTGGCAAATAATCCAGGAACATTTGTAAAACCATCATCAATAAAGTTGGAGTTATACAAATGACTCAAACAAGATGAAACAGCATCGAAACAGCAATATTAAATCCAATTGAAATCATATCTAATTCAAATGGAATTCAAATCTGTCCAAACCAGTTTTTGGTGAAGGGTAATATTGCATTACATTACTTGGACCAACTCCCACATTTTATAAAAGTGCATAAGAGCCCTAACTATTTCCAAACAGTAAATAAATAAAGGAAAATGAAAAACAGAATGAGAAAAATAGAAAATGCCCCTGTAGTTTAAACTGGCTGGGCCTGAGTGCACAGTGCACTCAGCCCAGCCCACCAGGCCCAGCCCACCTGGATCGTCCTCCTCATCCCCGCGCTGCCGCGCGCCTGCGCCGACACGCCGACGGGCGCCGCACGTGTCGCCCATCCCCCGGCGCCGCTGCCGCCGCGAGGAGGATAAGAGCATCCCCAGCGACTCCCCCAGGCGAACCCTAGCTCCACTCCGTCCCGTTCCCCTCCTCTCTCTCGATTCTGCTCATCCCGAGCGCAGCCGTCGCCGTCGCCGCGTCGATCCCGCGGCCTCCGGCCACCACTCGCCTCGCCGCCACGTCATAGAGGGTCGCCGTCGTCCGCGGCGTCTCCAGACGCCACCAGTTGGAGCTCGGAGCCACCGCATCGCCCACATCGACGTCGTCTTCTTCCTCTGCCCCGACGCGCTCGCCGTCGTCCCTGTCCACCACTGCTGCTACTAAGCTCCCAAGGGTCTTACGTGACCGCTCGGTGAGCTTCTCCCCTTCCCCATTCCTGTCCTCGAGCCGCGTAGCTCTCCGTAGCTAGCTTCCCCACGAGCTCGAGCTCCGGCCGTCGTCGGTCGGCGTCGCAGCCGACGCTGTGGCCCGTTTCAACGGCCACCGATGCCACCGTTCGACCCGGTGTGATGCCCGCGTTCGAATGCGCCCACTCCGGCACCGACTGAACCTCGCAAACCACTTCCCCTTCGTGCCACCGAACGCCACCGCCGCCATGCTCGTCTCCGGCGAAGTTCCGGCCGTCCCCATCGACGCTGCTACCCCCTAGCTGCTTCGCGACGTCGCCCCGGTCTCGTAGATTCTCGCGGTGGTCCTAACGGGCCACCACAGCCGAATTCCGACCCCCTCCCGAGCCGCGCCGCCGCTGAATTGGTCGCCGGCGGCGAAACTCCGACGACGCTGACCAGGCGCCGACGTGGTAGCCCCCTGTGGGACTGACAAAGGGCCCCACGGGCCCCAGTTGACTGGGTTGACCCAGTCAACTGCTGACTGGGCACCCATGGGCCACTGACGTGTGGGTCCCGCAGCTAATTAATCCGGATTAGGCCTAAATGAAATTTAACTAGACTAATCAGTCACTGACATAGGGCCCCACCTAGTTAGTTAACTCTGTTAATTAGTTAGTTAGCCCACTGTCTATGACAGGTGGGTCCCAGACGTCAGAATTGACCAGTCAACGGTCACAGTTGACTGCTGACGTCAGTGTGATGTCATGCTGACGTCATAATCAATTTAGGCAATTCTGTTAATAAAAATAATTCCAGAAAATCATTTAAACTTCGAAAATTAATAACTTTTAAACCGTAGCTCGGATTGAAAAAGTTAAAACATGAAAGTTGCTCAAAACGACGACACGAATCTGATTGTGCCGTCTGTTTCCTTGTCGGAACCTCCTACGTAGGAGAACTTGTAACTCCAAGCCCGATTTCGGTAGATGAATAGTGCACACACACCAGTTAATAAATCCCAGATTAATTCTAAAATAACTAAAATGACTTAGAGGCATATTTAGGCAACCCTGCACTGCATCATAGCATCGCACGCACTGTGTTGCATCTGATTGCATTATATTTACTTGTTTCCTCCCCCTCTTCTCTTTCGGTAGACCCCGACGTTGCCGTAGCTCCTGAGGCAGACGCCGCTCCGGAGTACGACTACGTCCCCGACGACCCTGCCCTTGCCATCGAGCAGACAGGCAAGCACCCCCATTTTGAGCATTCCGATATCACCTATTCTCTTCCCCTCTTATGCTTGCATTAGATGTTACTGCTGCTGTTACCATCCTATATTTGTTGCATAGCCTGTTTAATTGTAGCCTACTGTTGATACCTGCCTGTTATCCTAAACTGTTTAGATAGGATGGGTAGAGCCTGATCAGAGACCCACTTGTCCCGACTGCCCCGCTGGACTCTCAGAAGACCCGAGCAACGGGATTGAAGATTAGAACCTGGCACCACACGTCACTTCCCCTAAGATGCTCGACACTACTGGGTTACTATCGAGTGCCGAGGGTGATACCTCGTCAGCACTTATGATGATAACCTTGTAGGTTAGTTAATCGGTCGTGGTAAGCGAGGGTGATTCCTCCTACACCACCCCCGATAACGACATCGTCGTGCAACTGTTCAAGTGTGGACCTCGAGGGTGATACCTCCTTCATTCACCTTGACGAGAACATCAGGTGGGACTCCTTCGAGGGTGATTCCTCAGGGTTCCCCCTTGGTGTCAGACACACAGAGACTTTGGATACTATGACTGATTACTGAACTTTGATACTAAAGACGGGTCGGCCCTGAGGGGTACCCGCGCGAGCATAAATGCGAAATGATGTGGAGTCGGGTTGACCTGAGAGGTGCCCGCGAGATAACTACGAGGCGTGGCCGGGCATTATTAGCCCTTGCCGCAAGTCCTCGAGACGGGGCGACGGGGTCACATCGATCGTGAGTCTCTGCTCGTTTCCGCACGCTCCTAATCCACTACGGTTTGGATATTTGATCCGAGGGGCCTCTGGCCTGATAGCACTAACCATCACGTGGGCATAGTATGGGCGTTCTGCGTCGTATACATCAGCCGAAGCTCTATTGACGTCAGCGAGGAGCTGCCCGTTTTGGATTGGACTGGGAACGCAACTGCGCTTGTATAAGGGGTTGCTAGGTCTGCTTCCGAAACGTCCTCGCAACGTGCAGGGTTCCCAGGGCGAAGGCCCAAGACCCCTGGGGGCATAGGTTAGTCCGGCGTGCTGACCTCTCTTTAGAGCCTAGGTCGGGTTGCGGCGTGTTGCTTAGCCGAGGCCGGGCATGACCCAGAAAAGTGTGTCCGGCCGGAGTTAAGCGAGCGTGATGGGTAAGTTGGTGCACCCCTGCAGGGAAGAAACTTCTATCGATAGCCTGTCCTACGGTAACGGACACTCGGAGTTGTATCCTGATCGGTACAACTAGAACATGACTGGAGATAAGAACTGGATAGTACGGCTCTGGGATTGCTTTCTAGCGGGGAGTCGAGGAAGAATCCCCGGCCGAGGTTGATGACATTACTGCTATAATTTACATTATGTTATTCTGCTCTCTTCTAATGCTGCGAGACCGTTGAAGATGCTAGTCTTCGATAGGACTAGGTTTTCCCCCTCTATTCTGGCATTTCTGCAGCCCAGTCCACATATACAGCCCCCTTTGAAAATGTTGCATATGTAGTGTAGATCCTTGCTTGCTGAGTACTTCGGATGAGTACTCATGTTTGCTTTATTTTCCTTTTTCCCTCTTTATCCATTTGTCGCATCCAGACGACGGAGTCCTGGAGCCAGATGTCTCCGTTCGACGACCACTACTACTACCAGCCCGGAGAGTACTACTACTACGAGGAGCCGACTGACGACCAGGAGTAGGATCGGAGGGTCCAGGGCAGGAGGCCTACGCCTTTCGATCGTAGCTTTTATTTTTACCTCGCCTCTGTGAAGGCCTATCTCTCTCTCTGTTCTGTAATATATCTTTACCCAGATATCTGACGCTTCCGCTGACACTTGTATGCCACCGAGCTATGTATTCGAACCCTCGAGGCCCTGGCTTGTAATATTAAGCTTGCATGACTTTATTTATGTTCTAGAGTTGTGTTGTGATATCTTCAAGTGAGTCCTTAGGCTTGATCGTGTGCATTTGCGTGTATGGTTAGTGCACGATTAAGCCGGGGTCGTCACACATACTGCCGCCTCTCAGGACATTGAGTACTTCCTGTACCACACTGTCACCCACGAGCTGCCAATACTTCTTGTAGAAAATAGCAGGTAATCCATCCGCACCAGGGGCCTTGAGATCGCCTATGCTATCCAGCGCTTGTTTCACTTCTTCTGCGGAGAACTCAGCCATCATGAAAGCATTCATCTGCACCGTGACCTTGGGGGTAATGATGTAACAGAATCACCATTAAAGGTTCCTGCCGTGGGAGTAAAAAGAGTAGAAAAATAGATAGTAACAAGGGTCTTTAACCCTTCTTCGCCCTCCACCATCACCCCATCCCCCTTTGCAGCTGAGTATGGTGTTCAATCTCTTCCTTTCCGATGCAAAGGCTTGGAAAAATTTTGTGTTCCGGTCCCCCTGGGTTAACCAGTTTACAGGGCTCTTCGGCGCCATAATACGTCCTGTGCTCCTCTAAACTGTTCAACCGGAATAGAAGAACTTGCTCACAACGCAGCGTTTCCGAGCAGATGGGTTTCCTTCGGCAAGCCTCGAGCTCCTTCTTTATCTTTTTTATTCTTTTAGCCAGATCACCCAACACTTCCTGCTCCAGTCATTTAACTGGCCACCACCGACTGGAGGCACTCGCGGATAGTTGCAGCACCACGGGCCTTTGCCGTTTCCCAAGCATGCAACACACGAGCATCACAATCATCCTCCAAAAGCCATTTGGCCTCGAACCGCATCACTGGGTCAGGCGTTCTGTTCATCCTCATAAGCCTCCCTCCTTCCAGATCAAGAATAACTGGCCTATGGTCAGATTTATGCGGGTCTCCATTCACCACTTTATAGCCTGGAAAGCGATCACACCATGCAGAATTTGCAACAGCCCTATCAAGTCTTTCACAGGATATAGCCCTCAACACGGAAATTAGTTCCTCCAGGTAAACACATCACCCTCGAAACGCAGGTCTTTAAGATCACAAAGAGAAGAAGGCATCTCTGAAATTCTGCATACAGAATGGCTACGAAGATCCTCTATACACTGGCTGAGTTCAGAGAATCTCGACGCATCGTACCCGACAAAAGCTCACTAGTTGCGTGGCATGGCGATAGGGACAGGTGTCCTATACCTTTTTTTCTACACGGTAAAGTCTAAGTGTCGGCTTAAACAAAGAGCTGCTGAGCATTGGGTTTCCTAACAACAACAACAAGACAAGACAGTGGTGAGGAGCAGGCACAGGCGACACTGATGAGTGACGATGATGGGTCTCCGAACAAGACAGATAGATCCCGTGCATGCATGGCGGAGTCGTTGTCCGGTAAAACTGCACACGCACATGCATGCAGGCAGCAATGTCAGTGCTGTTGATGCGCGCCTGTGACCTCTCCCACAGTGTTCTTGTGACGCTGTACAGTACTTCCTCCGTCCGAAAAAGCTTGTCCTAAGCTTGTTCCTCAAATGGATGTACTCCTCCGTTCGGAATTACTTGTCTCGGAAAGGATGTATCTAGACTAAAATATGTCTAGATACATCCATTTGCGACAAGTAATTCCGAACGGGAGGGAGTATCTAGCACTAACTTAATGCTAGATACTTTATTTGGGGGACAACCTTTTTCGGACGGAGGGAGTACTTAAAAACTGATAAATGCAGCTCAGGCCCATTTCTGTGATCCACCTATCGACCGCCACCGCGGCCTCGACAATGATCAATGAGATGATCAATGCTTCTGATTTGCTCTAGCCATGGCCGTTGTCTTGGTGATCGTCAATTCATTCATCAGTGCAGAGCCTGGGTGCACGCCACCGCCTGCGCCCAGTACTTGAGCCGCGCTTCACCTCCTCCGTGCTATCCCCTGCAACACACCACCCACCACAACGTAAGATGATGAAGAAGAGAACTCGTTCTTGGCACCCGCAAAAAAAAAAAGAAAAGAAAAAGAACCCATTCTTGGAGAGTTGGCTTTGGATTCCTCTCTTGAAGCAAAACTGCGAGGCCTTTGTTTGTTTTGCTCACCTGGGCTGGAGATCTTCCAGTTGGCAATGGCTCCTGCGGCTGGTCCAGGAACCGCTGGCTCATGGAGTAGCAGAGCTCGAGGGCGGGAGGGTCCCGCGCAGCTCGGGATCTCGTCGTAGCTGAAGCCGAAGCGCAGATCCGCGCACCCCTTGAGCTCCTCCAGGTCGTCGTCGGTGAGGCTCCTCGCGCGGGCCACGCCGTCGCCGCCACAAGGTGACGACGCGGCGCCGGTGCTGCCCCGTCTCTCGGCGGCGACGACCACCGCTTCGGGGGCCGTGGCCACGCCGCCTCCACACGAGCCCCGTGCACACGTCCTCGGCCTCGGGAGCACCACAGTGTTCTTGTGCGGGTGGGGGAGGCTGGGGGGGAGGAAGGAACGGGTGTGGGTGTCGACGAGCTGGATGAGCAGGTGGAGGACGATGCGGGTGGTTATCACGGCGTCGCCGGCTGCATAGTCGGGCTCGGAGTCGGAGCGTCCAAATCTCGCGCGCTGCTCTGCTCTGCTTCTCCCGTGTGGGTGGGTGTGGCTGGGCAGAGAGGGGTGGGAGGCATATGTATGTATGTGGATTGCTGGTGGGGTCCGTCTAGGACTTAGGTGGATGCTGTATTGTGTTTGGATGGCTGTTGGAATTGATTTTAACAAGTCAAGTGAGAAAAAGGGAGTTTTTTTTTTGAAAAAACCCCCAATATATTAATTAATAAAAAAGTTTATTACAATGTTCATTACAAAATTCACCACGCAGGGCCGACACTATTCATAAAGAACCCCATCAGATCTACTAATAAAGCTGAACTTCACAATTTCGTGAGCCATCCCACTGGCTAGCCGATTGATTTTCGCAATTTTAAAATTAAATCATCCTAGATATACTCAAGGCTTCTTCTTCATATCGACGAGAGGAGACCCGCCAGGCTTCTCATTTGCAGGAAAGAACGAACAAAAGCACAGTCAATTATATAATAATGGAATGTGAAGAGTAATACGATATAAAGGCCTGCCAGGCATGCACGCAGTTCAGCTTCATTCCCGCTGGAACACTGATCCAGAAAGTTCCACGAAGAAATAATAATTTACCAGATGAGTCCTGAGCAAACCATCCCATACTGACGGCTCATTAATACTCTTCACATAAATGGCATCGACATTGATCTCGATTAATCAAACTTGGGGAGATTTCCACAATACATGATCTTGGAATGGTGCGGAAACCGGTATAGCACCTTCCATTTTTCAATTACATTTGTTACCAGGAAAACACTCAACAGTGTCATGACAGGATGTAAAAGAAGACCAGTAATGTCCAAAAAGATTACAGAAGCAGCAATGGATTGCTTCCCTTTCCAAAAATTAAATCATTCTTAGGTGTAGATTAGTCAAAAAAGATACAAAATTGCTCTCGCTGTTGCAAGCTCAAATGACCCAACAAAATCAAAAGCCCATCTGGTCCCAGAAATTTGAACAACTCTTCATCAGAATATTCCACGACTCTCTCAAAGCCAATTGCAGAGCATGAGCCTTTGAACAAGTAACGAGAGCATGAAAAGTGCTTTCGTCTTCTCCTTCATAAATAGAGCACAATACTGAAGTAATCTGATGGTTTTAACTCTATTAGTCTGGACCATCAAGCTATCGGATGCGGTAAGCCATGCAAAAATCTTATTTCTGAGGAATATTAGCGTTCCAAATTAAATTCCAAAGCATTCTTTCTCCGTTTGGTTAGCCACTAGATTGACCCACTTTATCCTGAATATCCTTCAACTTAAGACTAAATTGTACGCACTTTTAACGAAAAATATACCGTTTCTCATAGTGTCACGAATAAAATCCCATCCCCATAAGCGTGAATAGAATCTTAAGAATCTCCTCTACATCATGGGGATAGAAAAGACACTTAATCAAATTTTCACCCAAACCTTTCTCCCGCTCAAGCACAAATCAGAGACCCACTTCAATCTAGTATTATGCCTTTTAGCAAAATTTTAAGGCCAGAGCTCGGTGGGAACCAATTACCCTTCAAATATTAATGCTAGATCCATCACCCACTCGCCAAATGACTCCCTTCTTAAGCAATTCCAGACCATGCATAATACCTTGCCAAGTCATCGACGAAAACTGCGGAAAACAACACCGTATCCAGAATATGTCCCTGAGGATAATACTTTGCCTTCATCAGCTTAGCACACAACGAGTCCAGATAAACCAAACAACCGCCACTGACAGAATACTAGTCCCTGAGAAAAGGGGAGTTGAACTAAAGCAGATTTGGAACAAATAAACGAAAATAGGGAGAGGGGGGGGGGGGGGGGGGGGGGCAATCGGTAATGAACGTTGTCTTTTCATCGGATTCGTTGCACGAATCTTGGCGCATGGACAGGAGCCATGCCAGATTTTTCAACTTTGTTCGATGTGAATAAAAAACCAGTGAACGCTATATTAGTCAAAACACTACCACACATTGAACTTTGTCAAAAGCAAATTACACGCCCTGGACTGAGCAAGTGTTGCATGTCTGCATCCATCCAAGTGTGTACTGGCGGTGGCTCCAGGAGAAGTTGATGCACAAGACTCCGTTTGGGGGGATATCAGTTCGGGCTGACTAGGACGACGTCGACTCTAGACCGATGCCCTGGCGTCCAAAGGCATAGACAGGGCCGTCTCAGAGAAATTCGGGGCCCCCGGACGAAAATCAAATCGGGCCCAAAACTTGAAAACAATCATATAACAAAAGAACTAATATAGCTCAGGCAAACTCTCACTTAATTACACAATCCTAATTGTGTGAATAAGAAAATAAAGACAGGTACACCTGATCAAGAAACAAACTGATCCTACTCGGCTACTCCTAACTAGCGTCTGCTCCTAACCTAGGTCAGGGTGATCAAATTTGAAATTTACCAAGTACAGGGATAAAATTAAGGATACCTAATAGATGGCAGCCTGGGTGATCGCCGATGCGGAAGCGCGGACGCGGGCGGACGCGGAAGGCAAGGCAGCGGACGACGTTCCGGGCGAGCGACAGGCGGAACCTCGGAAGGCAGCAGCGGATGGAAGAGGACGGAGTCTTGGGCGCGGCGGAACAAACAAGGGGCGATTGGGATGAAGCAGAGACGAGACGACGTCTGCTAGTTTGGCGGAAGCAGGCGGACCGGCGGCGCGTAAGCGATGCATGGAAACAATCGATAGTACGGCAGTAAGCAGGCCCTCGTGGGCTGCCTTTTGTTGTTGCGTACGTTGATTAGACCTTGCGGTGGATTAAATGGCTAACTGTGATTATTATCTATATTATAACATATATATTCTACCATACCTAGTAATAGGGGGCCCTGGGCGGTCGCCCACCTTGGCCACCTCCAACGACGGCCTGTCCATAGAGCTATTGTGCATCCCATCTTCTAGGGCCGACGCCCCGGTGTTCCAGGTCCCACGCCCGCACCGCCATCCATCAGCATTGCCTTTCACACCCCTGCCCTAACCTAGTCTGGATGAGGACAAGCAGCATGAGGTGGCCGACGACAAGAGCATGAGGTCCATGAGCCAATGCAACACAAATACGAGGATATATGTATGTGCATGTAAACAATGCAGTATATCGAGCCAAATTTCAGCAATATACATGCTTGCATGGCATGTAAAAAGATACAAAAAAAGACAAAATAAAGTGCTCCGTTGCCCCATGTTCTGAAAATCCATTTTACACTAATAGCCTGCTATTTCCGCTTACCGCTAAATTTGGAGTCATTTAACCTGCTAAACCGTTATACAAAACCATCCTTCTGCCTTATTCTTTGTTCTTGTTTCTCATATGTGATGCATTGATGTGAAGCTTGGTTATTGAATTAGGACAACTGATGGTGCTGGGGGTTTGATGTTCGACATGCGTATATGTCAAGTATATGCGATATATCATATATGATATTTGATTGTATACTATTTATTTTTATTTTTCATGATTAACGAAAACGCTAAATGGGGCTCTTAGCTTCACCGTAGCTCCACTGTAGTTTCATAGCATTTGGCTGAGCCGCCGCTAAATGGTGAGTCATCATGCTGCTCTCTATCTAGAATAGTGATAGTACATACTCCTCGATTCCATATGTAGTGCGCACATGCTTTTGAGATTTATGTTTGACCATAAATTGAGACCAATAATACATAACTTATGTTACTGAAAAATTATACCATCGAAAAATTCTTTCGAATACGAATTCAATGATATCATTTACGAAACATCACCCGCATTTCATTGGTTAAATTTATGGTCAAACTAAATTCTAAAAAAAACGTTGTGTACCTACTACATTTTGAAATGGAGGAAGTATCAAACCAAAAAAGGCATGGTGATGTAAAGTGCTCCGTTGCACCTGTGCTCAGAAGTCAATTTTCGTTGGCTTTAGCCCAAGTGCTCTCAAAGCTATAGCGAGCTATAGGGAGGTGTTTCTAGAATACGCATAACGGCATAAGCTGCGTATCATATATATGAAAAAGAAGAAGAAGCGGCAAAGAAGCCGAGTACAATGCCTTTCGGCCCATTACAAGCCAATCACAAGGATTAGCGTCCACATCCACCAAACAACCCACCACATGAAGTACGATAAATGCTCCAACTAGGGCCAACCTCATGCCAACGACGATTGAGACAGGCCACAGAGCAACCAAGCCGCGTACAACCAACACGGAGACCTCTACAACAAGACCAAGACTCATGGACAACACACATACCAACGTACCCCACCCTTTGCGCCAAGAGGTGGAAGTCGGCAAGTGGAGCTATTTAAAGCTTTGATAAAGACAAAGAAACAAAAAATGTGGTCTTGATACTTGATCTAACAGTGGCTTGTGACCACATCTACCACAGTGGCTTCAAAATTTTGACACTAGAGAACTAAATGGTCTGTTGCATCAGATACCATACCTCATCAGGTCACCCACTTTGGCCACGAGGCAGGCAACCAACGACGAACTGCACAGTGCAGAAGGCAAGCTTACATACGGCAATAGTGGCGGAGGACCTCTTGGGTACCAGCTCGTGACCCAGATTTTTCACGATGGAGGCACAACGATCTCGGGTGAGAGGAACGTGGTCCCTTTTTTTTCTTTCGTGACTGTTGGGTGGCGCCAAAGGCGGTGACGGGTGTTGGTGTCAAGCTCAGAGGATTCTTCGGTCTTGATTGTAAATTTCTTTCTTGCCTGGTGCTCTTTTGTGCAAAGGTTAGCGTTCTGTCTGTCTTTCAGTTTGTCAAGGTGGTATGTACGTGGCTTGTACTATGATTCTTTATATGATATAAATGAGACATATATCGACCCTATTGACTTTGAAATTCAACTAAAAATGAAGGGCACAACAGAGTCTGAAGAAGAAACATTGCTGCTCGATGGTTTGAATACGGGCATGGTTTTGGGAAAATATGATGAACTGCTTATGTCGTCGGGCGGTAATTTTTGACCTCTGGAGATCACCCTCTGCGCTACTTTCCAGAACGGTTACAGCAACTATATCTCCGCTGACATTGTCGAAGGGTCATGACCCGATGATTATCATTGCCATGCGGGACCAGCAAGATAAACTGCACCGTGCAGAAGCCGAGGTTGCAACTGCCAATACTTGTGCCGGAGTTTTTGGGCCTGAAGTCAACACTGTCTGCTGCACAGGTACTTGCCTTGGGTAGGCTTCCACAGAAACCGTGAGCATTTGATCACGCACCGCGCAAACAACACCCCTTTGAAGGATAATAGTATGACCATCTGGATCCACTTGCATGCTGCGTCTCCAGAGTCCAGAATCGAGCAGCACAAAGTCCTCATCTATGGCAGCAGTGCAGGCAACCACACAACCTCCAGAATCC